>CM064972.1:29430114-29574765 GCA_032847665.1 Solanum chilense
TAGGGGATCGGAGTGTCACGTACCGACACAAGAGGAAGAAAGATAATGAATCTTGAAAGATGATAAATATACTCAACATAATGAACTTAATTTCCCAAATGAGTATGGCATGGAGGCTTGAGTCCTCATGGATGAACTTGATAGTACTTGTTGATGATTATAGTACTTGTTATTGCTACATGTTGAGTTTTACAGTAGATTTATGATATTATTGATATATGTTGTTTTCTATTTTGAGTTGGCCGATGATATCTACTCTGTACTTGTGGTTGTACTGACCCCCTACTTTTATGTTTCCTTCTTGTTATTTGTGTAATGCAGCAAACGTTCCGTCAACTTCAACTCAGCAGTAAATCAAGCCAGTCTTCGTCACACCGGATCTTCAGGGTGAGCTAATGCTTCTAGCTTGGACTGGGTCTTCTCCGTCAAGTCTTGATGCCTTGAACTTCCTGCATGGACTAGCTTTTTAGTTATTTTTGTTCTTAGACATTCCTAGTTTAGTGAATTGAGATAGATGTTCTTGTGATGATGACTTCCAGATTTTGGGGATATTAATAATAGTTTTGAATTGTTTTATTAATGAGTTTAAGTCTTCCGCATTTCTTTTGTTGATATTGTATTAAAATGTTAAAGGTTAGATTGGTTGGTTCGCTCACATAGGAGGGTAAATGTGGGTGCCAGTGGCGTCCCCGATTTGGGTCGTGACATAGGTCTGGGACATTGTTTCACTATAAGACACAATGTGATAAAGGAAAGTAGTGTAGCAACCAAAACTCACATTTACTAAAGACCCTCAATTTATTCACACGTTCTTCTTCATTCCAAGAGTAAATGAGGATATCATAAATAATACTATAATGAACAAATCCAAGTACTACTTAAATATTTTGGTCATTAAATCCATGGATGCTGGAGGAGCATTTGTTAGTCCAAACAACATAAGTACAAATTTACAATGAACATACCGAGTTTTTAAGGATGTTTTAAGAATGTCACTATCGATGACTCTAAGTTGATGATAATTTTATTGGAGGTCTATCTTTGAAAAATATCTAGCACCCTGAAGTTGGTCGAACAAGTCATTAATCCTGGGGGTAGGATACTTATTTTTGATTGGGACCTTCTTCAACTGCCTATAGTCAATTCACATACTAAGAGATTCATCTTTGTTCTTTGTGAACAATACTGGTGCACCCTATGGCAAAATAATACGCCAGATAAATCTCTTATCTAGAATCTCTTTCAACCCCTCCTTTAATTCAATAAGCTCTAATAGATCATTTCTATACGGAGGAATATAAATAGGGTAGGTATTTGGAAGGATATAAATTACAAAGTCTATTTCGCTTTCCACATGGACTCGAAAAAGATATTCTAGAAACTTCTCGAAACTCATTAACGACAAAAACTGACTCAAGAGTTGGGGTTCTGATGCCTAAATAGTTAAATCTAACTAGTTGATAGAGATAACCCTTATAATTCATTTTTCTGGCGATAAGGTAAGAAATGAATCAACCCATTGGCACTAAGATACTGCCTTCCATTCAAAGATTGGTTCATTTTTAAATTGGAAATGAACAATCCTAGTTCTAGAATTGACTATGGCATAACAGGTATGTAACCAAAACATTCATAGAATGACATCAAAGTCTACCATTTCTAACTCTTAAAGATCTCCTAAGGTAACTTTATGGGAGACTGTGACATGGAGATTTTTGTATACCCGTCTAGTTATTACTGTGTCACCGACTGTAATAGATATTAAGAAAGGTTCTGAGAGAGTTTCTAGAGTAATATCAAACCTAATTGCTATCAAAAGAAAAGAGCTTCGCCTTGGTTTAATAAAGCATAAACATAGATATTAAAGACTCCTAACGTACTCGTGACTATGTAAGAAGAATCATCCTGATCCTAGCAATCTTGAAGGGCATAGAATCTATTTTCGTGTTTCTGCCACAACTCAAGATTAGTTGCCTAGTTGAGTATGGCAACTTGCTGGTGCTACAAAAGTTGTGTACTGAGCTCTACCATTGCTACCTGCTTTACCCTTTCTAAAAGGAAAATCCCTCAACCTGTTCCAGACTTACCACATCAAAAACATGTTTCCTTTCCTTCAAGACACTCACCCGGATAGATCTAACCACACTTCGGGAAAGTTATCTAGGTTTTGGTACGTGAAACACTTCCTTGAGACTTATATTTTCGTGCTCTTCCTTTCTAATCTTGTCTATAAATGGAAGACGGAACACTAGATAATGAAGATGATGAAGCTTATTTGCTAACCCTGTGATCAATTTCCAGCACCCAAATTATGTTAAGAATAATCGTAGTTTTAACTTCTAGCCATCTTGTTCTCATTAGCCTGTTCCTTAAGCTTATCACTATCATCATGCTGAAAATGATCACGAGTCTATAGATGTATATATTTTCCAGAAACATAGCATTCCTAATTATATTTTCACCATGTATGAAATGAAACTTATTCATTTGATCCTGGGATCAACAACCATGTGACGAGCATGCCTGGAGAGTTGGGTATACTTCAGCCCATACTCGTGGACTTTAATACTAACTTCCTTATATTCATGAACTTCTGAGATTTTGCCTCCCTCAGACCTCTTTGGAAAAACCACTCTAGAGAAGTCTCACAATGTAACACCAAAGATATTAGTAAACTAAACTAGATCAACAAGCAAGGATAATAGAGTGTGTGATATTCAGAATTGGAGTTGTAGGTGAGACTTTACGTGTTTTTAATGAGAGGTTTATTAGTTGAACATCAAGTTACATATTACACCTCTTAAAATGTAAGACAATCTAGTGTTATGTTGCGCATGGGAAGGTCAAGTGCCAAGGCAAAAGGGCAAGCCTAATTTAAAGGGCTAAGACTGCCCAATCTCGGTAAGCCATTGCCTAATGGTAAAGCCACATTATTGGATGGAGGTATTGAACATGAACCATGAAGAACCCTAGCCATGTGAGAGGCAAGGTCCTTATGCCAATCTACTACCTAAGGGACCACACAAAACTTCAAGACCCATAATCATGACCAGAGCTTGTGGGATAGCCCATGGTCATTCCTTAAGATTGTGGAAGATTGTCAAAGGTAAGGAATGCCACTAGTAAAGGGACCTCGAGAACCACCATGGGACATGGTTTCCTTGAATAACCGTTCAAGTTGTTGTGGTTCCTGGATGGGGCTGCCTAGTGAGGGATTTTTCAGTAAATTCTAATTTTACTTTTTTTGAGTAGGGGTCATTTTATATGTGTTTTATTAAATTATTTAAGTTATCTAAGTAATTATCCCCCAATTTTATGTCACTTTACAAAATACCCAAAACGAAACCCCAAATCACTCCTCTCTCAAATATTTCTCTCCCTACGAAACCACTATTGAAGAAGAAGCTAGGGCTTGAAGCTAAGGCCAAAATAAAAGGTTCCATTTCTAAAGGCTTGTGCTAGAGAATTTATTAATGTATGTTTAGGTATTCATCTATGGATTCTTCCACCCATATATCCCCCATAGTGTTCCCCCAATTGGGGATCCAAAAACCTAATTCTAAGTAGGGCTATTCTTATATTATGTCTAGGATGGGGATATGATGCCAATCTAGTAAAAATACCAAAGTATGATTCATTTGTCTTTGTTTAATGATATTACAGTGATTTCTTTTTATTTATTTGGCGGAAAAGGCCTAAAATACCCTTAAAGTATTAGAAATGGTACAAAAATACCCTACATCCACCTATTGGTTCTAAAATGCCCTTCTCATCCATCTATTGGCTCCAAAGTACCTTTGTCATCTACCTTTGTGTTCAAAATTAACAACTTATTTAACAATTTTAAATTTAAAATATTTAAATATTTTTTAAAATACCCGGCGCTAAACTATTGGTTATAATTTAATTTATTATTATCATTTATAAACAAACCCACTACACTCCAGATAAATAAACAAATTCTAATATAAAAATTGCCCCAAACACTACTATAACACACCGAAAATGCAGATTTCTGAAAATGTCACTCAAAATTATTGGAGTCTGAATTGAAGCCTCAATTAAATTTAGGTTTAGCCGCTTATTTAGAAGATCACTTTTCACTAGGATTCTCTTTCAAGATTTAATTCAAATTAATGATTAAATGTAAATAAATAGTACATCCCGAATAATTCATGCACTTTTAAAAAATATAATTTTATAAATATTTATGATTTTTTTAAATATTAAAACTTAACATATTAATTTTTATAAAACATATATCTATTAAGTAAGATCACATAATTGAGACGACGGAATTATTAAGATAAGCATAGTCAAACATTTAAGTTTATCAGTAATTTTACACTTCAATTATAATATGTTTTGAATGAGGAATTAAATGTATATATGATAATGTAATTTTATAGACATTTTCACCTCATTTTTACTTTAAAAACACTCATTGGTAGTAGCTTTATTACTGTTGCATTAGTAACGCACGAATTTATAAATATGTGGAGTTTAATTAGTAATGGGTGTATAGTAGATTTTTTAAATATAATATTAATAAGTTAAATAATAACAAACAATTGAACGCCACATATCTTAAAAAATATTTAAATAGTTTAAATTTAAAATCATCAAATCAGTGGTCAATTTAAAACCAAAGGTGGATGACAAAAGTATTTTGGAGCCAATAGATGGTTAATAAGGGTATTTTAGACCCAATACTTGGATTGAATGTAGTTTTTTACCATTTCGAATACTTCAAGTATATTTAGGCCTTTTTCCATTCATGTGGTAAAACCTTGTCTAAATTGATGAATGCGATACTTATGGGTTGATGCAATTAGAGGTAAATTGAAGGTTCAAGAGTGATCTTCTTAAATCAATATCATGTGTATTAAATGTTAAAACATAGGAACACATATTCATTAATTGGACTTTACCCAATTGAATATGATTGATCTTGACATGTAAAGATGAACTTGAACCTTAACGGTCAATTATGGCTAGAATCACCTAGTAATGAGGAATGTGATGTGAATGGTTTAAGATGAATTCTATTACTTGAATCTCTTGTAATTAGCATATGAAGATTGATAAAATTAAGTGAAGCCTTGAGTTGGAGGTTTGTAGTAATGAATGTAAAATCACAAGAGATTGGAGAGTAGAGTCAATTTTAAGATAGAAGTCTAATGGGTGTATTTATGGTGAAAGGCCTATACTCACCTAATGTACTTTAAAAATGCATGAAACTATAAAGTGATAACATCACTTCAACATGGATTGGTCGTCAAGGAAATCCTTCCATGAAGGGATGATTGTTAAGCTAGACTTTTAAATTAAACTTTAGGGTGTATTCATTGCTCCATGTGGATATTGAAGATGAGATAGAGTGTAGCACAAGATAGGCTTCGGTCTCTAAGTAAAAAGGAGAACCACACCAAGGTTATGAGAGGACTATCCAAATTAAAGGAGGAACTATTACATAGTAGAGTGTGGGTTTTACAATAGTTAGGTCTCATAAGATGGTACCTGCATAAAGTTGAGTCATGGTTCCTAGTAATACATGCTTGAGAAGCATCTTAATATGTTCAAAGCATAAAGATCTAAGACTTACATAATTAAGTAACTCAAAGTGTTCGATAGGTGAAGTAGACTTAGACATTCTTAAGATAGTACCCTAGGGTTTAATTGTACAGTTTTAAAAAAGTTTAAACATTCCCCTAATTTTTTAGTATCTTATATTATGATTACACTATGGGTTGTATGAGACCCCATCGCGGTCATGTACGCCATGTTACGCTTAGGGGTATCCTAGATCATGACAAATATGTTATTAGAATTCATGTTTAGAATAGTTCTAGGAATGTCTCGAACCACGTTTAGTAGAGTCTTGTTTAAAATGTGAAGCGCACCATATTTAAGAATAAATTTCTATCAAATTCTTACGAAACTTCACTTCTTCATTCTCTAAGTTGTTCCATAAGAAGTTTAGTTTTACTAGATCCTTCCTCAATGTATGTGTGCCCTATGTATTTTTAGATTATGGAAAATGATAGGATAATGCTAGGAGGATACGAAAGACAATGGAGAGCAAGATGTTTCTATCCTAGTTCAAAACCTAGATTCTCCTCAAGCTCGAAATGATCCTCCGGTGGAGAATGTCAGTCTTGAGGAGTCTATATATTCTATGCAATTGTTGGCTCAAGCCTCGATAACACAAGCCAATTGGAATGTTGTGGCTCTGGAAAACCTAGTAACGGGTATGTCCACTTCTACGATGAGAGAGTTCTTAAAGATGAACCCATTGGAGTTCTATGGATCAAAGGTGGAAAAAGATCCTCAAGGTTTCATTGGAGAGGTGTATAAAGTGCTTTCTATCATGGTATTAACTTTGGTAGAGAAAGAGGAACTAACCTCTTATCGATTCAGTGATGTACAAAAAATTTGGCATGAACAAAGTAAAGATAGTAGGCTGGTAACAGAGGTTCCAATAGAGTGTAAAGGGTTTAAAAAGGCATTCCTTGATAGGTTATTTACCTTAGAATTGTGGGAACTAGAGATGCAAGAGTTATTACACCTTAATCGAGGAAAAATGAGTGTGAAGGAGTATTCTCTTAAGTTCAGTCAACTTTCCCAATATACTCCAACTATAGTGGGGGATTCTAGGGCAAGATAAATAAGTTTGTTATGCGAGTATCTCACTTAGTAGTTATACCAAGTATGGATATTTCTCATCTCATGGTGCATGATCAAAAAATTGAGGAGGAACATCTTAAGAAAGTGAATAAGTAGGTAAAGATATCTATAATCGATGATGAAAACTATTCCAATTCTACGTCCGATGGGAAAGGTATTCCTATGTCTAAATAAAGGCATTTTGATCAATATTCTCCCAACACCATTAGGTTTGACCAAGAGAAGGGTAGTGGGTCTCCATCGCCCAAGTCTACTTGACCTAAGTGTGGGAGGAGTCATTATGGTAAGTGCCTAGCCGGTATAGGTGGTTGCTATGGGTGTTGTAAGGAATGGGAACAAGATAAGACATTGCTTGGTTATTAAGGCAAAAAGAAGGGAGAATAAGAAAGTTTCCTCTAGTGATACGGATGATGTTTCTCAAAATAAGAATAAATCTTATTCTCTCTTATATACAGAAGATCAAGATTAATGTCCTCATATCCCTTCCGCTATGTCTTTCACGCTTTAGTAAATTTTTTGCGTTTCTTGTCATTTTTTACTTATTATATTAGATGTGGAGATGTAGTTAGTATGAATGATATTTTGAAGAGATTGTGTAAGCTTAATCCCAAGGGGGAGATAGTTTGCCTATCCATAGATGTTTTTATGTGTGGATGTGTCGCCATGGTTTCCTTATATGCATCATTTTCCCTCATGTTGTACTTCCTTGAGCATAGTTGCATATGAGCTCCATGAGCGTATATTGAGCATGTTGTGACTAAGAGATGGTTGTTCCTCCTTGAAATGACTAGTTATGAGAATTTCATGCATAGATATGTTGCTAGAAGTAGTTCATACTCCATTGAGTTGCATTGAGTATTCTTGTGTAAATAATATAGTTTCCCTCTATTGTTTGTGTGAATTTTGATGTAGTGCATGCATGAGAGTCTGCTAGACGACATTTCCTTGAGAAGTGTTTATAAATGTCATTTGACGACGAATGTTCCGAAGTGGGAGATATTATAACACCCCTAAAATTTGTAGACTAAACTAGAGCAAAGATCTTGGATTCTAGAGTGTGATATTGAGAATTGGAGTCGTAGATAAGACTTGTCACGACCTAGTGCTATCCCCTAGACGTAACAAAGCTTAATTGACCTTGAAGGGGTCTTTTTCAAGCCCTTAGCATATCATGAATACATATGACATTGAATAATGCAAAAAAAGTATAACTTTAATAAATGTCAAACTCTATAATATATGAAAATAAAATTCATAGACTTGTCTCATTAACCATCCCGGCTCAACATAAGAATCTCAAATTAGGGACCTTAGCCCTTTACAATCGAATGTATCAACATAAGAAGTAGAATAAAAGTCTAGTACAAAAATAGAATAAAGAAACATAGTGGTATCATGTTTTCCTCACAACTTGAGGACATACATGAAATGGTCTTGGAGAATGTTATCCAAACCTTCACTCTCTGCAGTAAGTACCCACTAGACCTAGCCTACACTTGGTGGAAAAAGATGGTTTAGGACATTCCACTTGTAGTAAGTATGGAATAAATACAATTAAAACCATTAAATCATGCACAAATGGATATTTAGTTCAAAACAAGCTATTTCAAATTAAAAACCATAATGAACATTCAAGGAATACACAATCAATCCATACCATAAGATAAAGAAACATTCATTGGCATGAGCAACATTATACACAGTCATACTTTATTAGACATCTTAATGCGTAACCCATTTAAAACATTATTAATAACACCCTTTATAAGTAACCACACATGAACAACTCATGCAAGACCATATCTTAAAAGCCACTTGTGCAATGCATAGGTATCGTACCATACCATCACCTACACTAAGTAGTATCCCTCAAGAAGTCTGTTTAGAATTCATTTCTTATCTTTATTCATATTTTAAGCATTCGAAAAACTTTTTGATAACCAATATAGAAAATGTGAGCTATATGTATCCGGTGTCTACCTCCCACACCGATAAGACAGTGTCCTACTTGCAATGGCAGGACATACATTCATGAAAACATCTAGAATTCACTATCTAGTAGTCCTATGGGGGCATAGTTTTGGGATATGGAGATTGCTACCAGACACCTTACATTACTAAGGTATGGGTTTCCATCTCATGAGATATCATAGTGAGGACCTCCATCCCTTTGTAAAAGAACTCATCTCAGTTTCATATAGACTACGTGCTAAGCAAAAAATCACTTTATAGAAAATCATAAGTCTTTACTTAAGCATTGGTTATCACAGGGACTTAATCCCTTATATATAATATAGCACAATAGGTTTCAAGATTAGAATAAAATTTCGTCATGGAACCAACATCATGTCAGAATGTATCCTTCATATCATAGTCATACATTGTTCATGATAATTAACTTTAAATTAACATAATAATACATCCATCATCATATTAGGACATTCAGGTTCATAGAATAGTATAGAATGCATGACTATACCATAACATACTTGATCATTCTTACGGTTACAGCAAAGAGGAAACGATAATTCAACTCCACAAATCATAATCAAGTAATAATCTTCACTAGAAGTGAACAACATTTCGATAAAATCATACCCATCACCTTAAAAATCCTCCCTTATAGCCTTCAAGATCTTCTTAAGAGTTTAACCCTAATTCATTTTCGTTCATTCATCATGTGTATAATATAATTATACAATAATTAGTTACAAAATAACGTCCAACATCTTAATCATTCAATCACCATTAACCACAAACAAGGGTTTAGGATTTGATAAAGAATGAGAGTTCATGGGTCATAGGGAATTTCATTCAAAACCATAAGAATTACTTGATTTCTTCTGTAAAAATCCATATATAATCATAAATAATTAATTTATATCAATTCAAAAAAGTTAATAAAGATACTCATGTGTTTGATTTAAATCCTAGAAATTGAGGATTAATAAATTTAACTTTGAAGGACCTCTTGGGGAAAATATCCCAAGAGTTAAGAGAAACCATACCTAATTGATGATTCCCAGCTAAATTCAGCTGCAAACTACGAATATTTAACCATTTCTAGAAGCTTGAATATTCTCTAATGGAGGAAACTTGTGGAGAGAGAGTTTAGAGAGAAGTGTGAGCTTGTTTTTAAATTTGGGTGTTTTTTGCTTTGATTTGCGAACTGCTAAAAGAATTACTTAAAACCTATTTATATTAAACCCCTAAAATACCCAAAACACTCCAACATTAATTGTAATTCAAAATAAATGACTCACATGACCCTCATTTTCGTGAAACTTATGAAACCTTCACACCCACATCCCAAATTGTGAAGAGTACCATAGCTCGTGGTGGTGCTCATGAAGGGTGAGGTAGTGGCCTCAAATACTTGTACATCACACAAAGATCCCATGTAAAATTCACAACCAATCGTTCTTTACCTTTAAGTGCACCACGACAAGTTATGGTGCCCGTGGTGCCTTGGACAATAGCTCCTTTAAAAGACCTCCAAAGCTCCTAAGGCGAAGGGAACTCGACGCCTACCTTCACAAAATATGAAGTGGACCACGAGTCGTGGTCCCCCTCGTGATGGTTGAGGCACGATCTCAGACTCTTTGATGTCCTATGCCTTTAAAAAGAAGACTCCACGAAGCCCCCCTACTTGGTCGTGGTCATGACCCCGAGCCATGGTGTTTGGCCATGGAGCTAGAGGAAACCTTGCCTTTTGGCCTTGGCATACCCCTTTATCTTGCACTCCTCCACTTGGCCTAGGTTCCAAAAATACCCGCTTCGATATATGTCTATATTTATATTATCTTTACAAGGTTTATCCCTCAAATGTAATCTCAAAACCCCAATACTAGACCTAACATCGCAGTAGTTCAAGTTACTAGTTTTCTTGACGTCGTGCTGACTCTTCAACCTTTTCAATATGTCATTTACAAACTAAGTTATTTACATTAGATTAGGACTAGATACATCATTTTAACCCTTTTTATGTTATTAACCATCATGTAGGATTCTAGCTTAAGTCTTTAGATTTTTCCGAGTGCTACTATATCCCCCCCCAATTGGTAAAAATTCATCCTCGAATGACACCTTTTAGAAAATAGTGATGCAAGATTAGCATCCCAACCAGAAATTAACATAATAACAATGCAGCTTTGTTGAAGGAAACATCAACACCATTCTAAAAAAATATAATAAGGCATTTCAATGAAATAGGAGCTACATCCACCACCTTAGACTATGCACATAATTCATCACTTCACATCATATAAGGATGAATTGCCTTCTCCATCTCAATTAATGTCAACATAGTTATCAAAGAGTCAGTACAACATTGATCATATCATAACTAGGCATGTTCCCACAACATCTCATGATATAAAATACACCAACAACATATTGAAGTTCAAACAATCATGAGGAACATATAATCCATAAAACTCAAGGCATATTAGACAGAGATTGTTACACGAACATGCATACATAAGGAAACTCAATTCAAGGACTCATACAATATCCATACTCTGAATTCACTATAACTCAAAAGAAACTACTCATCACAAGTTTGAAGTGAAGTAGGAGAAAAAATATTAGGATAAGAGGACTTCATATCGGCCTTGGCCTCCCAAGAAGCACTTTAAACTAAATGATTCTTCAAAAGGAACTTAACGGAAGATACTTTCATGTTGCTCAATCGTTTCACCTGCCTGTCTAAAATATCGACCAGAACCTCTTCATAAACAAGGTTCTCATCAACTCCTAACCGTTCTAAAGAAAGGATCGATAACGGATGACCTATGCATTTATAGAGCATTAGTACATGGATCACCGAGTGAACCAAACAAACACATTTTCCACATTTCAAATCATAGGAAACATTTCCCACTTCTTTTAAGATCTCATATGACCATATATACAGGGGACTAAGTTTCCCTTTTTTTCCAAACATCATCACCCTTTTCATGGGTTATACATTCATGTAGACCCAAACATCTACCTTGTATTCAATTTCCCTCTTTCTTTCCAGTACAAGATTTTTCGCCGACTATGAGCCGTTTAGAACCTATCTCTAAGAAGTTTGACTTTCTCCACGACCTCATAGACTATTTAGGGACCGATAAGAGAAAACTCACATACCTCAAACCACCCAATTATAGACCTACATCTCCTCCCATAAAGTTCCTTTATTGGGTCCATGGCAATGCTTGAGTTGTAACTATTATTGTAGGAAAAGTAAATCAATGGTATATGGTCATCCCAATTACCCTTGAAGTTAATGACACATTACCTCAAAATATGTTCTAGGGTTTGGATGGTTCATTCTACTTGAGCATCCGTTTGGGGATGAAATGTCTTACTATGTTTTACCTTAGTACCAAGTTGACATTATAATGCCTTCCAAAATGAGAACTAAATGAGTACCCCTATCTGAAATCATAGACAAGGGAACCCCATGAATTTTGACACTCTACTTAATTTTTAATTTAGGATAATCTTCCAACGAATATGTAGCCTTAATGAGAACAAAATGTGTTGATTTGGTCATCCTATCAACAGTTACCCAAATCGAATCATGTTTCCTTCGAGTATGAGGCAAATCCATAACAAAATCCATATTTACATCCTCCCACTTCCATGTAAGAATAGCTATATCTCAAGACAAGCCTCCCGAATTTTGATCCTCATGCTTAACTTTTTGAAAATTCAGGCATTTCGCAACAAATATGCTATTTTCCTCGTCAAACTATTGCCCAATATATATCCCGCAAGTCACGATACATCAAGTGGCTCCAAAATGAATAGAATATCTCGAACAATGGGATTCCTGTAAAAACTTTCCTCTTATGTCATCCACATCCAAAACATAACCTACCTTGATATATAAGTACCCTATTTCCCCCTTCGGAGAAATTCTCAACAAATTTCCCTAGTATGAATTCTTTAAAATTCCATCAAGATAGGATCAAGTTTTTTCTTAGACTCTATATTAAAAACAAAGGTGGATTCAGAGCTATGTTAGAACATGAAACAACCCTTTGGAGAATCTACTTAATTGAACTCCCAACCAGGACAACCTATGCATGTAATGGACTAACTCCTTCTTGTAATCTTCTATATGGGCAATAATACTCGTGGACATACAACTCAAAGCATCTGAACTACATTGTCTTTGCCAGGATGGTAAATGACACTCATATCATAGTCAAGAGATCTAACCATCTTCTTTGCTGGATGTTCAAGTCATTTTGGGTAAACATATATTGGAGACTCTTGTATTCATTGAACACATCGATATGCACCCTATAAAGATATTGTCTCCAACTTTTCAAAGAAAATACTACGACCACTAATTCAAGATCATGGGTTGGATAGTTCTTTTCATGTACCTTGCATTGCCTTAAGTCATCAACTATAACCTTACCAAGTTTAATGAGGAAGCAACCCAAACATACCAATGAAGTGTTGAAGTACACTACAAACCCTTTGGTACATTAAGTTAAATTAAACACCATAGGGCAGATTATGTTATCCTTCAATTCTTGGAAGCCTTTCTCACAAGCTTCGACCACTCAAATTTTATTTTCTTTAAGGTTAGGACCGTCAATGGAAACCAATATATGAAAAACTCTGAACAAGTCTCCTTTAGTACACGGCTAAACCTAAAAAGTATCTAATTTTGGTGGGACTTAGGGGTCTAGGGCCATTCTTAACCACCTTCGTTTTCTTTAGATCAACTTATGTACCCACACTTGATGCAATGTGACCATGAAAAACAACTGATCTTAGACAAAACTCGCACGTACTAAACTTAGCAAAAAGTCGGTGGTCCTTAAGGACTTTTTGTACTATCCTGAGGTTACTCATATGATTATCCTCACTCTTGCAGTGTATCAAAACATCATTGATAAAGTTAATCACAAACGAATCAAGATTATTCCTAAACACCTGGTTCGTAAGGTCCATGAAAGATCCCAGGGAATTTATTAGAGAAAAATACATGACTAGGAACTTTTAATGACCATATCTTTTTTTGTAGGTTATTTTAAGAATGCCAGCTCCTCTCACCCTAATTTGGTGATAAGTTGACCTTAAATCAACCTTCGAAAAGTCCCCCCTTTGAGTTGGTCAAACTAGTAATCAATACTAGGAAGAGAATATTTATTCTTTATGTTAACCTTGTTCAATTGGCGATAGTCAATGCACATCCTGAGAGACCTATTTTACTTTTTCACAAAAATTACTAGGCCACCCCTTGGAGATATGCTTGGTTGAATAAAACTCTCATCTAGTGAATTCTTGAGTTGAGGTTTCAATTCTTTCAACTCGGCCGAGCCATATGGTAATGAGGAATTGTTATGGGTTGAGTATCCAACAATAAATCAATATAGAAATTTATTTCCCATTTGGGAGGGATTTAGTGTAAGTCATCGAGGAGGACTTCAAGAAAATCCTTTACTACGGGGACCAACTCTAATGGATGAGAGTCAGAACCTAGGTCCATGACCCTCACAATATGATAGATATATCCCTTATAAATCATCTTATATGCTTTTAGGCATGAAATAATTCGACCTCAAGGTCTTTAAATTCCCCCTTCCATTTTAAAATAGGTTCATTAGGAAATTGAAACTTGACTACTCTCATTCTACAATCAATGGATAGAATACAAGAATGTAACCAATACATCCACCATATAAGATTGAAGTCCAACATATCAATTTCTACCAACTAAACAAAGGTGAGTCTATTGGATAATGAGATGGGAGAACTCCTATAGACTTTTTTTGAAATAATATAGTCACCCATTGGGGTAGAAACCAAAAGGGTTTCTTCTAAGACATTAGGAAGTATATTAGATTTCGTAGCCATCAAATGAGTTACATTAGACAAAGTGGCACCAGGGTCTAACAATGCATAAACAATAATTGAAAATACTTCTAACATACATATTACAACATAGGGGGATCTCTCTTGATGACCTTGAGATTGGAAGGCATGAAAGCGGTTCTTCTCTGGACATCGAAATTAGGACCACTTGTACGTTATTGATTATTTTCCCTCCCATTAGATCTCATCTTAGGACAATCTCTCCTCATATGACCACTCCTTCCACAACCATGCAAATTATCCATGCAAACTAGGAACTTGCCTCCATGCTTCTTGCCACATTTAGCACAACTACTCTTCTCAACTTGAGAACCAACATTATCCCCTCTTTGTGCCTTAGGAGATGAAACCCTATCTTTTTTAACGCTTGGACCATTGGAAGAAACTTGGTTGGAAAACCTTTTCATAAACATTGGCATAACTTCAATCTCAAGTTTACTCTTAGAAGAACCTCCACCATAAGGTCTTACCCTGTTGAAATCCCTATTCCTCTTTGTAAGTCAAATTATACTTCCCTAAAGAATTATAAGCGGTCGTATCAAGTAGAGAGACCAACTAGTAGGTTGGGTTCGATCCCACGAGGAGAATAGCTTAGACTTAGCTTCATCATACGATTAACTCTATTTAGTCAAGTCCTTTCCGAAAACTAGTAATTAAAGGGGGGGGGGTTGTGAAACAAAAGTATTGTAATATTTTGAAATCTAAGAAGTAGCAAGAGTAAATTGTTGGTGTTTATCAAGTAGTGAAAAAAACTAGGGTGTGAGTGTTCCCGATAGATTCATAACTCCATAATCCTAGCTTATAAAACTTCTTTCCTAAATATGTTATGTATCTCTAAATCCTTGGTCCGACATTTAGTTAATTTCATCCTGTACCTTGGTCTAGCTAATTGTTTAGAAGTTACTAACCCTTACATTTTACCTCATACTAAGCATCATATTCGATAAAGACGAATTCTAACCGGTGCACTCGTTAAAAAGAATTCTAGAAGAAACAATTATCGATGCATGCAATAACCTAGTTGAGAATTGTTAATTAGCAAGGCTTACCCATGGTTCCCACAACCCTAGTTGTGGATTTAGTTAACCATGATTAGAAGAACACAATTCATATTTGTTGAATAATAAATCATGAATTTACTATCAAAAGTTTGAAGAAAATCCAGAAATTCTACTTGAAACAACAAAATTCACTTGAAAATCGATTATGGAAACTTAAATTAATTGCCCAAGTTGCAAAGTCAATTCTCCAACAAAAAAAGTATGAAAAATAATAAAATATACAACCCCAAAAATGAGGTTTTACAGCCTATTTATAAAGACATTGTCCTAAAATAAAATGAACACAAATAAGGAAAGTTTGTCCAGAAAACCCGGCTTCAATTGACGACCTCACAGACGGTCCATCGATCGTCGACTGCCTCCGTTGCTTCACACTTAGATTTTTCTTCAACCTTGATTTATTCATCTTGTCTTATCCTATTGACGGACCAACAACACAGTCCGTTGATGGACTTATGGGCCGTCGATGCTTTTTATCGCTTTATACTTAGCTTTTCTTCAACACCGGGTACAGGAACATATCTCTGTTTTGATCGACATTTTTCCAGGACAATCCGTCGATCAGTCGATGGAACATCGATCGTTACGTAGTCTCGCACTTGTTCAAAATTCCTTGAGCTGCTTTGAGATTCTTGGACCTTCAGTTGACGATCACTACCTACGGTCCATGGATGGGACGACAGACCGTCGATGGCTTTGTGGGTCACTTCTGCACTAATTTTCTTAAAGCCTTCTGCATTTCTGTTTTGGACAACTTTCCTACCAAACACAGATAAATTACATTAAAATTACTATAAAAAGGCCCTGACACACACCAAAACTTAAGGGGAAAGCATTGAAAGTACCGCAAAACCACAATACATCAGTTTCCTTAACTTGTTGAGAATGCACCATCAAATGAGAAATACCCATATAATCATTAAGAATTGTCGAACAACACTCTTCCACATAACGAGCAGACACACGCGTCACCAAGGTACTTATTTTATGCTTAGGATGACAGAGCATACATCAAAAACTTAATGAGCTTCAAATAGTATTGTTGAACAGTCATACCTCCTTGACAAAGGTTGATGGATTCTTCAAATCATTCCTCCAATTTCTCCCTTGGGAAAAACCTATCAAGAAATGCCTTCCTAAAAACTTCCCAACTTATGTGACTCGCACCTATACCCCTTATGTCTTTCCTTTGAGTGTTCCATGTTTGACCCACATCTTTGAGTTTATATGAGGTTAGCTTTGCCTTCTCATTTAAAGATACCCCCATATGAAATAAAATATTATAGACCTCATCAAGAAAATCTTAAGAATCCTTATATCTACCTTATACCCAAGGAGTTGGAGGATTCATCCTATTGATGTGCATCGAATGTGAAGGCATGATACCATCATATTGATTCACACGAGTTATAGCTTTAGCTTCAATAGTTACGACTTTAGCTTGAGAAGCCTTGACTTAAGTAATATTTATGAAAATCTATCTTATTTCTCCATCCATAATATTCATGGATTGACCAGAACATGGCCAACTAGAGGGACATGATCATTAGGAGGAGCATGTTTTCCTTGGGGAGGAACTCCCTCATTCGCAATCCCCTCCTCAACCCTTCTTGTGGATTCCCTTATAGTAGTTATATCATATATATATACATTAAAAGGATTAGAAGAAAAATGCCACATAGAGTTAAGATTGTTTCCACTACTGAAGAATATCAAAAGAAGTGAAAGTTCCTAATCATCACATAGCCTCTATACATAAGCACTTCATACTCATGATCAAGAGTCTAATAGACGTTGTTGATGAGAAATCAATGCAAGTATCATTCAAAACCTTATGCTCTAATACTATATTTTTCATGACCTAGGGCTAGAACTAGACGTGATACGGCTTACTCGACCCAGATGGGGTTTTATGCAAGACCTTAGCATATCATCCTCAAATAAGACATGGAATGATGTGGAAATCTAAAACTTTAACAATCAATGTCAAGGTATTTATCTATGATAATAGAGTATCTAGACTTATCTCAATAACCATCTAGGTCGACATAAAAATCTCAAATAATGGACCTCATCCCTTTATAATCGAATATATGAACATAATAAGTACAATAGTAGTCTAGTACAAAAAAAATAAAAAAAAATACATAATGGTATAATGTTTTCCTCAGAACTTGAAGATAAAACAAATGGTCTTGGAAATTGCAATCCAAGCCTTCACTTCTCCAAAAAAATAAGTACCTTCTATCCCGAACATTCTTGAGTATATTGTGATATATTTTTATCGAATTATGCTTGTTTTTGAGTAATTGTCCTAGGTTGTAAAGAACATCATGAACTTGACCTAAGTTTGTTATCTTAAAGTATGAACTAGTGATGGATTGTGATGTAGTTATTTAATTTACTTCATTATCTTGTTGATTACTATTATTTGATTGTATTATACCCATTGTTGGGTTGAATTGAGTGGTTGATGGTAAGACCTTAATGATGGCTTATGAAGAAGATTGTGGTAAGTCTTGTGATCTCAATCCTCTACTTCAATTGTGATTAGTTGTGATTAAGTGATGATGTTGTATTGAAGTATATCTTATACTAAGATTGATAAGATTGGTATGATGTTGTATTGAAATGTCTTGAACTATGGATTATGAGTTTTTGGCTTAGATGTATATGTCAAAAGGATGGTGATAACTTACCAATGTGTCTTCTCATGATGTAACTATGTAAATGTGCTAACCTGGCATGTATGAATTGTAATGAAAGGACAATACTCATGAAATTCTTATTGATCTATGATAATTATTATATAAGAGATAGACCCTATGACCTACATTAAGCTATGATAATTAATAAAGGTACTAAAGCCATTTCAAAAGGCACTCTAGCTTAGCATTGAGTAAACTAGAGTGAGGAGTATCCCTTCTCACATAGGGAAGGTAGGATCACTGATGTACTCATGAGATTAGAGACTATAATGCATGTAGCATAAAGATGGTCCCAACTACATCTCCTTCTTCTAAACTATGTTAACCCCATAGAAATACTAGCTAGTTGCTCCACGTAGTTTCTATGTTTATACTTTTGTACTACTTGGCAAGTAGTCCTCCTTATTTCGGTGTAGGGTTCCATGATACCGGATTCCACATTAGCTCATTTTTTCTATGTAGGTTAATGCAAGATGTTCCCAAAAGTTAAAATAATGTAATAGAATTAAATCTAACTAGGATGACCTAAGGGTTTAACTTAGTCTAGGTAGTGGTATGAGACTCTACCTAAATATTGCACTAATTAGTCATGGGGAAGTCCTCGAAGGATGTTCTTATATATGTATATGGTTATGAATGAAGGTGATATGTATATTGTGATCTTACATGTTGGTGGTAATATATGATGTTGATTTCACCTATGAATCTGTGTATGATCTTGTCCGGTGGTCTTTTAGATGTGATTGCTCGGATGAGATTGTTCTCCATGATTGAGGAGAAAAGGTGAGTTTAAATGCTTATCTTGGTTTTATGGTTGAATGAGTATGTGTGAAGTTAAATTTTGGCATGTCTTGATGATGTGATGCGAATTATGGCTATATATGAGATTTATGTGAAATAGCATGTTATTTTGAGAAATGTATGTCATGATAGAGTTAAAGCATGCTAGAAGTTATTATGGTTAAAATGAGTTCCTTTTGGATTGATGAGTGGCTATATGGCTTTACATTATGGTATCCTAATGATATGATTTGAACTTGAAATTGTTAGTGACTACCTATGGAAGCATGCTACCCTAAGAATATGTGCTTAAAAGTGTTTAATGTTTCCCTTTATATATATGTGGTCCTTGATAAGTTGCCTAGTATGGAGTGGAGTCCTTTGTATAGAATTGATCCTAGGATTGATGATAGTATGCTTGAATTGGTACAGTTTTGTATCTCGTATTGTCATGATTTTTATCATCAATTGCCTAAATATTGCATTTTTGGAAATTGGAAGCATGTTCGCTGTAATGCTAGGTAGCTAGTGTAAGATTTTTTTGGAAATCGACTAAAATGTTCCTTGATCGAAAGTTATTAAAATGTGTATAGAATTGATTCATAGGAGCATGTTAATGAATGCAAAATGAAGATCTGCTATTTTTGAATAAAGAATAATAGTTTAATGGCATGACGAGTCGTATATTTGTTTCTAACTTCTTATTATGTTGTAAGTCCTGTGATTTTGTGAAATTGATATTTTCCCTAGAATTGAGGGTAGTTTTCTTGTCTTTGTAGGGTGATGATGTGTGTTTTATTGACTTACAAGTTGCACACTTTAATGTTGAAAGAAAATAAAGAGTCCTTAGGACTAAGTCTCCTTGTTGTTTCCCCTAACGTTGAATGACCTTGGTGTTTAATGTATTGAATACAAGCCTTATGTGGTTGAATGAAATGACCTAACTTGAGAATTGGGGATAAATTTCCTAGGTGATAAGGTTTAGTATACCTTGGTTGACTTACTGTAAATTCTTTTAAAGTGGTAATCCCTTTTAAGTGATGAAAATGAAGGTTGTTAAGCTAAATCCTCTTAAGGTTGGGTTAAGTTTCTCTTAATTGGGTTTACATAAGTGGGGGATGGTGAAGGAGTATTTTTGTTGTTGATATTTTCTATATTGTCCTTCTATTCTTACTTGAGCTTGAAACTAATAAATTTCTAGTAACTTGTTCATGAATAGACTTTTACATAAAGTATGAATTGCATGAACTTTATATGTTTGGTATGTATTTATTGACATTACCTTGAGCATATTTTTAAGATTCCAAAGTGCATAAATGGAAATTTTTATAAAATCCATGTTTTCTCATGTGTATTATGCATCTTAATATGTTAATTGTGAAAATGACTTCATAAAATAAGGTAATAAACATGGTAGTAGTCACTTGTGAGGTGTAACGCTTTGCCTTATAATGGAAAGTTGAGTCTCTTGAAAATGTAAAGTGTAGAGTCTTGAAAATTATGTGACTTGTATGGGTTGGAAAGCATGATTGTAGGCTCACTATTAAAAGATGAAAGCATGTGTAGCTCAATGTTCATGTGTGTGACTATGATTTTTATTGTTTTTCTCAAATGATGCTTACTGTGAAGGTGAGTACTGTGTTAGAAATTGACACTTTGGAAATTACTTCCTAATTGTTGTGATGTGCTTGGTGTGACTTACCATTTTGTCTTCACTAGGAAGGAAACATGAGCATGCCTTAGTTTAAAAGTTAAGAATTTCTCATTTTAAGAGGAAATTAACCTTGTACTTTGCTTAGGTGTGAACTCATGATACATGTAAGTTTGTTAAGGAGAAGGACATTCCTCCATGGACACCACTAAGCATGGTATGGTTGAGTATGACCTTCATGGCACTAGGTTTAACTAATGAAGATCTTTGCTGATTCAATCAACTCAAGTCTATGTGCAATGAAGTATGCGTGCCTAATTGTTTCTTGAGTGTTGTTTAAATCTTCCTAAGTATGACCTAAAGAAGGTTTCATGATGAGCACTTAAATAAAATGAAGTGATGACCATGTTATATATAGGAGAAGAATGTTCCTCCTATGAACATGATAAGAACCTTTGTGGTTGATGCATTAAAGAGTGAGTGAATGAAAATTTTGCTTTCTTGTGTGCATTGAGTGAATGAAAATGTTGCTTCTAGCTATGATCTAGGTTGTATTGCTCATGTTTAAAATATAGTTATGACTATGTTAGGCTTTGATTAGGTGCTTACTTAAATGATTATAATGTTTTAATGGTCCCTTACCTATGTACCCCGATGTGAAAGTATGTGATGTATCATTAACTAGATGACTTGATAGGTGTACTAGTATTGACAACGGTATGGGACCTTGTCTATGCATTCCACATGTGTACCTTCATAGGGTAGTTCCTAGGTTGGTCTTCTAAGCACATGAATAGGAATTTACGAACATGTTATGAATTTATCTTATATGCTAGGATGTTAAGTATATGATATGATGAAGTATGAATATGCATAGTATCCTAAAGTGTTTATATGAAAGGATTTCTCATATAGTTACACCTATATACTTATGAATTAACGTATGAACATGTGTGGCCTTAATATGTTATATGAAAGGATTACTAACATATAAGTATATACACACTTATGAATGATGATCTAGTCAATAGAGAGGAACTTGAAAGGTTTTCTCAAGGATACCGTAAACTAGATTGTGCTTGAATATGCTATGTCCATGTGAAAGGGTTTCTCACATGATATAGGTTGAAGAAAAGTTTTCTCATATGTAATCTATTAACTAAGCATATGGGGAGAAAATATCCTAAGGCCTAATTTTTTATAAAGTAATGTAATGAAGACTTTCAATAAAGGGAACTAAGCTTAGCATCGAGAGATCTTGAAGATGAGGGGTGTCCCCTAACATTGTAGGAAGTTAGGTCACCATATGCCTAACGAGATGGTTGGCCTCATAGCCAAATTACTAGGAGTGAGTTTCTAAAAGTGGATAACTATAATTCCCCATTTGGCATAAAGAGGGTTTCCACATGTACCTCAAAGTTCCATAAATATCCTTGCCACATAGGATCTATCAAGTGAATTCACATAGTATGTTTGCATGTGTTAATGTTCTACCCTTGCTAGGTAAGAGCACCTTCCATTCGTGTAAGGCTTTATATCACAAAATTCCATGTTTTCCACCCATGGTCTTAGTGTTGGTTAAGCCTACAACTTCCCTAAAGTATAATGGACAATAGAAGTAATGTAAGGACCCTAACTAGGATAACCTAAGGGTAGTTGCTTAGAGTAGTTGGGGTATGCGACTTCACCTATGCATTGCAAAAGTGGCTCTTTAGGTAATTCCTAGGAAGTTATTATAATGCATGTGACTATGTTTGTGTTCCTTATGCATGACTTTGTAGTATTTGTCTACTTGTTATGAAGATGTTCATGGTATGAGTCCTAATGGATCGATGTGATTTGGTATTGTTCTTATATGCACTATGTTGGTCTTTATTTCTATATGATGAAGTTCTTGCTTTACATGAATGCAGTTCTATGTTTCCATATTGATGTGTCAAGTGAAACATAAGGCTTGTAGTCTCACGATAGGTTTACTAAGTATGTGTGATGTTACGGGGCTGCACATGTACATTGCACTAGTAGACTTAGATTGGGATTGTGAGTAAGGTTTATAATAAGTTAGGTGAAGTGAAGTTAGTATATGTGTAAATTGAATAGAGTTCACTCTAATGTCCATATGTTATTTACTTCAATGTGTCTTATGGTGTACTATACTTCTATGATGGTATGTGTATGCTTGTGTAGGTTATATGTATGGTTTCCTTTTGGCCTTAAGGTGATCGATTGTGCCACGTATCAATAGAGGGTTACTTGGAAGGTTAAGCAATTATGAAGAAAAGAGTTCACTATTAAGAAAAAATACACACCGTAAAGTGTGAGGGGCTTAGTGTAAAACGATTCAAAAATGTCTTAAATGCAATATATGGTTTTATTTTATGTTTGACAATGAATATGCCTATATGAAGTATGTAAACGATATAATGCTTATTGTATAATTGTTTTTTGAAGATTTTCTCAAAGCAGCATGAAGTTTGATTTCAAGAAAAATGTCCTTTTGAAATGCATGTTTTTGCATGGTTGCCATACTTAGTGCATTCTTTTACTAAATCCATTCTTCTATACCTTTTTACACAAAGTGTAAGTTATGTATTGTTATTGGATGTTTTTAAATGGTGAGGAGCTTCATATGTGATTATCAACCTCAAGGAAAGGAATCCTTATGTTCAAGGATTTCCTATTGTTTGCTCTGATGTAAAGTCTTTTATTATGGTATCTATGTGTTATGTTGTAAGGGCCGTGCCCCTAAAGTACTTTAATGATGTTGAGTCTAGGATGACAAAAACATACTAGAGTCATTATCTATGTATTCTTACTTACATTATATATATATATATATATATATATATATATATATATATATATATATATATATATATATATATATATATATATATATATATATATATATATATATATATATATGTATATATATATATATACATATATATATGTATATATATATATATATATATAAGACTTTCTATATAAGGAACTTAGCTTAGAACCGAGTGAACTTGAAGATGAGGGGTGTCCCTTCTCATTGCAGGAAATTAGGTCACCATAGGCCTCACGAGATGGTTAGCCTCATATCCAAATGGCTTAGATTGATGTTTATAAAAGTGGATAACTATAATTCCCCATTTGGCATAAAGAAGGTTTAAACATGTAACTCAAAGTTCTATAACTATCCTTTCCACATATGATATATCAAGAAAATTCACTTAGTATGCTAGCATGTGTTAATGTTGTGCCTTGGCTAGGTAAGAACACCTTCCATTGGTGTAAGTCTCTAAAACCCCAAATTCCATGTTTAGCACCCATGGTCTTAGTGGTCGTTAAGGCTATAGCTTCCCTAAAGTAAAATGGACAATGGAAGTAAATTAAGGACCATAACTAGGATAACCTAAGGGTAGTTTTTTTAGTGTAAGTGGGGGTATGCCACTTAACCTATGCATTGCAAAAATGGATCGTTACGTAAGTCCTAGGAAGTTGTTCTAATGCATGTGACTATGTTTATGTTCCGTATGCATGACTTTGTAGTATTTGTCTACATGTTATGAAGATGTGCATGGTATGAGTCCTAATGGATCTATGTGATTTGGTATTGTTCTGATATGCACTATGTTGGTATTTATTAGTATATGATGAAGTTCTTTCTTTACATGAATGAAGTTATCTATGTTGACATATTGATGTGTCAAGTGAAACAAAAGGCTTGTAGGCTCATGATAGGTTTACTAAGTATGTGTTACATTATGGGGATTCACATGTACATTGTACTAATAGACTTAGATTGGGATTGTGAGTAAGGTTTATAATGATTTAGGTTAAGTGATTTTAGTATATGTTCAAAGTGAATAGAGTTCACTGTAATGTCCTTATGTTCTAGACTTGAATGTATCTTGTGGTGTACTATACTTCTGTGATGGCATGTGTATGCTTGTGTAGGTTGTATGTATGGTTTCCTTTTGGCCTTAAGGTGATGCATTGCACCAAGTATCAATAGAGAGTTACTTGGAAGGTTCAGGAATTAAGAAGAAAAAAGTTCACTGTTAAGAGAAAATACTCCCCATAAAGTGTGAGGGGCTTACTGTAAAACGATTCAAAAATGTCAGAAATGCAATGTATGGTTTAAAATTTTGTTTGACCATGATAGATGCCTATATGAAGTATATAAATGATATAATGATAAATTTGTAATGGTTTTATGAAGATTTTCTCAAAACGGCATGAAATGTGATTTTAATAAAAATGTCCTTTTTAAATGCATGTTTTTGCTTGTTTGCCGTACTTAGTGCATTCTTGTACTAAATCCATTCTTCTATACCTTTTTACACAAAGTTTAGGTTATTTATTCTTAAGGGATGTCTTTACATGTTGAGGAGCTTGATATGTGATTCCCAACATCAAGGAAAGGAATCCTTATGTTCAAGGATTTTCTAATGTTTGTTTTTATATTAAGTCATTTATTATTGTATCTATGTGTTATGTTGTGCCTAGGATGGAAAAAAGATACTAGAGTCTTTAGCTATTTATTGTGAGTTACACACACAAACACACACACACACACACACACACACACACACACATATATATATATATATATATATATATATATATATATATGAATTGATGCTTCTAGAATATGTTGTGCTATGAAATGTTTTAAATTTTCCTCAAAATTTACTATGATAATGTGATGAATGATAACTATGGGCTTCTATAAGACCTCAGAGAGGTCAAGTACTCCATTTTACTTCTAGGGGTTGCTCCCCGGCCGTAACAAAAGCACACCATCTCCCCCTTGGGAGAAAACCTCAACTCTCTATTGATGGATTGTACCCTTTAGTTCAAGAAATATCGGATCATTGTTTTTGTTTTGCTTAACCTCAACTACCAATAAATATTTTGATCCATTATTAACCCTCATACCACCTTCTGATATTCATAATACGAACAGCTAAACGAGCAATCCTTTGAAAAATGTTCACTTGATCTTTTCTTTCTTCCTCAACATGTGTTACACTACCCATAGATAGTCTTTAAGGGCATTTTCTACTACATTTTCCTTACAAGGATGGTAATGCTCACTCGTGTCATAATCCTTGACAAACTCAAGCCATCTTCTTTGGCAAATATTCAACTGTTTCTGGGTCAACAAATCTACATGAAAACCATAAGAGTAGTGTCCCCATATCTTGAGTGAGAAGTCCAGTGCTACAAGTTCGATGTATAGAGTTGGATAAGTCATCTGATGTACCTTAAGTTGCATCAAACCATATGCTATAACCTTACCCATGTGCGCTTATTCTTGATGCATCACAATAAATCATATAACTCTCTCAACCCTCAGGTGTAGTCTAAATAAAAGGCGTAGTCAACATAGTCTTCAGTTCAGCGAAGCTTTTCCCACAATCATCTTACTAGTGAAACCTAACCTTTTCATGATTCAACCTAGTCAATTAAGAGGCTACAAATGAAAATCCGTTCACAAACATTATGTAATAACTATCTAGACTCAAGAAACATCTTATATATGTAGGAGAGGTAGGTCTGGGCCATTGTTTCACAATAAGACACAATGTAATAAAGGAAAGTAGTGTATAGCAACCAAAACCCACACTTACTAAAGACCCTCAATTTATTCACACGTTCTTCTTCATTCCAAGAGTAAATGAGGATATCATCAATAAATACTATAATGAACAAATCCAAGTACTACTTAAATATTTTGGTCATTAAATCCATGGATGCTGGAGGAGCATTTGTTAGTCCAAACGACATAAGTAAAAATTCACAATGAACATATCGAGTTTTGAAGGATGTTTTAAGAATGTAACTATCGATGACTCTAAGTTGATGATAATTTATTGGAGGTCTATCTTTGAAAAATATCTAGCACCCTGAAGTTTGTTGAACAAGTCATTAATCCTGGGGGTAGGATACTTATTTTTGATTGGGACCTTCTTGAACTGCCTATAGTCAATTCACATACTAAGAGATTCATCTTTCTTATTTGTGAAAAATACTGGTGCACCCTATGACAAAATAATAGGCAAGATAAATCTCTTATCTAGAAGCTCTTTCAACTCCTCCTTCAATTCAATAAGCTCTGATAGATCATTTCTATACGGAGGAATATAAATAGGGTAGGTATTTGGAAGGATATCAATTACAAACTATTTCCCTTTCCACATGGACTCGAAAAAGATATTCTAGAAACTTCTCGAAACTCATTAACGACAAAAACTGACTAAAGAGTTGGGGTTCTGGTTCCTAAATAGTTAAATCTAACTAGTTGATAGAGATAACCCTTATAATTCATTTTTCTTGCGATAAGGTAAGAAATGAATCAACCCATTGGCACTAAGATACTACCTTCCATTCAAAGATTGGTTCATTTTTAAATTGGAAATGAACAATCCTAGTTCTAGAATTGACTATGGCATAACAGGAATGTAACAAATCCATTCCTAGAATGACATCAAAGTCTACCATTTCTAACTCTTAAAGATCTCCTAAGGTAAATTTATGGGACACTGTGACATGGAGATTTTTGTATACCCGTCTAGTTATTACTGTGTCACCGACTGTAGTAGATATTAAGAAAGGTTCTGAGAGTGTTTCTAGACTAACATCAAACCTAATTGCTATCAAAAGAAAAGAGCTTCCCCTTGGTTTAATAAAGCATAAAAATATATATTAAAGACTCCTAACGTACCAGTGACTATCTAAGAAGAATACTCCTGATCCTAGCAATCCTGAAGGGCATAGAATCTATTTTCGTGTTTTCTGCCACAACTACCAGATTAGTTGCCCAGTTGAGTCTGGCAACTTGCTGGTGCTTTACCCTTTCTAAAAGGAAAATCCCTCAACCTGTGCCAGACTTACCACATCAAAAACATGTTTCCTTTCCTTCAAGACACTCACCCGGATAGATGTAACCACACTTCGGGAAAGTTATCTAGGTTTTGGTACGTGAAACACTTCCTTGAGACTTATATTTTTGTGCTCTTCCTTTCTAATCTTTTCTGGAAATGAAAGACGGAACAATAGATAATGAAGATGACGAAGCTTATTTGCACCCTGCAATCAATTTGCACCACCCAAATTATGTTAAGAATAATCATAGTTTTAACTTCTAGCAATCTTGTTCTCCTTAGCCTGTTCCTTAAGCTTATCACTATCATCATGCTGAGAATGATCACGAGTCTATAGATGTATATATTTTCTAGAAACATAGCATTCCTAATTATATTTTCACCATGTATGAAATGAAACTTATTCATTTGATCCTGGGATCAACAATAATGTGACGAGCATGCCTGGAGAGTTGGGTATACTTCATCCCATACTCGTGGAATTTAATACTAACTTTCTTATATTCATGAACTTCTGAGATTTTTCCTCTCTCAGACCTCTTTGGAAAAACCACTCTAGAGAAGTCTCACAATGTAACATCTAAGATATTAGTAGACTAAACTGGAGCAACAAGCAAGGATAATAGAGTGTGTGATGTTCAGAATTGGAGTTGTAGGTGAGACTTTACGTGTTCTGAATGAGAGGTTTATTCGTTGAACATCAATTTACATATTACTCCTCTTAGAATGGAAGACAATCTATTGTTTTGTTGCGCATGGGAAGGTCAAGTGCCAAGGCAAAAGGACAAGCCTAATTTAAAGGGCTAAGATTGCCCCATCTCGGTAAGCCATTGCCTAATGGTAAAGACCACATTATTGGATGGAGGTATTGAACATGTCCCATGAATAACCCTAGCCATGTGAGAGGCAAGGTCCTTATGCTAAGCTACTACCTAAGGGACCACACAAAACTTCGAAACCCATGATCATGACCAGGGCTTGTGGGATAGCCCCTGGTCGTTCCTTAGGATTGTGGAAGCTTGTCAAAGGTAAGGAATTCCACTAGTAAAGGGACCTCGAGAACCACCACGGGACATGGTTTCCTTGAATAACCGTTCAAGTTGTTATGGTTCCTGGATGGGGCTGCCTAGTGAGGGATTTTTCAGTAAATTCTAATTTGACTTGTTTTGAGTAGGGGTCATTTTATATGTGTTTTAATAAATTATTTAAGGTATTTTAAGTAATTATCACCCAGTTTTATGTCACTTTACAAAATACCCAAAACGAAACCCCAAATCACTCCTCTCTCAATTGTTTCTCTCCCTAGGAAACCCCTATTGAAGAAGAAGCTAGGGCTTGAAGCTAAGGCCAAAATAAAAGGTTCCATTTCTAAAGGCTTGTGCTAGAGAATTTATTAATGTATGCTTAGATATTCATCTATGGATTCTTCCACCCATATATCACCCATAGTGTTCCCCCAATTTGGGGATTCAAAAACATAATTCTAAGTAGGGATATTCTTATATTGTGGCTAGGATGTGGATATGATGCCATCTAGTAAAAATAATAACGTATGATTCATTTGTCTTTGTTTAATGATATTGCGGTGATTTCTTTTTATTTGTTTGGCAGAAAAGGCCTAAAATACCCATAAAGTATTAGAAATGGTACAAAAATACCCTCCATCCACCTATTGGTTCTAAAATGCCCTTCTCATCCATCTATTGGCTCCAAAGTACCTTTGTCATCTACCTTTGTGTTCAAAATTGACCACTTATTGAACAATTTTAAATTTAAAATATTTAAATATTTTTTTAAATACCTGGAGCTAAACTATTTGTTATAATTTAATTTATTATTATCATTTATAAACAAACTCACTACACGCCCAATTAATAAAAAAATTCTAATATAAAAATTGCCCCAAACACTACTATAACACAACGAAAATGCAGATTTCTGAAAATGTCACTCAAAATTATTGGAGTCTGAATTGAAGCCTCAATTAAATTTAGGTTTAGCCGCTTATTTAGAAGATCACTTTCACTAGGATTCTCTTTCAAGATTTAATTCAAATTTATGATTAAATGTAAAGAAGTAGTAAATCCCAAATAATTCATGCACTTTTTAAAAATATAGTTTTATAAATATTTATGATTTTTTTAAATATTAAAACATAACATATTAATTTTTATAAAACATATATCTATTAAGTAACATCACATAATTGAGACGAAGGAATTATTAAGATAAGCATAGTCAAACTTTTAAGTTTATCAGTAATTTTTATACAGACACTTCAATTATAATATGTTTTGAATGAGGAATTAAATGTATATATATGATAATGTA
The DNA here is from genome assembly GCA_032847665.1 of Solanum chilense. Classification (NCBI taxonomy): domain Eukaryota; kingdom Viridiplantae; phylum Streptophyta; class Magnoliopsida; order Solanales; family Solanaceae; genus Solanum; species Solanum chilense. The sequence goes on from CM064972.1 coordinate 29,460,101, forward strand.
ATTTTATAGACATTTTCACCTCAATTTTTCTTTAGAAACACTCATTGGTAGTAGCTTTATTACTTTTGCATTAGTAATGCACGAATTTATAAATATGTGGAGTTTAATTAGTAATGGGTGTATAGTAGATTTTTTAAATATAATATTAATAAGTTAAATAATAACAAACAATTGAACGCCACATATCTTAAAAAATATTTAAATAGTTTAAATTAAAAATCGTCAAATCAGTAGTCAATTTAAAACCAAAGGTGGATGACAAAAGTATTTTGGATCCAATGATTGGTTAAGAAAGGTATTTTAGACCCAATAGTTGGATGGAATGTAGTTTTTACCATTTCGAATACTTCAAGTATATTCAGGCTCTTTTCCATTCATATGGTAAAACCTTGTCTAAATTGATTAATGTGATTCTTGTGGGTTGATGCAATTAGAGGCAAATTGAAGGTTCAAGCGTGATCTTCTTAAATCAATATCATGTGTGTTAAATGTTAAAACATAGGAACACATAGTCCTTAATTGGACTTTACCTAATTGAATATGAATGATCTTGACATTTAAAGATGAACTTGAACCTTAATGGTCAATTATGGCTAGAATCACCTAGTAATGAGGAATGTGATGTGAATTGTTTAAGATGATGTCTATTACTTTAATCTCTTGTAATTAGTATATGAAGATTGATAAAATTAAGTGAAGCCTTGAGTTGAAGGTTTGTAGTAATGAATGTAAAATCACAAGAGATTGGATAGTAGAGTCAATTTTAAGAATAGAAGTCTAATGGGTGTATTTATGGTTAAAGGCCTATACTCACCTAATGTACTTTAAAAATGCTTGAAAGTATGAAGTGATAAAATCACTTCAACATGGATTGGTTGTCGAGGAAATGCTTCCATGGAGGGATGATTGTTAAGCTAGACTTTAAAAGTAAACTTTAGGGTGTATTCATTGCTCCATATGGATATTGAAGATGAGACAGAATGTAACACAAGATAGGCTCCGGTCTCTAAGTAGAGGACTATCCAAATTAAAGGGGGAACTGTTACATAGTAGAGTGTAGGTTTTACAATAGTTAGGTCTCATAAGATGGTACCTGCATAAAGTTGAGTCATGGTTCCTAGTAATACATGCTTGAGAAGCATCTTAATGTGTTTAAAGCATAATGATCTAAGACTTACATAATGAAGTAATTCAAAGTGTTCAATAGGTGAAGTAGACTTAGACATTCTTAAGATAGTATCCTTGGGTTTATGTGAAGAATGGTCTTAGACATACTAAAAGTAGTATCTCATAGGGTTGATGATATAAATGAACTAATATGTTTTTTAGAGTGTACCTCGTAGTGGTGTAATGTTAAATAGAAGAAGTATGTTCCAAACCAAGAAGTATCAGCAAAGGCACCTAAAAGTGGTACTTAGCATTATTAGTGTTATGGGATGAAACGCTGGCATAGGACAAAAATGACTTAGGGTTACTAAAGAGAATGAGTTGCGATAGAATTGTGCCATAGTTTCCTTACTTGCTATAGTTGACTAAAGGTGAGCTATTCACTTAGTTATTAGAAGTTAAGCCAATAATGAGACCAAAGTAATGGGAATATGACTAGGATGACTTTAAGTTATGCTTAGTGTGAAGGTTTGTATGGGATGCCTTTCATGCATTGCAAAAGTGTGCTTTGAGGTTACCTAAAAGTGTGGTTCCCTTATGGTAGAGAATCTAACAAAGTAAGACAATGTCCATATATGTTGATTAAGATGACCAAGAAGGGATACATGGCTTGGATGGTATTATGGGATGCTATTCTTGCTTGGCATTTGTATGCTTTTGAGGTAACTTGAGAATGGTGCTTTTATGGTACAGATGACTAAAATTCAATTACGCTTATATGATGCTTATGATTAATAATTTAAGTATTATGATTATTATGTATCTCCTATGATCATTTACTATGTCTTACGTTGACTGATGTTTCTATTATTCTTATGTGGGAAATCATGCTATGACTATGATTATTATTTTATGACTATGCTAATATCTCATATGCTTATGTATTATATTAACTAACCATTTTTATATTCTCTTATGATGTAGTGTTAACTTTATGACTTAGTAAATTTTGTACGAATGTATATTGATTACATTTTAATTTAATGTAGGTACCAGAGTTGAGTTTGCTTTGGAGGATAGCTTTTTAGAAGTTTAAAAAAGAGTTGAAAAATTGGTGAGTCCTCATAACTTCGAGGATCAACCCATTACTTTTATTATGTCGTTTATTATGTTCTAGACTTTGTATTAGCTTCATCCCAAGAGTTTTATGTCAAGAGTTTAATAGATTTTCTTATACAACGATGTAGAAAAGAGTTTCGCCTACTTTTTACGAATGTTTTTAATTGTACAATTTTAAAACAGTTTAAATATTCCCCTAATTTTTTTGTATCTTATACTATTATTACACTATGTGTTGTATAAGACCCCATCGCGGTCATGTACGCCATTTTACATTTAGGGGTATTCTGGATCATGACAAACATGGTATTAGAGTTCATGTTTAGAATAGTTCTAGGAATGTCTCAAACCACGTTTAGTAGAGTCTTGTTTAAAATGTGAGGCGCACCATATTTAAGAATAGCTTTCTATTGAATTCTTACGAAACTTCACTTCTTCATTCTCTAAGTTGTTCCATAGAAGTTTAGTTCTACTAGGTCCTTCCTCAATGTATGTATGCCCTATGTCTTTATAGATTATGGAAAATAATAGGATAATGCTAGGAGGATACAAAAGACAATGGAGGGCAAGAGGTTCCTATCCTAGTTCAAAACCTAGATCCTCCTCAAGCTCGAAATGATCCTCTGCTAGAGAATTTCACTCTGGAGGAGTTTAGATCTTCTATGCTATTGTTGGCTCAATCCTTGACAACATAAGCCAATTGGAATGTTGTGGCTCTGGCAAACCTAGTAAGGGATATGTCTACTTCTACGGTGAGAGAGTTCTTAAAGATGAACCCATTGGAGTTCTATGGATCAAAGGTGGAAAAATATGCTCAAGGTTTCATTGGAGAGGTGTATAAAGTGCTTTCTATCATGGTATTAACTTCGGTAGAGAAAGAGGAACTAACCTCTTATCGATTCAGTGATGTAGAAAAAATTTGGCATGAACAAAGTAAAGATAGTAGGCTGGTAACAGAGGTTCCAATAGAGTGTAAAGGGTTTAAAAAGGCATTCCTTGATAGGTTCTTTACCTTAGAATTGTGGGAACTAGAGATGCAAGAGTTATTACTCCTTAATCGAGGGGAATTGAGTGTGAAGGAGTATTCTCTTATGTTCAGTCAACTTTCCCAATATACTCCAACTATAGTGGGGGATTTTGGGGCTAGATAATTAAATTTTTGATGGGAGTATCTGACTTAGTAGTTAATGTATGTCCTTCGACAATGATTATACGAAGTATGTATATTTCTCATCTCATTGTGCATGATCAAAAAATTAAGGAGGAAAATCTTAACAAAGTGAATAAGTAGGTAAAGATATCTATAATCGATGATGAAAACTATTCCAATTCTACGTCCGATGGGCAAGGTATGCCTATGGCTAAATAAAGGTATTTTGATCAATATTCTCCCAACACCATTAGGTTTGACCAAGATAAGGGTAGTGGGTATCCATCGCCCAAGTCTACTTGACCCAAGTGTGGGAGGAGTCATTATGGTAAGTGCCTAGCTGGTATAGGTTGTTGCTAAGGGTGTTGTAATGAAGGGGAACAAGATAAGACATTGCTTGGTTATTAAGGCTAAAAAAAGGGAGAATAAGCAAGTTTCCTCTAGTGATACGGATGATGTTTCTCAAAAGAAGAATAAATTTTATTCTCTCCAATATACAAAAGATCAAGAGTAATGTCCTCATATCCCTTCCGCTATGTCTTTCATGCTTTAGTAAATATTTTGAGTTTCTTGTCCTTCGTGACTTATTATATTAGACGTGTAGATGTAGTTAGTATGAATGATATTTTGAAGAGATTGTGTAAGCTTAATCCCAAGGGGGAGATAGTATGCCTATCCATGGATGTTTTTATGTGTGGATGTGTCGCCATGGCTTCCTTATATGCATCATTTTCCCTCATGTTGTACTTCCTTGAGCATAGTTGCATATAGGCTTCATGAGATGAATTATGAGCATGACTTAATTTTGTGAGTTGAAGATCACTACTTGAGATGATTTTTATGAGTTTAAATTTCATATGAGCTCCATGAGCGTATAATGAGCATGTTGTGACTAAGAGATGGTAGTTCCTCCTTGAAAATGACTAGTTATGAGAATTTAATGCCTAGATAGGTTGCTAGAAGTAGCTCATACTCCATTGAGTTTCATTGAGTATTCTTGAGTTAAGAATATAGTTTCCCTCTATTGTTTTTGTGAATTTTTATGTAGTTCATGCATGAGAGTCTGCTAGACGACATTTCCTTGAGAAGTGTTTATAAATGTCATTTGACGACGAATGTTCCCAAGTGGGAGATATTATAACACCCCTTAAATTTGTAGACTAAACTAGAGCCAAGATCTTGGATTCTAGAGTGTGCTATTGAGAATTGGAGTCGTAGATAAGACTTGTCAGGACCTAGAGCTAGCCCCTAGACGTAACAAAGCGTAATTTACCTTGAAGGGGTCTTTTTCAAGCCCTTAGCATATCATCAATACATATGACATTGAATAATGCAAAAAATTATAACTTAAATAAATGTCAAACTCTATAATATATGAAAATAAAATTCATAGACTTGTCTTATTAACCATCCAGGCTCAACATAAGAATCTAAAATTAGGGACCTTAGCCCTTTACATTCGAATGTATCAACATAAGAAGTAGAATAAAAGTCTAGTACAAAAATAAAATAAAGAAACATAGTGGTATCATGTTTTCCTTACAACTTGAGGACATACATGAAATGGTCTTGGAGAATGTTATCCAAACCTTCACTCTCCGCAGTAAGTACCCACTAGACCGAGCCTACACTTGGTAGAAAAATATGATTTAGCACATTACACTTGTAATAAGTATGGAATCCATACAATTAAAACCATTAAATCATGCAAAAATGGAGATTTAGTTCAAAACATGCTATTTCAAATTAAAAACCACAATGAACATTCAAGGAATACACAATCAATCCATACCATAAGATAAACATTATACACAGTCATACTTTATTAGTCATCTTAATGAGTAACCCATTTAAAACATTATTAATAACACCATTTATAAGTAACCACACATGAATAACTCATACAAGACCATCTCTTAAGACCCACTTGTGCAATGCATAGGTATCGTACTATACTATCACCTACACTAATTAGTATTCCTCAAGAAGTCTTGTTAGAATTCATTTCTTATATTTATTCATATTTTAAGCATTTGAAAAACTTTTTGACAACCAACATAGAATATGTGAGCTATATGTATCCAGTGTCTACCTCCCACACCGATAAGAGAGTGTCCTACTTGCAATTGCAGGGCATACATTCATGAAAGCATCTAGCATTCACTATATAGTAGTCCTATGGGCGCATAGTTTTGGGATATGCAGATTACTACCAGACACCTTACACTTATTAAGGTACGGGTTTCCATCTCATGAGATATCATAGTGGGGACCTCCTTCCCTTTGTAAAATAACTCATCTCACTTTCATATAGACTATGTGCTAAGCAAAAAATCACTTTATCAAAAATCATAAGTCTATACTTTAGCATTGGTTACCATAGGGACTTAATCCCTTATATATAATATAGCACAATAGGTTTCAAGATTAGAATAAAATTTCATCATAGAACTAACATCATGTCAGAATGTATCTTTCATATCTTAGTCATACATTGTTCATGATAATTAACTTTAAGTTAACATAATAATACATCCATTATCATATCAAGACATTCAGGTTCATAGAATAGTATAGCATGCATGACCATACCATAACATACTTGATCATTCTTATGGTTACAGCAAAGAGGAAACGATAATTCAACTCCACAAATCATAATCAAGTAATAATCTTCACTAGAAGTGAACAACACTTCGATAAATTCATACCCATCACCTTAAAAATCCACACTTATAGCATTCAAGATCTTCTTAAGAGTTTAACCCTAATTCATTTTCGTTCATTCATTATATGTATAATATAAATGTAATTAATATTAAACCCCTAAAATACCCAAAACACTCCAACATTAATTGTAATTCAAAATAAATGACTCACATGACCCTCATTTTCGTGAAACTCATTAAACCTTCACACCCACATCCCAAACTGTGAAGAGTACCATAGGTCGTGGTGGTGCTCGTGAAGGGTGAGGTAGTGGCCTCAAATACTTATACATCACACAAAGTTCCCATGTGAAATTCACAACCAATCGTCCTTTACCTTTAAGTGCACCACGGCCCGTTATGGTGCCCGTGGTGCCTTGGACAATAGCTCCTTTAAAAGACCTTCAAAGCTCCTAAGATGAAGGGAACTCGACGCTGACCTTCACAAAACATGAAGTGGACCACGAGTCGTGGTCCCCCTCGTGATGGTTGAGGTAGGATCTCAGACTCTTTGATGTGCTATGCCTTTTACAAGGAGACTCCAGGAATCCCCCCTACTTGGTCGTGGTCATGACCCCGAGCCATGGTGTGTGGCCGTGGAGCTTGAGGCAACTTTGGCTTTTGGCCTTGGCATGCCACTTTATCTTGCACTCCTCCACGTGGCCTACGTTCTAAAAATACCTGTTTCGGTATATGTATATATTTATATTATCTTTACAAGGTTTATCCCTCAAATGTCATCTCAAAACCCCAATACTAGACCTAACATCGCAGTAGTTCAAGTTACTAGTTTTCTGGACGTCGTGGTGACTCTTCAACCTTTTCAATATGTAATTTACAAACTATGTTAGTTACATTAGATTAGGACTAGATATATCATTTTAACCCTTTTTATGTTATTAACCATCATGTAGGATTCTAGCTTATGTCTTTAGATTTTTCCAGGTGCAACTATATCCCTCCCCCAATTGGTAAACATTCATCCTCGAATGACACCTTTTAGAAAATAGCGACGCAAGACTAGCATCCCAACTAGAAATTAACATAATAACAATTCAGCTTTGTAGAAGGAAACATCAAATCCATTCTAAAAAATATAATAAGGCATTTCAATGAAATAGGAGCTACATCCACCACCTTAGACTATGCACATAATTCATCACTTCACATCATACAAGGAGGAATTGCCTTCTCCAGCTCATTAATCTCAACATAGTTATCAAAGAGTCATTACAACATTTATCATATCATAACTAGGCATATTCCCACAACATCTCATGATATCAAATACACCAACAACATATTGAAGTGCAAACAATCATGAGGAACATATAATCCATAAAAACTCAAGGCATATTAGAAAGAGATTGTTACACGAACATGCATACATAAGGAAACTCAATACAAGGACTCATACAATATACATACTCTGAATTCACTATAACTCAAAAGAAACTACTCATCACAAGTTTGAATTGGAGTAGGAGAAAAATATTAGGATAAGAGGACTTCATATCGGCCTTGGCCTCCCAAAAAGCACTTTAAACTAAATGATTCTTCCAAAGAAACATAATGGAAGCTACTTTCACGTTGCTCAATCGTTTCACCTGCCTGTCTAAAATATCTACCAGAACCTCTTCATAAGCAAGGTTCTCATCAACTCCTAACCCTTCTAAAGAAAGGATCGATAACGGATGACCTATGCATTTCTAGAGCATTAGTACATGGATCACCTAGTGAAACAAACAAACACATTTGCCACATTTCAAATCATAGGAAACATTTCCCACTTGTTTTAAAATCTCATATGACCATATATACAGGGGACTAAGTTTCCCTTTATTCCAAATATTATCACCCTTTTCATGGGTTATATATTCATGTAGACCCAAAAATCTACCTCGTATTCAAGGTCCCTCTTTCTTTCCGGTACAAGATTTTTGCCGACTATGAGCCGTTTAGAACCTATCGCTAAGAAGTTTGACTTTCTCCACAACCTCAAAAACTATTTCGGGACCGATAAGAGTAAACTGACATACCTCAAACTACCCAATTATAGACCTACATATCCTCCCATAAAGTTCCTTTATGGGTCCATGGAAATGCTTGAGTTGTAGCTATTATTGTAGGAAAAGTAAATCAATGGTATATGATCATCCAAATTACCCTTGAAGTAAATGACACATTCCCTCAATATATGTTCTAGGGTTTTGATGGTTCATTCTACTTGAGCATCCGTTTGGGGATGAAATTTCGTACTTTGTTTTACCTTGGTACCAAGTCGACATTATAATGCCTTCCAAAAGTGAGAACTAAATGAGTAACCCTATCTGAAATGATAGACAAGGGAACCCCATGAATTTTGACACTCTCCTTAATTTTTAATTTAGGATAATCTTCCAAAGAATATGTAGCCTTAATGAGAACAAAATGTGTTGATTTGGTCATCCTATCAACAGTTACCCAAATCGAATCATGTTTCCTACGAGTACGAGGCAAATCCATAACAAAATCCATATTCACATCCTCCCACTTCAATGTAAGAATAGCTATATCTCAAGACAAGCCTCCCGAATTGTGATCCTCATGCTTAACTTTTTGATAATTAAGGCATTTCGCAACAAATATGCTATTTACCTCGTCAAACCATTCCCCAATATATCTCCCGCAAGTCATGATACATCTTTGTGGCTCCACAACGAACAGAATATCGCAAACAATGGGATTCCTCTAAAAACTTTCCTCTTATGTCATCCACATCCAAAACATAACCTACCTTGATATATAAGTACCCCATTTCCCCCTTGGGATTAATTCTCAACAAATTTCCCTAGTATTAATTCTTTCAATTCAATCAAGATAGGATCAAGTTTTTCCTTAGAATCTATATTAAAAACAAAGGTGGATTCAGAGCTATGTTAGAACATGAAACAACCCTTTAGAGAATCTACTTAATTGAACTCCCAACCAGGACAACCTATGCATGTAATGGACTAACTCCTTCTTGTCATTTTCTATATGGGTAATAATACCCGTGGACATACGACTCAAAGCATCTGAACTACATTGTCTTTGCCATGATGGTAAATGACACTCATATCATAGTCAAGAGCTGTAACCATCTTCTTTGCTGGATGTTCAAGTCATTTTGGGTAAACATATATTGGAGACTCTTGTAGTCATTTAACACATCTACATGCACCCTAGAACAATAGTGTCTCGAACTTTTCAAAGAAAATACTACGGCCACTAATTTAAAATCATGGATTGGATAGTTCTTTTCATGTACCCTACGTTGCCTTAAGTCATCAACTATAACCTTACCAAGTTTAAAGAGGAAGCAACCCAAATATACCAATGAATCGTTGAAGTACACTACAAATCCTTTGGTACATTAATTTAAATTCAACACCATAGCGCAGATTAGGTTATCCTTCAATTCTTGGAAGCCTTCCTCACAAGCTTCGACCACTCAAATTTTATTTTCTTTGAGGTTAGGACCGTCAATGGAAACCAATATATGAGAAACTCTGAACAAGTCTCCTTTAGTTCACGGCTAAACCCAAAAAGTATCTAAAATTGGTGGGACTTAGGGGTCTAGGGCAATTCTTAACCACCTTCGTTTACTTTAGATGAACTTATATACCCACACTTGATACAATGTGACCATGAAAAACAACTGATCTTAGACAAAACTCACACGTACTAAAATTAGCAAAAAGTCGGTTGTCCTTAAGGACTTTCTGTACTATCCTCAGGTTACTCATATGATTACCCTCACTATTGGAGTGTATCAAAACATCATTGATAAAGTTAATCACAAACGAATCAAGATTATTCCTAAACACCTGGTTCGTAAGGTCCATGAAAGATGCCAGGGAATTTATTAGAGAAAAATTCATGACTAGGAACTTTTAACGACCATATCTTTTTTGAAGGTTATTTTAAGCATGCCAGCTCCTCTCACCCTAAGGGTGATAACTTTACCTTAAATCAACCTTGGAAAAGTCCCCCCTTTGAGTTGGTCAAACTAGTCATCAATCCTTGGAAGAGAATACTTATTCATTATGTAACCTTGTTCAATTGGCGATAGTCAATGCACATCCTGAGAGACCCATTTTTCCTTTTCACAAAAATTACTAGGACACCACTTGGAGATATGTTTGGTTGAATAAAACTCTCATCTAGTGAATTCTTGAGTTGATGTTTCAAATCTTTCAACTCGGCCGAGCCATATGGTAATGAGGAATTCTTATTGGTTGAGTATCCAACAATAAATCAATATAGAAATCTATTTCCCATTCGGGAAGGATTTAGTGTAAGTCATCGAGGAGGACATAAAGAAAATTCTTTACTACGGGGACCAACTCTAATGGATGAGAGTCAGAACCCAGGGTCTAACAATGCATAAACATTAATTGAAATCTATTTCCCATTCGGGAAGAATGTAGCCAATACATCCACAATATAACATTGAAATTCAACATATCAATTTCTACCAACTAAACAAAGGTGAGTCTATTAGACAATGAGATGGGACAACTCCTATAGACTCTTTTTGAAACAATATAGTCACCAATGGGGTAGAAACCGAAAAGGTTTCGTATAAGACATCAGGAACTATATTATATTTTGTAGCCACCAAATGAGTTACATTAGACAAAGTGTCACCAGGGTCTAACAATGCATAAACATTAATTGAAAATACTTCTAACATACAGATGACAACATCGGGGGATCTCTCTTGATGACCTCGAGATTGGAAGGCATAAAAGAGGTTCTTCTCTGGACATCGAAATTAGGAACACTTGTACGTTATTGATGATATTCCCTCCCATTAGATCTCATCTTAGGATAATCTCTCCTCATATGACCACTCCTTCCACAACCATACAAATTATCCATGCAAACTAGGAACTTGCCTTCGTTCTTCTTGCCACATTTAGCACCATTACTCTTCTCTACTTGAGAACCAACATTTTCCCCTCTTGTGTCTTAGCAGATGAAATCCTATCTTTTTTAACCCTTGGATCATTGGAAGAAACTTGGTTTGAAAACCTTTTCATAAACATTGGCTTAACTTCAATCTCAAGTTTACTCTTAGAAGAACCTCCATCATAAGGTCTTACCCTGTTGGAATACCTATTCCTCTTTCTAAGTCAAATCATACTTCCCTAAAGAATTATAAGCGGTCATATCAACTAGAGAGCCCAACTAGTAGGTTGGGTTCGATCCCACGAGGAAAATAGTTTAGACTTAACTTGATCATATGATTAACTCTATTTAGTCAAGTCCTTTCCAAAAAATAGTAATTAAAGGAGGGGGGGGGTTGTGAAACAAAAGTATTGTAATATTTTTAAATCTAAGAAGTAGCAAGAGTAAATTGTTGGTGTTTATCAAATAGTGAGAAACACTAGGGTGTGAGTATTCCTGATAGATTCATAACTCCATAATCCTAGCTTATAAAACTTCTTTCCTAAGGTTTTGAATGCAAAGTGATATGTTATGTATCTCTAAATCCTTGGTCCGACATTTAATTAATTTCATCTTGTACCTTGGTCTAGCTACGTGTGTAGAAGTTACTAACCCTTACATTTTACCTCATACTAAGCATCATATTCGATGTTAGACTTAGCTATAACTTTACACCAATCGAAACTAGCCTATTAGATAGAATCCACTAAATCTATGTCGATAAATATTTTCCTTTTATTTATCCACTTGTTCTGGAAAATAGCAATAAGACGAGTTCTAACCTGTGCACTCGTTATAATAATTCTAGAAGAAACAATTATCTATGCATGCAATAACCTAGTTGAGAATTGTTAATTAGCAAGGCTTACCCATGGTTCCCACAACCCTAGTTGTGGATTTAGTTATCCATGCTTAGAAGAACACAATTCATATTTTTTGAATGATAAATCATGAATTTACTATCAAAAGTTTGAAGAAAATCCAGAAATTCTAGTTGAAACAACAAAATTCACTTGAAAATCGATTATGGAAACTTAAATTAATTGCCCAAGTTGCAAAGTCAATTCTCCAACAAAAGAAGTATGAAAAATAATAAAATATCCAACCCCAAAAATGAGGTTTTACAGCCTATTTATAAAGACATTGTCCTAAAATAAAATGAAAACAAATAAGGAAAGTTTGTCCAGAAAACGCGGATTCAATTGACGACCTCACAGACGGTCCATCGATCGTCGACTGCCTCCGTTGCTTCACACTTAGCTTTTTCTTCAACCTTGATTTTTGCATCTTTTCTGATCCTATCGACGGACCAACAAAATGGGCCGTTGATGGACTTATGGGCCGTCGATGGTTTTCATCGCTTCATACTTAGCTTTTATTCAACACCGGGTACAGGAACATATCTCTAATCTGATCGACATTTTTCCAGGACAATCTGTCGATCATTTGATGGAACATCGATCGTTACGTAGTCTCACACTTGTTATAAATTCCTTGATTGGTTTTGAGATTCTTGGACCTTCAGTTGACGATCACTACCTACGGTCCATCGATGGGATGACGGACCGTCGATGGCTTTGTGGGTCACTTCTGCACTGATTTTTGTAAAGCCTTCTGCATTTCTGTTTTGGACAACTTTCCTACAAAACACAAATAAATTACATTAAAATTACTATAAAAAGGCCCTGACACACACTAAACTTAAGGGGAAAGCATTGAAAGTACCGCGAAACCACAATACACCAGTTTCCTTAACTTGTTGAGAATGCACCATCAAATGAGAAATACCCATATAATCATTAAGCATTGTCAAACAACACTCTTCCACATAACGAGCAGACACACCCGTCACCAAGGGACTTATTTTATGTTTAGCATGACAGAGCATACATCAAAAACTTAATGAGCTTCAAATAGTATTGTTGAACAGTCATACCTCCTTGACAAAGGTTGATGGATTCTTCAAATCATTCCTCCAATTTCTCCCTTGGGAAAAACCTATCAAGAAATGCCTTCGTAAAAACTTCCCAACTTATGTGACTCGCTCCTATACCCCTTATGTCTTTCCTTTAAGTGTTCCATGTTTGACCCACATCTTTGAGTTTATATGAGGTTAGCTTTGCCTTCTCATTTGAAGCTACCCCCATATGAAATAAAATCTTATAGACCTCATCAAGAAAATCTTAAGAATCCTTATATCTACCTTAGACAAAAGGAGTTGGAGGATTCATCCTATTGATGTCCATCGAATGTGAAGGCATGATACTATCATATTGATTCACACGAGGTCCAATATCCCGATTACCTTGTACCATTATATCTTTAGCTTCAATAGTTACAACATTATCTTGAGTAGCCTTGACTTAAGTAATATTTACGAAAATCTATCGTATTTCTCCATCCAAAATATTCATGGATTGACCAGAACTTGGCCAACTAGAGGGACATAATCATTAGGAGGAGCTTTTTTCCTTGGGGAGGGGGTGGGGGGGGGGAACTCCCTCATTCGCATTCCCCTCCTCAACCCTTCTTGTTGCTTCCCTTCTAGTAGTTATATCATATATCCACATTAAAAGGATTAGAAGAAAAATGCCACATAGAGTTAAGATTGTTGGCACTACTGAAGAATATCAAAAGAAGTGAAAGTTCCTAATCAGCACATAGCCTCTATACATAAGCGCTTCATACTCATGATCAAGAGTCTTATAGACGTTGTTGATGAGACATCAATGCGAGTATCATTCGAAACCTTATGCTATAATAATATGTTTTTCATGACCTAGGGCTAGAACTAGACGTGATACCGCTTACTCGACCCAGATGGGGTTTTCTGCAAACCCTTAGCATATTATCCTTAAATAAGACATGGAATGATGTGGAAATCTAAAACATTAACAATCAATGTCAAGGTATTTATCTATGATAATAGAGTATCTAGACTTATCTCAATAACCATCTAGGTCAACATAAAAATCTCAAATAAGGGACCTCATCCCTTTATAATCGAATATATCAACATATGAAGTACAATAGTAGTCTAGTACAAAAATAGAAAAAAAATACATAATGGTATAATGTTTTCCTCTGAACTTGAGGATATACCAAATGGTTTTGGAAATTGCAATCCAAGCCTTCACTTCTCCAAAAAAATAAGTACCTTCTATCCCGAACATTCTTGAGTATATTGTGATATATTGTAATTGAATTATGCTTGTTTTTGTGTAATTGACCTAGGTTGTAAAGAACATCATGAACTTGACCTAAGTTTTTTATCTTAAACTATGAACTAGTGATCGAGTGTGATGTAGTTATTCAATTTACTTAATTATCATGTTTATTAGTATTATATTATTGTATTATACCCATTGTTGGGTTGAATTGAGTGGTTGATGGTAAGACCTTAATGATGGCTTATGAAGGAGATTGTGGTAAGTCTAGTGATCTCAATCCTCTACTTCAATTGTGATTAGTTGTGATTAAGTGATGATTTTGTATTGAAGTATATCTTAAACTAAGATTTATAAGATTGGTATGATGTTGTATTGGAATGTCTTGAACTATGGATTGTGAGTTTTTGGCTAAGATATATATGTCAAAAGGATGGTGATAACTTACCAATGTGCCTTCTCATGATTTGACTATGTAAATGTGCTAACCTCGCATGTATGAATTGTAATGAAAGGACAATACTCGTGAAATTCTTATTGATCTATGATAATCATTATATAAGAGATAGACCCTATGACCTACATTAAGCTATGATAATTAATAAAGGTACTAAAGACATTTCAAACGGAGCTCTAGCTTACCATTGAGTCAACTAGAGTGAGTAGTATCCCTTCTCATATAGGGAAGGTAGGATCACTGATGTACTCATGAGATTGGAGACTATAATGCATGTAGCATAAAGATGGTCCCAACTGCATCTTCTTATTCTGAACTATGTTAACCCCATAGAAATACTAGCTAGTGTATCCACCTAGTTTCTATGTTTATATTTTTGTACTACCTTGGCAAGTAGTCCTCCTTATTTCGGTATAGGGTTCCATGATACCGGATTCCACATTAGCTCATTTTTTCTATGTCGGTTAATGCAAGCTGTTCCCAAAAGTTAAAATAATGTAATAGAATTAAATCTAACTAGGATGACTTAAGGGTTTAACTTAGTCTAGGTAGTGATATGGGACTCTACCTAAACATTGCACTAATTAGTCATGGGGAAGTCCTCGTAGGATGTTCTAATATATGTATATGGTTATGAATGAAGGTGATATGTATATTATGATCTTACATGTTTGTGGTAATATATGATGTTGATTTCTCTTATGAATCTGTGTATGATCTATATTGCTACAGATGAGGATGATTACTATAAATGTTATAGTATGTGAAGTTGGACATTGGTGATGGATTTTGTTGGGTTTAGTTGATTGAGTAAGGTTATGGGGCTTTGCTTAGTCATTGCGCTAGTGTACTTAATGAAGGTTCATTAGTAGTGGTCTTACTTTGGTTATGATGTAATGAACTCTTATATATGCTTGACGATGTTATAGCTTGATGATAGAGTTGTATTAACTATGTGCTCAAGTATGTTGATATGCATGTTGACTTGACTAGTCTTAGTAGTATTGGTCTTGTTATGTACATGTTATTGACTTAATGGATATGTAAGCTTGACTTGTATTGGTTCTTGAAATGTGCATAAGGCTTTTTGAAGTGAAATAGCATACTTTAATGAAATGTTTGTTTTTAGCATAAGTTTATGTTATGTGTGCATACGGTCTCGTAATTATTACAAGTGATGTTCAAACCCCATTTTCTAACTGTTTCCCTAATATTTTAGGTTTCGGTTGTTGAAGGACTTTTGGAGAAGACTTTGAAGGAATACTTGGAATTCTCAGTCATCTAACTTGCCTAGGTCCTCACTTTCCGAGGGCAATGCAACTATTCAAGCTTTTATTTATTTCTAATTAGAAGACTTTTAGTTCTTTCTTTTTCATTTGGGTACTAAAGATTTTATAGCCTATATGTGACTCTTATTATATTGATGTATGAGCTATGCCCAATTATTATACTCATGTTTAGATGGTTATGAGATGAGAGATACGGTTTTAATACTATCTTATATCTTATATATATTGCAATATGAGTAGAAAACTAAGTAATCTTTTTATACTAAGGGTCTATGTATACTCGATATGAATATCTATATTATGTGTATGCGAGATGTCTATGTGTACCTCAAGATAGATATAGAAAAGTTTTAAATTGTTTGCTTTTGTAACCTATGAATGTAATGATGTAAGCTAAAAGGGTAGTCTTAGTCCTCACATTGGAGGACTATGCCGTTTACGTTTAGGGGGTGCTCTCTGGATGTGACAATCTTGGTATAAGAGCATGAGCTTGAGTATCTTTAGAGTCACTGTCTCACTTAACAACGTCTATGTAGGTTCTTATTCATAATTGTGAAGCGCGCCACACTAATGAATTATCCTTTTCTTGGAAATCCAATATCATGCCTCTAGAGTCTTGACTCTATGTCCCTTAGCATCTAATCCTTTTATTATGATTATAGGCAATGAATACTGGAAGAAACAGCTTCTAGAAGACTTTATTAAGAGAATGCCAATTCGTGAGCTCCTCCTCGAGGCAATCAAGTCCCTCTTAATGAAGAAGTTGCTAATGGTGACCAATATCCGGTCAATCCTCCTCCTTTGACGGATGGGGAAATAAGGGTTGCCCTTCTCCAGATGGCCGAAGCGATTAATACTCAAGCCGAATCCATCACTACTGAAGGACAATCCATGAAAGCCCAAGCTAATCGGGAGGTTGTACCCCAAGCAAATCAACATGCTGGCACCATCTCTCTCATTTGAGGAATTTCACTAGGATGAATCCCCCTACTTTGTATGAGTCCAAAGTTGAGGAAGACCCCCAAGAATTCATTGATGAAGACTACAAGATAATCTTTTTTATAGGGTTGACTACTAGTGAGAAGGCCGAGTTAGCCACTTACCAACTAAAAGATGTGGCCCAAACTTGGTACGTCCAATGGAGAGACAATAGGCCTTTAAGAGGTGGAAAGGTGAAATGGGAGATTTTCAAAAAGGGCTTTCATGATAGATTCTTTCCTAGGGAGAATAGGGAAGCCAAAGTGGAGGAATTCATCAATCTTCGTCAAGGAGGTATGAGTGTACTTGACTGCTCCTTCAAATTTACTAAATTGTCAAAGTATGCTCCTTCTTTGGTTCCGACCCAAGAAATGAAATAAGCCTCTTTGTGACAGAGGTGTGAGATGACTGGAAGGAAGAATGTTGTTCATCTACACTACAACATGATATGAACATTTCTTGTCTCGTAGTTCATGCTCAACAAGTGGAAGAGACAAGTGTTAAGAGAAAGAGAAGGGATGCTAAGAGGGTAATGGCTATTGATAGTGGTTCTTCAAAGGGTAGGCTTGACACTAAAGACAAGCCTAGGTTTAAGAAGAGGTTCTCTAATCAAGTTCCTATGAAATTTCCCAAGGCCCGTGTTGATAGAGTGTCTAACCCTAAGTATCAAAAGGGAAGAGGAACTACCTCACCAAACATGAAGCCAAATTGTGGAAAGTGTGGAAAGAAATACTATGGTGATTGCCTTGTTGGGATGAACAATTTTTTGGGTGTGGCAAGAGCGGTCACAAGGTTAGGGATTGCCCAAATGTGAAGGTTCAAGACAAAGGTAGTGGGAAATCTCAAGCAAGTGGTTGTAATGTTGATCCATCAAAGAAAAATCACTTTTATGCAGTTCTCTCTAGGGATGAACAAGAGAGTTCTCTCGATGTAGTGATTGGTGTGTTACAAGTCTTCTCTGTTGGTGTATATGCTTTACTTGATTTGGGTGCTACATTATCTTTTGTTACTTCCTTGATAACTAGAATGTTTGATATTTTGCCTTACAGTCTAAATGAACCTTTCATGGTAACTACCCCGTTAGGTGAGTTGGTGGTTACAAAGAGGGTATATAGAAATTGTAGTACAATGTTGCCAAATAGAGTTACTCATGTTAAATTAGTAGAACTTGATATGGTAGATTTTGATGTAATTTTGGGGATGGATTGGTTGCATGATTATTTTGTTTCCATTGATTGTAGGACTGTAATGGTTAAGTTCAATTTTCCAAACGAACCCATTTTAGAGTGGAAGGGGGAAAATTCTATTCGTAGAGGTCGTATCATCTCTTGTCTTAAGTCTTGTAAAATGATCTCCAAAAGGTGACTATATCACATTGTAAGGGTCAAATATTTAGACTCCGAAAATCCTCCCAGTGAGTTAGTCCCCGTAGTAAAGGAATTTCCGAAGGTCATTCCTAATGATCTTCCCGGAATACCTATCAAATAGGAAATTGACTTTCGTAGTGTCTTGCTACCGTATACCAATCAAATTTCAATTCCTCGTTATTAGATGGCTCCGACCGAATTGAAAAAGTTGAAGTCTCAACTCAAAGATTTACTAGACAAAGGCTTCATTAGACCCAGTATTTCTCCATGGTGTGCTTCGATTTTATTTTTGAAGAATAAGGACGGGTCCCTTATAATGTGCATAGATTATCTCCAACTCAATAAAGTCACTATTAATAACAAGTATCCTCTCCCTCGGAATGACGACTTGTTTGATAAACTCCAAGAGGCAAGCTAAATCTCTAAGATTGACATGAGATCGGGGTATCATCAACTTAGGGTAAGAGGTGAGGATATACCAAAAAAGGCATTCCAAACTAGATATGGTCACTATGAGTTCTTATTAATGTCCTTTTGTCTCTCTAACGACCAGACGACATTATGGACCTCATGAATAGCATGTTTTGTAGTTATCTAGATTCATTTGTCATTGTCTTCATTGACGACATCTTTGTATATTTGAGAAATGAGGGTGAGAACATCGACCATTTGAGGGTGGTGTTACAAGTGCTTAAGGAGAGCCAATTATTTTCCAAGTATAGGAAATGTGAGTTTTTGTTGAGTTCGGTTGCTTTTCTTGGTCATATTATCTCTAATGAGGGGGTTACGGTTGATCCAAACGACGGAGGCATCAACAGCTCATAGGCCTATCAACGACCCGTCGGTGGGTGTCATTGGTAGGGACATAGAATGCTAAAGGAGGAGGACCATATCAAGTCTCTGATACAACAAACAGAAGGACAGGACAATCTGTTTGTGGACAAATGGTCAGTCGACTGCCAACCATCGGTGGACTGTTTTCTTGCTTGCAGTTCACTCCCAAGTTAGGGGTGGACTTGTAATTTTACCCCACTTCCAAATAAGAGTATTGTAGGTTTGTTAGGTGTCTCTTTGGTATTTTTAATGTGTATATAAGTGTTAAACACATTGAAGACTCATTCTTCTAAAACAAATTCCCAAATTCCTAGAACTACCAAAGACTCCATTGAAGTCCCAACTCAAGGAAGGGCATAAAGTGACGAATTGAGTGGAGATTCTTAATAAAAGTGAAGAATTAACTTCATCAATGTATGCATTTTTATCCTTCAAAATCGTTTCATCAAGGATCCCCAATTCTCAAGATGTTTTATAAGTTTTCAAAGTTGAATTGTCCGATTTCATGTTCTACCATGGGTTCTTGCATAAATTATTTTCAAACGTCTATTAAGGATTAGATTTATGTTATATTGATGATTTTAACGAAAATTATGAACCATGAATTTAGATGTACCCTAGATTTTGACTAAATTTTGAGTTAATTGATAATGATCTAATGTTGATGAATTCTTATGTAGTTTTATGTGGGCTATTTATTGATGTAATAATTGTAGTAAATTGACATCTAGGTTGTATTTATTGATGAATTTACATTGAATTGACCTAATTTATTGATTATTGTTGTTTTTATGTTGAATTGTTGGTTATGGCCTTGGGCTTAGGTCTTCTATTATCAAATTTAGTAAGTTGACTTTGGATTGAAGTGTTGAGGATGATGTGGGGGTATGCTGCACTATTTCCTTTATTTTGATGTTATTTATACTTCGGTTCTATTGTGATTGGTATGGTCCACTTATGGTGGCGGTGTTATGTGCTTTACTTGCAATTGACGTGGCCTTTTTGGCTTACCTTATGCTATATGATGATCATGGCCTTGTTGAAAACTACTTGACGTAATGTGACTATATGTGTATTTTGATTATGTGAAGCATGAAAATGTATATGTACATGTGAAGTCATATATATGTTCTTCTATTCATGTTATCTTAGGTGATCATGTTAGACTATGACTTTGACCTTATGTGTATAGTCTTAGGGTTAAGTCTTGCTTATTCCTACTTGACTATATGGGTCTTTATTTATAATATTTTGTGATGTTATGATACTATATAGGATGAATTGAAGATGTTACGTTTGTTTCTAGGTGCTAATAGAATGACCTGCATTATGGGTTTAAAGTGAAGTATTTGGTGTCTTGTCTTGGTTGACTTTTATCCCGTACTTGATATATGTATGATTATGAATATGTGATGTCTTTATTTATAGCGTTAGAACTCTTATTCTTGAATGTATGAATGGCATGTGACATTAAGTGATATTAAGAGAGTCTTTTATGTAAAAACCTTGACTTAGTGGTTAGTTTAAGATTTGTTGAAGTCGTAAGCCGTAATGGTATCCTTCAAAGTAAATGAATGATAGAATTAAGGTTAATATTACGGAATGACATCATATTAATCCTAAGGGATGTCATCATAAGCCTCTTGTCCCCATTGGAATGTAACCTTAAGAGGACCTCTTTGGTAGGGTAAATGTAATAGGGTATGAACTTGTTATGGAACCCTATTATGTGAACCTAATATGTTAATTACTCTATGTGAAATAAGGCTAGAACCGAGTGAGTATGGTAAGGGAAGTAGTTCTAGTTAACGAGTGAGACTAGATTACAAAGATGGCCTTCATATTCCTGAACCATGTGCCTACATGGGATGTGTCTATGTTCAACCCTTGGCAAGTTGAAGAACCTCATTGGAGTAGGATTAAACTCCGTACTAGATGTCTTGGTGTCATGGTCTTTGTCGGTTATTGCCTATTCACATCATATGGAATACCTATTAGCATTGGAGAAGTTTATGAGGTTTACGTGGTGGTATGGTACGCTATCTAGACATTTCACAATAGGCTTTGAAGGTGTTACTTGGAGCTCCTAGGTCTTGTTAAAGACCATTACTTGAATATCCTATATGTGATGTATGTGTCTCTTAATGAACTAACAAAGTAATGACTTATATAAAGAAGTATGCAAACGAATGAGTACCTAATATAAAGTGACTAAGAGATTCCGTAGATAAAGTGTGAAGAGGGCATAAGATATGATCTCTTCATGTCTTATCTTCGGAAGTCTTGAGGATGACTATAGTTAGGGAAGTTGGTTGATTTTGTGGACATGATAAAAGCTTTAGTTAGTCTTAAGGATTAATTAGGTAATCTTGAAGAAGTCAATCATGAATGTTTTCTTCTCAATTTACTTAAGTAAGTCTTTGATAGCCTTTGGAAGGAGAATGCCGTATTATCTATATGTTGATATTTGTAGTGAGAATTATTCTATCCTAGGTAGTCTATAGGATCTCTTGAATGTTTGTATAAGGGATTTTATCGGCGCTTGCTTCACAACTCACTAAAGTGAGACTTAGAGTAACCTTAGGTAGAATAATCTTACATTGATGTTTTTGATGTCTTGTAATGGTGTTGGTGTCTTATTATAAGTGTGGTTGAGGGTTATTTACGTATGCTTAGGGAGGTTTTATTAGCGGTCTCCCTTTGTGTTGCTTAAGTGAGTCTTAAGATAGCATTTAGTGAGAAAACTACATGTTAGAAAGTATTATGAAAAAAGAATAAGTAATTCACTGTAACAGTGAATTAAGTCATTGTACAATGAATATACCTAACTATTAAGTGAGTCAAAAATTATGATATGTTGCTTAAATTATTTCCTATGTGTTACTAAAGTGTTAAATGTTGTTCTTATGATTACAATATGATTTTTAAATGAAAAGATGCATATTTCCAATAAATGTCAGTTTTCATGATTTGTATGAATAATGCCATACTTAGTATATGTGGTTGTACTAACTCCATGATTTTATCTATCTATATAGTTCTTGGTAGGTGAAGAAATTTTGGGAAGTGTAGACTTGGACCATAGCATCGTTCATGAGAAGTTGAAGTATGTCCTCATTTGATTTGATGACATATATGTCTTTTATGTTTCTTATTGAATTATTGTAATAGACTAAGTATTTCTATATATATTTTATATGAGCCGTGAAGTATTCTTGTGTCTTAAAATGATGAGATTGAGACTTAGTACTTCCTATTGCTTTATATGAAAGAGATTTTAAAGACTATGATACGTTTTGTAAAAAGTTTTAGTTCTGCACTACATTTCACTATGTTTATGTGATGAATGCTATGTAAGTGCTTGTATAAGACCTCCGAGAGGTCAAATACGCCGGTTACAATCCCAGATTGCCCCTAACTTCTAAGGTGTGGTTTCTGGATGTGACAAGCTTGGTATCAAAGCATTGGTTGTGAAAGTAGTATTAGGAATCAAAAAGTCTCATCAAGTCACGTCCATTAGAGTCTTGACCATCGGTGTGAGTCGCGACACATCTATGGAGAGAGAATATAGGACGATAGAGTTTCCCTTTTTTTCTAATCTTATGTGTGTGATAGAGCAAATGTTATGAATATCCTTCTTAATGTGTTTCCTTATATTTCTAAAAGATGAATACTAGAAGGATGGCCTATATAAGGTTGGAAGAGGAGAGGATGAATGAGGAGATTACTCCTCAAGTTGAGCAGGTTGAGCAAGTTTCTCAAGATGGAAAAGGTGTCCAAGGTGCTCAAGGTGTCCATGTGTCTCCCCAAGGCGATCATATTCCTAACATGGAAGGAGGTAATGAGGTGCCAGTGGTTCATCCATATTTTAGTAATCAAGAGATTAGAGAGGCTTTGATTGTTTTAGCTTGAGTCATGACTACTCAACTGAATTTGAGTATGGAGCCTATGGCGAATGTGGTGGAGGGCACTATGACATCTAGGTTGAGAAACTTTGTGAGGATGAATCCTCCTATCTTTCTTGGCTCTAAGGTGGGTGAGATCCACAAGAGTTTCTTGACGGAGTGTAAAAGGTGTTGAGTGTCATGAGAGTTACGTCTAGGGAGAAGGCGGAGTTGGATTCGTATCAATTGAATGATGTTTCTCAAATATGGTACACTCAATGGAAGGATAATAGGCTTGAGGAATCGGGTCCTATTGAGTGTGAGGATTTCAACGAAACTTTTCTTGGTAAGTAATTTCCCCAAGAGAAAAGGAAAGTTAAGGTGGAGGTATTTATCAATCTAAAACAAGGAAATATGAGTGTTGAGAAATACTCTTTGAAATTCTCAACTTTGTCTAGGTATTCCCCTTCTCTTGTGTCCAATCCAAGAGATGAAACGAGTCATTTTGTGACGGAAGTAGCCGACTTAGTGATGGAGGAATGTTATACTGCTATGTTGCATGCTAATATGACCAAAGATAGACTGATGGTGTATGCACAATCAATTAAAGCGTCTAAAGTTAGGAGGATGGCTAGAAGTTTGAAAAGAAATTGTGCTACTGACCAAGGGCAAACGAGGTTGAACAAGAGGGATCAAACGCAAGAAGAACCTAAGAGGGTTAAGGTGAAAATGGAGAAAGGAGGTGGTTCCCAAAATGGCAAACCTACATCTGCCACTTGAGGAAAGAAATATTATTGTGAGTATCTATTGGATAAATGGAGTTGCTATGGTTGTGGTAAATAAGGACATGAGGTGAGAGATTGTCCTATGATTGCTTCTAGAGGAAGAGAGGGCAAACAAGTTTCTCCTAGTATTCCAAAGGAGGATGCTCCAACAAAGAGGAGTTTTTATGAACTCTGGTCTAGAGGGGAGAAACCGGATGAGAGTGATGACGATGTTGGTAAGTTCTTTTTATCTTGTTGTAATATGAGTTCCGTCTAAGTGGAGGAGTATGGTTAGTAGATGGGATAGAATGGGATAGAAACATGTTGCATGTGCATGGTGTTAAGGAGTTTTGTTGAAATTGAATTTCATTAACTTCTTTCATTGTGTATTTTGTGAAGTTTTGATTATATTGTAAGATGTGTTTATATGATGTTACTTTGCATATTAGCATGTTTTTATCATCAATTGCCTAAAAGGATTCATTTTTAAAATTTTTTGTAAAAATCATTGTAGCACTAAAACAACTCACTGTAAATTTTTTTGGGAAATTGACTATTTGATTCTTTGGTCTAAAGTTGTTGTAATATGGGTAGAACTGATTTATATAGGCATGAAATTGATTATAAAATGAGTTTTTACTATTTGGAATGAAGCATGTGGGTGTTGTAGCATAATGAGTTATAGAATTGTCTTCTAGTTTCTTGTTGTGTTCTGAATCTCATGATTATGTGAAATTTATATTGTCTTCTTGACTTTTTTTTGTATGGTTTGTTTATTATCTATCTGTTAGATATGTATTCTTGGAAGTGTTCGGAGAGTGGCAAGTGTCGTTAGAGGACGAATGCTGTCCAAGTGGGGGAGATTGGAAGACCCCAAAAATGACTTAGGTGAACTAGAGACTAACATGTTGGTATTGATGGTATAGGGTCCTAATTAGGTCTAATATATGGTATTGTGGTAGTGTCAAAAGTATTAGGTGCATTGGAAGTGAAACGTCAAGGGACGACCAAAATGTTCGACGACTATGTAATCTATGTGCCTCATATTAGTTTCTATGTTTTTATATGTGATTAATGAGGTTTTTAGGTCTATAAATTAGTTAATATAGCATTTATAGTAACTTTTTCAAGTTTCCTGATGTTTGGAGGTCAAACGTCCAAGACCGTCCATGACGTTCTAAAGATGTGCCGTGAAATGACTTTGTGTGTCTAAGTATGTTTCGTCAATTTTTACCTGTTAATTTTGGGTGAAATTTATGTGAGATGTGATAAAATAATATAACATCATATTTTTGTTGGAAGCGTCCGGTAAAACGACCATAAGGACCAACCAAGGGTTCTTGACGAAGGACACAAACTTGAGACAAGACTGTCCCAGGCAAACCCCAAACGACGGAGGCATCAATGGCTCGTGGGCCTATCAACGCCTCGTCAATGGGTGTCATTGGTAGGGATTGATACTGCTAAAGGAGGAGGACCATGTCAAGTCTCTGATCCAACCAACAGAAGGACAGGACAGTCTGTTTGTGGAGAAATGGTCCGTCAACTGCCAACCGTTGGTGGACTTTTTCCTGCGTGCAGTTAACTCCTAAGTTAGGGGTGAACTTGTAATATCACCCCAATTCCAAATAAGAGTATTGGATGTTTATTAGGTGTCTTTGGGGTATTTGAAATGTTAATATAAGTTTTAAACACATTGAAGACTTCATTCTTCAAAATCACATTCCCAAATTCCCTAAAGAACTCCCAAAGACTCCATTGAAATCCAAACTCAAGGAAGGTATTAAAGTGACAAATTGAGTGGACATTCTTCATCAATGTGAAGAATTATCGTCATAAATGTATGGATTTTTATCCTTGAAACTCGTTTAATCAAGGATCCCCAATTCCCAAGATGTTTTCTATGTTTTAAAGTTGAATTGTCCAAATTCATGATTATACCATGGGTTCTTGCATCTATTGTTTTCAAACGTCTATTGTGGATTAGATTGATGTTTCATTGATGATTTCGACCTAAATAACCTATGAACCCTTAATATTGGATGAACCCTAGTTTTTGACTAACTTTTGGGTTAGTTGATAATGATCTAATGTTGATGAATACTTACGTAGTTCTATGTGGGCTATTTATTGAAGTAATAATTGTAGTAAATTGATATACAGGTTTTATATATTGATTAATGTATATTGAATTGACCTAATTTATTGATTGTTGTAGTTTTTATGTTGAATTATTGGTTATGGCCTTGGTTAAGGGTCTTATGTTATCAAATTGAGTAAGTTGACTTTGGATTGAAGTGTTGAGGATGATGTGGGGGTATGATTCCATATTTCCTTTATTTCATGATATTTATACTTTGATTTTATTGTGATTTGTATGATCCACTTATGGTGGCGGTGTTATGTGCTTTACTTGCAATTGATGTGTTATTGTCGGCGTTACCTTATGCAATATGATGATCATGGTCTTGTTGGAAACTACTTGAAGTACTGTGACTGTTTGTGTAGGTTGATTATGTGAAGCATGAAAATATCAATCTACTTGTGAAGTCATACATTTGTTCTTCTATTCATGTCATCTTACGTGATCATCTAGACTATGACTTTGACCCTATGTGTATAGTCTTAGGGTTGAGTCTTGGTTATTCCTACTTTACTATATGGGTCTATATTGGCCACATTTATGATGTAATGATAGTATATAGGATTACTTGAAGATGTTAGGTTTTTTTCTAGGTGCTTCTATAATGAATTGCATTATGGGATTGGTTAAAATTGAAGTATGTGGCGTATTGTCTTGGTTGACTTGTAACCCTTGCTTTATATATATATATATGATTATGAATATTTGATGTATTAATTTAGGGTTTTAAAACTCTTACTCTTGAATTTATGCATGTCATGTTAACTTAAGTGAACATAAGAGAGTTTTATGTGAAAACCTTGACTAAGTGGTAGGGCTAAGATTTGTTGAAGTCATACGCCATAATTGTAAGACCCCGAAAATAACATACGATAAATAGAGTATAACATGTTTGTATTGATGTTATAATGTCCTAAATATGTTAAAATATAGTATATAGTCAGTAGCTAAAATGTTAGAGGTGTTGGAAGTCAAACGCCAAGGGACGACCAAGACGTTCGCCGACTAAGTCACCTAAATGTCTAAAATGTGGTTGTATGTGTTTATGTTTGTTTCATGGTGTTTTAAGGTTATTAATTTATTTAATATAACATTTATAGGCAGTGTTTAAATTTTCGTGAATTTTGGAGGTCAAACGACCAAAACGTCCAAGGCGTTCGAAAAAATATGCCTTGAGTCGACCTTGTACGTCTAGGAGAGTTTCATCGAGTTTTGCATATTAATTTTGGATGAAATTAATGTGATAGGTGTTAACTTATATAATATAGTATTTGGGTTTGAAACGTCCAGGAAATTATCCCCAAGGACCATCTAAGGGTCCTTGAGGAAGAACCCAAAACATTTGGCATGGCAGTCCTAGGCAGACCCTAAACGACGAAGGAGTTGACGGCCTGTCGTGGCTGTGACGTCCCGTCAAAGAGTGTCGTCGATGGGTAAAAAACCATGGGAGATGGAAGGAAGCTTTTCCAGACACAGTAGCCAACAACGGAGGTTTGTGACGTCCCATTGTGGCTGTGACGGCCTGTCAAGGGGAAGATGTCGCACGCCACTGCTGTTCTGCGCAGGCTGCTGCCAAGTCAAGGGGTGAATTGGTAAATTCACTCTACTTATAAATTAAGTTATGGACGGTTTATTAAGGGTATTTTGGGTAATTTAATTAAATATATAAAGGGTAATCATATGGAAGACCTCATTCTTCAAAATCATCAACCCAAAACTATTAGAAAATATTCAAAAACCTCCATTGAAGTCCAACTTGAAGAGGCAGATTGGTGAGGGGTTATTGTGTCAAAATTTATCATCAAAGTGAAGAATTTTCATCCTTTAGGTATGTCTTTTGATCCTTGAACCTCGTTTCATCAAGGACCCCAATCCTCAACTGTTTTTCAAAGTTCTCTAATGTGAATTGTCAAGTTTTATGATTCTTCCATGGGTTCTTGCATAAATGATTTCTAATCATTGAATTATGATATAATTGATATTGTATTGATAATTTCAATCCAAATTACCTACGAACCCATGTAAATTGATGAACCCTAGTTTTTTTAACTATAATGAGGGTTACATGATATTAAGCTAATATTGTTGAATTGTTTTGTACTTTCTTATGGGCTTTCTAATTATATAAAAATTGTATTCAATAGTTATCTAATTGATCTCAAAGCTATATTGAACTGATAGACATTTCATTGGATTTTATGATTTTTGCTTGAATTGTTGGTTATGGCCATGGGTAAGGGCCTTGTGATGTTAAATTAGACGATTTAGCATTGTATTGAAGTGTAAATAAGGGAATGAAGGTATGCTGCCCGGATTTATTTATTATGATATTAATTATACTTCAATTCTATTTTGATTGGTATGGTCCACTTATGGTGGTCGTGTTATGCATTTTACTTGCAATTGACGTGGCCTTGGCGGCGTTACTTTATGCAATATTTTGAGCATGGCCTTATTGGAAACTACTTGAATTTATGTGGCTATTTATTTAGTTAGATTATGTAAAGAATGATGTTATCTATCTACAGGTGAAGTTATATAGTCATATATGTATTCTTCTTCTTATGTTGCCTTAAGTGATCATAATAGACTATTACTTTGACATTATGATTATAGTGTTAGGTTAAGTCTTGGTTATTTATATTTGACTTTATGAGTCTATGTGTAGTATATTAATGATGTTTAGATGATATATATGATCACATGAAGATTTTAGGTTGTTTCAGAGGTGTTTCTAGAATGACTTGTATTATGTGTTAAAAGTGAAGTATGTGATATTTGTCTTGATTGACTTGTTTATCTTGCTCTCTCTATATATATGATTATGAATATGCGATGTCTTTATTTAGATTATTAGAGATCTTAGTAATGAATAATATGTGACTTCAACTGATCATGTGAGAGTCTATTATGTGAAAACCTTGACTTAAGGGTAAGGTTAAGAAAGATTGAAGTGTAAGCTGTGATGGTATCCTTCACAGTAATGGAATGATGGACTTAAGGTTAGTTGGCTAGAACGGCTTCCTCTTAATCCTTAGGAAAGTCATCATGAACTTCTTGTTGCCATTCTCAGGTAGCCCTAGTTACTGACCTTCCTTTGTAAGGTAAATTTGATTGGTTATGAACTAGTTATGGGACCCTTTAATGTGAACCTAATGTATGAATTACACTATGAGAACGAACGCTACCACCGAGTGTGTATGGTAAGGGAAAGTAGTTCTAGTGAAGTATGAGACTAGAATACAAAAAAGCCCTTCACATTTCTTAACCATGTACCTACTTGGGATGTGTCCATGTTCTACCATTGGCAAGTACAACAACCTCATCGGAGTAGGATAGAACTTCGGATTCCGAGTCTTGCTAACATGGTCATTGTCGGTTATTTCATATTCTCATCATATGGAATACCTATTAACATTTGATTAGTTTATGGAGTCTAGGTGGTGGTATAGGACTCTATCTAGACATTGCACAATAGACTTTGAAGGTGTTATGTCGAGTTCTTAGGTCTTGTTCAAGACCATTATTTTGAATGACCTTTATGTGATATATGAGTCTTAATAAACTAACGAGCTTATGAAATATGTTAAACAATATGTAAATAAATTAATACCTAATCTAAATTGATTTAAGGATTTCTTAGATAAAGTGTGAAGAGGGCATAATGGATGATCTCTTCATGTCTTATCTTTTGAATTCTTAAGTATGACTCTACTTAGGGAAGTTGGTTGATTTTCTGGGCATGATCTAAGCCTTAGGTAGTCTTAAGGACTACTTAGTTAATATTGAAGAGGTCACTATGGACGTTATCTTCTCTATTTGCTTAAGTATGTCCTTTGATAGCCTTTGGGAAGAGAATGTCATATCATTTATGTGTTGGGGATTTATGTGTTGGTGATTCTATCTTAGGGAGTCTATTGGATCTCTTAAGTGTGTGTGTGTAAGGGATTGTATGGGTGGTCTCTTCACAACTCACTCAAGTGAGACTTAAAGTTCACCTTATGTAGAAAAATCTTACCTTGATGTTTATGATGGGTTAGTAAGTATGTATGTGCATCATTAAAGGTAATCTTAAGGGTCTTTTAGGAACATCTATAGAGTGTGTATGGGTGGTCTCTCTTTGTGTGACTTAAGTGAATCTTAGGATGACTTTATGTGATGAAATTACATGCTAGAAGTATCTTATGTGTTTATCAATTGAATTATGATGTTATTATGATTATAATATGATATTAAATAAAAAGATGCATATTTCCAATAAAATTCATTTCCATGATTTCTATGCATAATCCATACATAGTACATGTGGTTGTACTCATTCCATACTTTTATCTATATGGTTCTTGGTAGGTTAGTATCTTTGAGAAGTGAAGACTTGGACTTACATATCATTCAATGGAAGTTGAAGTATGTCCTCACTTGACTACAGGGCATATATATGTCTTTTATGTTTTCATTCAAAGAATTATAATAGATTTAGCATTTCTATAATTGTATTTTAAAGTATGGGCCGTGTCCCAAGTATTCTTGTGTTTTGAGATAATGAGATTGAGACTTAGTATTTCCTATGACTTTTATATGAAAGAGATTTTTAAGACTATATTATGTTTTGTGAAATGTTTTAATTCCGCACTACTATTCACTATGTATATGCTATGATGATATGAAAGGGCTTGTCTAAGAACTCCGAGAGTTCGACGACGCCATGACACAATCCGAGATTGTGCCCGAACTACTATGGTGTGGTTTGGGTTGTGACAAATCTTGGTATCAGAGCATAGGTTCGTGAAAGTAGTACTAGGAATCAAGAAGTTTCATCACGTCACGTCTAGTAGATTCTTGAACATCGGTGTAAGTTGCAACACATCTATCGGCGAGAGGCTATAGGACGATGTAGTTTCTATTCTTATCTACTCCTATGTCGTGCGGTAGAGTAAATGTTATGATTATCCTTCTTATGTGTTTCCTTTTATTTTCTTGGAGATGAATACTATAAGGAATACAGCTAGAAGGATGCAAGAGGACAGGGTGAATGAGGAGGTTCCCCCTCAAGTTGAGCAAGTTCCTCAAGGTGGGCAAGGAGTTCAAGGTTCACAAGAGGCCCAAGTGCCTCCCCAAGGTGATCCTATTCCTAATGTGGAAGGAGGTATTGATGTTCTAGAGATTTCTAATAGGGAGATTAGAGAGGCTTTGATTGCTATAGCCCGAGCCGTGACTATGCAAGCTAATTTCAATATGATGCATTGGTTTGTGGAGAGCACTATGACATAAAGGTTGTGAGATTTTGTGAGGATGAATCGTCCTATGTTTCTTGGCTCTAGGGTAGATGAGAATTCCCAAGTGTTTCTTGATGGAGTGGACAAAGTTTTGAGTGCTATGGGGGTTACATCTATGGAGAAGGCGGAGTTTTCATCGTACCAATGGAGGGATGTTTCTCAATTTTTGTACACTCGGTGGAATGATAATAGGCTGGAAGGATCGGGTCCTATTGAATGGGAAGAATTTAAAGATGCTTTTCTTGGTATGTACTTTCCCCAAGAGAGGAGAGAAATTAGGGTGGAGGAGTTTATCATTCTTAAGCAAGGCAATATGAGTGTTGCAGAGTACTCTTTGAAATTCTCAACTTTGTCTAGGTTTGTCCCTTCTGTTGTGTCCAATCAAAGAGATGAAATAATTCATTTTGTGATGGGGGTAACTGACTTAGTGGTGGAAGAATGTCGTACCGCTATGTTGTATGATGATATGACCCTAGCTAGACTCATGGTGTATGAACAATCAATTGAATATTCTAAAATTAGGAGGATGGCTAGAAGTTTGAAAATGAGTGGTGCTAGTGATCAAGAGCATACTAGGTTTAACAAGAAGGTTCAATCTCAAGTAGAATCTAAGAGTGTTAAGTTCAAGGTTGAGAAAGGAGGAGGTTCCAAGGATGGCAAGCCTACTTGTGTAAATTGTGGCAAGAAACACTATGGTTAGTGTCTATTGGGTACCGGGAGTTGCTTTAGTTGTGGTAAAGATGGGCACAAAATGAGAGATTGTCCTATGATTGCTTCTAGAGGAAGAGAGGGTAAGAAAGTTGCTCCTAGTGTTTCAAAGGATGATGCTTCGACTAAGAGGCGTTTCTATTCACTCCGTGCTAGAGTGGACAAGCCGGATGAGAAGGACAGTGATGATGATGTTGGTAAGTTCTTTTTCTTTTGTTAAGATATGAGTTCCTTCTAAGTGGGGGAGTATGATTTGTAGATGGGATAGAAGTCCTTGAAATTTTTGCTTGTGCATGATGTTTACGATTTTGGTTGAAATTGAATTTCATTAACTTCTCGCATTGTGTGATCTATGAAGTCATGATTATATTGTAAGATGTTTTATATGATTTTACATTGCATATTAGCACTTTTATATCATGAATTGCTTAAAATGTGGATTTTTAAAAAAAGGTTTATCTTAAAAGTCACTGTTTCTCTAAGAAACTGCATGCTGCCATATTTTTGAAAAGATGACTAATTGATTCGTTTGCCTAAAAATATTGTAATGTGGTTAGAAATAATGTATATGAGTATGATATTGAATATAAAATGAGTTTTTACTATTTGGAATGAAGAATGTGTGTTTTATAGCATAATGAGTTATAGAATTGTTTTCTAGTTTCTAGTTGAGTTGTGAATCTCTTGACTATGTGAAATGGATGTTTTCTTATGATTATATGTTGTATGTAATTGTTATTATCTTCTAGTTGAGTCTTTAATCTTGTAAGTTTTCGGAGCGTGGCAAGTGTCATTCGAGGACGAATGTTGTCCAAGTGGGGGAGATTGTAAGACCCAAAAAATAACCTAGGTTAACTAGATCCTAACATGTTGGTATTTATGTTCTAATTTACTAAATATGTCTAAAATATAGTATATAGGAAGTAGCTAAAATATTAGAGGTGTTGGAAGTCAAACGTCAAGGGACGACCAAGACGTTCGATGACTAAGTCACCTAAATGTCTAAAATGTGGTACTATGTGTTTATGTATGTTTCATGGTAATTTAAGGTTATTAATTGAGTTAATATAGCATATATATGCAGTGATTAAAGTTTCGTGAAGTTTGGAGATCAAACGACCGGGAAAGTCCAAGGCATTCAAAGTATATGCCTTGAGTCGAGCCTATACGTCTATGCGAGTTTATTGTTATTTTACCTGTTCGTTTTTGATGAAATTCATGTTAGAAGTTTTAAACTAGGGGTCCTTGAGGAAGTACCCAAATCTAATGGCATGGCACTCCAAGGCAGACCCAAAACGACGGAGCAGTCGACGTCAAATTGTGGATGTGACGCACCGTCAAAGGGTGTCGTTGATGGAGACTTAACCATGGGAAAGGGAAGGAAGCTTGGCTAGACCTCATTCTTCAAAATCATAAACCCAAAACTCTTAGAAAATATTCCAAAACTTCCATTGGAGTCCAACTTGAAGAGGCAGCTTGGTGAGGGATTTTTGTGTCGAAATTCTTCATAAAAGTGAAAAATTATCATCCTTGAGGTATTACTTTTAATTCTTGAAACTCGTTTCGTCAAGGAACCTAATCCCCAACATGTTTTTCAAAGTTTTCTAAAGTTAATTGTCCAATTTCATGATTCTACCATGGGTTCTTGCATAAATGATTTCTAAACATTGAATTATGATATAATTTATATTGTATTGATGATTTCAAGCTAAATTACCTATCAACCCATGTAAATTGATGAGTGCTAGTTTTTTTACTATAATGTGGTTACTTGATATTAAGGTAATATTGTTGAATTTTTATGTAGTTTCTTATGGGCTTTCTAATGATATAAAAATTGTATTAAATTGTTATCTAATTGATCCTAGATTTTCAAACCTTTATTAAATTGATAAAGATTTCATTGGATTTTATAATTATTGCTTGAATTGTTGGTTATGGCCATGGGCAAGGACCTTGTAATGTTGAATTGGACGATTTAGCATTGAATTGAAGTGTGAATAAGGGAATGAAGGTATGCTGCCTCGATTTCTTTAATTTTATATTAATTAACCTATATTATATTATTATTGGTATGGTCCAGTTATGGTGGAGGTGTTATGTGTTTTATTTGCAATTGACGTGGCCTTATCGAGTCACTCAATGCAATATTACGAGCATGGCCTAATTGGCTACTACTTAAAGTTATGTGGCTATTTGTGTAGTTTGATTATGTGAAGCATGATGTTATCTATATATATGTGAAGTTAAATAATCATATATCTATTCTTCTACTTATGTTGCTTAAGTGATCATGTTAGACTATGACTCTGACATTATGATTATAGTTTTAGGTTAATTCTTTGTTATTCCTATTTGACTTTATGATTCTATGTGGAGTATATTAATGATGTTAAAAATATATATAGGATGACTTGAAGATGTTAGGTTGTTTTAGAGGTGTTTCGAGAATGACTTGTATTATGTGTTAAAAGTGAAGTATGTGATATCTTGTCTTGATTGACTTGTTTATCTTGCTTGATATATATATATGATTATGAATATGTGATTTCTTGATTTAGAGAATTAGAGATCTTAGTCATGAATGTGTGGATGACATGTGACTTCAAATGACGATACGATAGTCTATTATGTGAAAACCTTCACTTAAGGGTAAGGTTAAGAATGATTGAAGTGTAAGTTGTAATGGTATCCTTAAAAGTAAAGGAATGATGGAATTAAGGTTAGTTGGCTGGAACAACATCATATTAATCCTTAGGAAAGTTATCATGAGCTTGTTGTTGCCATTATGAGGTAGCCCTAGTTGAACTTCCTTGGTAAGGTAAATGTGATTGGGTTATGAACTAGTTATGGAACCCTTTTATGTGAACCTAATGTATGAATTACTATATGAGAACCAAGGCTAGCACCAACATAGTATGGTAAAGGAAAGTAGTTCTAGTGAAGTAGGAGACTAGAATACAAAGAAGCCCTTCATATTCCTTAACCATGTGCCTACATAGAATGTGTCCAAGGTCTACCATTGGAAAGTAGAACAACCTCATCAGAGTAGGATATAACTCTGGATTTCATGTCTTGTTATCATTTGTTATGTTAGTTAGTGCCTATTCTCATGATATGGAATACCTGTTAGCATTTAAGGAGTTTTTAGAGTTTAGGTGGTGGTATGGGACGCTATCTAAACATTGCACAATAGACTTTGAAGGTGTTATGTGGAGTTCCTATTTATTTATTGTTGCATTGAAGATAAGAATCCTGCTTGTTTGAGAGTTGTGTTGCAAAGTTAAAAAGATCGTGGCTGATATATTAAGTTCAACAATTAATATTTTGGATTAGATATTTATCATTCCTTGGTCACATTATTTCCTACAGGAGAATTGAGGTTAATCATAAAATAAAGAAGCGGCTAAAAATTGTCCCCGACATCTATCCCACTTCAAAATATATGGAGTTTATTGGGGTTGGACTATAGAAGTGTGTGGAAGGTTTTTATTTTATTGCCTCTCTATTGACTACATTGACTTAGAAGAAGATGAAATTCCAATGGTTGTAAGTTTTGGAGAAGACTTCCCAAGAGTTGAAAGAGAAACTCAATTTGGCTCCTATAGTACACGAAGAATCGAATGATTTTGTTGTGTGTTGTAATTCTTCACAAGTTGTTCTTTTGATTTTTTTGGAATAAGTGTAATTTTATTTCTGATACTTTAACAAAATTTAAAGTACTTTAGCAGAAGTATCCAACTCATGATTTTGAGTTGGCGATAGTGGTATTTTCTCTAAAGATTTGGTGACATTAATTATGTGGCGTGAATGTAGATGTGTTCAAGGACCATAGGAGTTTGAAGTATCTGTTCACTAAAAAGAAATTGAATCTACACCAAATAAGGTTGCTTGAGTTGCTAAAGGATTACAACATGAGTATCCTTTATCATTCTTGTAAGGAAAATGTGGTGAAGAATGATGATACTAATTTTTAATGGGAAGTAATGAGACACACCCCGAAAATTCTATGACCTAGACTAGAGCTTCACTAAATGAATAATGATGATTTTATACATAAATAATTGTAACAAACTTTACGAATAAATGTTAGAACCAAAACACTAAGAAACGACCATGACGTCCGGAAACTAGTAAAAATGAACTAGTGAACGTCCTTAGGTCTTGGTAATATTTGGGAGTGTTGTATGAAGGATAAAACTTCTAAAAGGCTTTAAATAGGTAAAATAATGTATATAGGGTTAAAACGTCAAGGTGAGACCCCCCAAGGATTGCCCGACGAGTCCACGAAAGAACACCAATTTGGACCAAGCAAGCTGCCAAGAAGCAGAAACTTTGTGCATGGAGGGATCCAGTCCACGTCGCAGAATTGGCACACCGATGGCCAAAATATTGGTCTGCGAAGCGGACACATCGCAGACCCTTCTGGTTTAAAAATTATTGTTGGAAATTTTGCGGGAGAAGCACCCCTACACGGACGAACTTGTTTCCCCACAAAAAATCTGAAATTTGAATTCAAGTTTGACTTCATTGAATGGTCAATTTAAGTGAGGGGTATTTAAGGTATTTTGGAGAGGGTACTATATGGATTTTCATTCATTTTTCCCCTCACAATCATTCCCAAAAATCAAAACCCCAACAAATCCCAAAATCTCTCCCTTTTCTCTACATTCTCCCTATACTCATCTTACATTGTAGAAGCTTTGAAGGTTGAAGAACAAGGCCAAATTCTTCAAGTTTCTACACAATTTCGTTGTTATTCATCTTTAAGGTATGGTTTCATTCACTCTTGTGATTCTTTTTCCCAATAGGTCCTTTTAAAAAGATGATTTATAAATCTTCCAAAACTAGGGTTTTTCCTCTCACATGGGCCTTCTTTGAAAAATGAAATTCTGAATCAATGGTGATGAATTATGATCAATTAATGTTGTTTAAGTATATATTGATTGTTAATTGATCATTTCATATGAGATTTTCCTAGACCCATGTGTTTCCCCCAATTTCATGAAAACCTTGAATTGATATGATTAATTGGGAAGATCATGAACATGTAGATTGGATAATTGTTGTTAATTATGTAATTGCTTATTGATTGTACCTTGTTTATGTAATTGTTATGTATGCTTGATAATGGAAGTATGAAGGTTGCTGGAAGGGGAAAAGAAGCTAAGTTTATTTGTTCTTCTTAAAATCAATTGTGAATTATCATTTACTTAGATAGTGATGCGTCTATGTCTAATATGTGGTTGTGATGTGAAGCTAGCGATTTCTCATCCTTAGCCCTAAGACATTGAATTAGACATGAACTATGTATGCATGTTTTGATATGATTATTTTAAGATTTAAAGTAGTTTCTTATGATAATGATAAAGTGTTAAATTGAAGGTTTATTCACTTGTATGTTGTTTCTAAAGTGAAAGGATATTTCTCAGTCATGTATTCCTATGAGTTATTATGATAAGATGTTCACATAGGGGTCTAGAAGAGACTAATGTGTTCTTGTATGATGAGTATGATGATTACTAATGGTAATAAGTACTTAGAACCTAAAGGGCATGTATATGAGATGGAGGTCTCAGGTTTAGTAAGTTTATCCTCCCACATGGGTTTCCTCACGTAAGTAAGTCTGGATTCCCTTATCATGTGTTGTCTCATCAGATAGAAACCTCCACTTCTAGTAATTCAAGTATTCTAGCAACAATATCCTTGACCCTTAACTATGTGCCCACATAGGACTCTAGATAAGTGGATACACCTAGATAGCTATATATGAATGGTTACACCTTGGGAAAGTGATACCCCTCTCTTTTCAAAGTTGGAGTAGAAGACCGAAATTCATGTATCTCTCATGGTCTCATGTCATTTGTTGCACTTTTTTCCCTAGTTAAAAAATAATGAATAAGTTAAGTATGTGAATTATAATTAGAATTGTCTTAAAGGCTACTACATAGCGTAAGGGACGTTATGGGAGTTGTCTTACACATTGCACATGTGGGATCCTAAGGGGTGGTTCTAATAGTGTTCTCTTATGATTATGATTATGATTAATATTACGTTGATAAGCTATGAGTAGTATTGATGTATGAATCATGTCATGCAAATATGAGAATATGTTGTAAGTATGATATCGAATGCTAAATGTGATACTTAGATTTGGATAGAGTTATAGCGCTTTATCATTGGCATTACACAAGTGTTCCAAAGGTTTCTTATATGTTGGGTTGACTTATGATATTCCATATATGTGTACATTGAGTTATTGGATATTATGCATGGTTTTTACTAAGTTGTGTCTTTTTTGTGCATTGATGATTTTATGCATAGAAGTCATACTTAGTACATGTGGTTTGTACTAACCCTTATTTTCTCCTTTTTTCCCAACATTCTCAGTCGGGCCATAGAGGAGATTCGTGGCTATTGAAGAATAAGACTTGTCTCTTTCCTAAGTCGATTGGTGAGTCCTCATGAGTTCCGAGAATAGAGCCACTCATCAAGCCTTATTAGTTTTGTTTATGTTTTGACACAATTATTCCATTCTAATGTTGAAACATCTTTGTACCCTATATGGGCATATTGTAATAGACTAAGGGTTATGCCCATACTATTGTGATTAACTTTTTACCTGGTTAAATGTGAGACGAACTATTAGACTATATTGTTGTTAAAAGTTAAGTGATACCCTATGTATGTTTCATAAGTGATGGGTCTATGTAAAACCCATGTACGATATGTTAGAAGTCTAAGTATACTTCAGTATATAGAAATGTTTTAATTTTTTTGCATTTTCTTTACCTATGATGTGCTATGATGAATGCTAAGGGATTGTCTAAGTCCTCTTTAAGGACAAAGACGTCGGTTACGCCTAGAGGGTACTTTGGGTCGTCACATAATGCTTAAGTCGAGGATGATTAGTTGGAGTTATTGCATGATGTTTATAGATTTTCCCGATTTGGTGATTGGTTTGTTTATTCTAATGAAGGTTGTATAGTTGTTCAAAATAGTTTAACCAAGATCTTGATCTTGTATTAGTTGACTTGAAGAAGTATGTTTTTTTGAAAGACATTGAGCATTTATCCCAATAAGAAGATGGTGTCCTTCGATATCAAGGTCATTTATGAGTTACAAATATTTATGACAAGGGGGAATTTTACCGGAGGCCCATAGTTCTTGATAATTCTTTCACCCTAAAGGAACCTTGATGTAACATGACTTGTGAGAGGTTTATAACTGGAACGGGATGAATAACGATGTTATAGAATTTTTTGCTAAGGGTGTCCTAATAGTCAACAACTTAAAGTTTAGCATAACAAAATTGGGAGGGTTGTACAAATATACTTGTAGTCGTACTTATAAGTGGGACGATTTGAATATGAACTTTCTTATTTGTTTACTCTGCACGTTATTGAAACATGACTAAATTTGGGTTATTGTGGATCTTATGACAAAGTCTCACATTTATCTTCATCAAAGTTTCTTATTTTGTGTAAGATTATTCTGAGTAGTATCTAAAGTAAATCGTGAGGCTTCATG
Source organism: Solanum chilense (assembly GCA_032847665.1). Classification (NCBI taxonomy): domain Eukaryota; kingdom Viridiplantae; phylum Streptophyta; class Magnoliopsida; order Solanales; family Solanaceae; genus Solanum; species Solanum chilense. The sequence continues at coordinate 29,499,556 of CM064972.1, forward strand.
GGGTTCCCTCTTGATCGGTGACATCATCAAAGACACAACTGCCAATGCAAGTGCCAATGATTTTACCATATTATAGTAACCCGACAAAGGGCTTGGGTCTTTTCCAATGGGTGTGGTTTTGAGAATAAATAGAAAAGTAGAATTACGGTCTAACTAGTTATACCTAAAGACAATATCGTATAAAAATTTTAAATCAAAGGGGAGATGCAAGCGTCGAAAAGTACTACGTAAAAACAACTAAATTAACAAAGAGTTCTAAATTAATGAGAGGGGGAACTCTTAGGATGTGATAGGAACATGATATAAATGAGATTATTGGGTACATGATTTGGTTAGAAAATTTATAGAGTAATTGCAACTAGGGTAGAATTTAAGAAGGATAATCTGTCTCTCTCTCTTTGGAGAAACTTACCCTATTTCAGATGGGTTCCTCTCGGACACCCACCCACTTGACGCATGAATAAAAGTTTCATCCTTAACCCACTCTCCCTCTCGAGCTGAGTGTCTGGTATGGGACTAGACTTCACTCTCTTGAATTTAACCTCATGTCAACCTACTCCCACCGACAATCAATTTAGTAGTCTTAGTTTTTCGACCTCTTTCTCTCAAGAAAGAGAGGAACACATATATGAGATTCTATTTGCAACTACAACCTTATTATATTAATCTAACTCTAGTAAACGAAATCACAATTAAACTACGAATAAACTATGAAGAAGCACGACCCAGCAACTAATTTAACATTCAACATCACACCCCAAGAATTGGTGTTTTAGCTGGGCATGAATAAAAGATAGAAATTAATACAAAAACGAGATTGAATTCAAATGGGTATGGAGATTTAAGTCTTGTTGCGGGCCAAGGATGTAGAATTAAATAGACCCAAGTCTAAATCCTTGTAAGTTAAACCATTTTGATCTTCAAGTTCTCCTCCAATAGCCCTCTTTTCAACTTATAGCTCAAAAGCTAAAAAATATGATAAAATTAAATACAATTCTAGTAATTTACGATAATAGTCTGATGATAATTTTTAAGATTGAACACTCAACAAGTACTTATAGTTTTCAAAAATCAGTGTTGCAGCGGATCGCTCAGAGGAGTTAGTTGGAATCGCCTATCAAGTTGGTGATTCTTCCTTTGGAAAATTGAGTTCCATCTTACCTTTAGTCTAAGCATCTTTGGGTTCAGGGTCATAGCGTGACAACGTACTTCTTTGCAGAAATGTGCGCCGACTGCTCCTTCTCATAACCTTTGTTCGTTTCCGTCAGGCTAAGCACAGTAGAAAAAAAGGAGATCTCCAGACGTATCAACAATTCTCCAAGTGGACTCGGCGATCCTCAGGTATTAAATTCTCCATTCTTTTCATCCTTTTTGCTTATTTTTTCCAAGTAATGTCCATGACTTGCCTCAAAGTCAAAATACCTAAAACTCAAGGAAATTCATATTTAATATAGGCAAAACAATTATTTAAGGACCCTATTTCTATCAAAATATACGCCTAAATGAGTCCAATTTGTGGAATCATCACCTATCAATTATCTCTGGTTTTCGTACCCAATTAAGTTTTATGTTTTGAACATTTTTTCAAAAGGTGTAGGTACCGATTTCAAACTTATTATGTCCTTTCATCCTCAAACTGATGGGATGGAAGAGCATGCAATCGACACATTGGATGATATGTTTAGAGCTTGTGTGGTTGACATCAATGGTAATTTTAGTGATCATTTGCCTCTGATTGAGTTTGAGTAATATAATAGGTATCATTCAATTATTGGTATATCTCAATTTTCGGATGTGCAACGTATGAGTGCATATATCATATAGGTTTGTTCAAACTTAGAGAGGTTGCTTTGTTAGGGACAAAATTGGGTCACTAGGCTATGCAAAATGTTTGACATCTTAGAGGAAATCGAAAACAGCTCAAACCTAACAAAAGTCCTATGCCAATTTAGAATAAGATATCTTTAGTTTGATGTTGATGATTAGGTTTACTTGAAGATTTCACCTTTTAATGATGTCATGAGGTTTGGTAATAAAGAGAATCTTAGTCCATGTTATGTTGATCCTTAACATGTCTTGAGTTATATTGATAAGGTTTTTTATGACTTCAGTTACATAATTATTTTGCATCGGTGCATCCAGTATTTTATGTCTATTTGTTGAAGAACCATGTAGGTGACCCGATATGTATTTTTCATTTTTATGTTCTTGAACTTAAGAATATTTTTTCTAAAAAAATTATTTCAGATTGAGATATAAACACAAAAACATTGAAAGTTGCGGATCAAAGAGGATTAATCCGTGATGGTGTTGTGGAAGAAACCAATAGTATTAGGTGCTACTTGGGAGCGTCAGGCCGATATGATGTCCCTAAATCCTCACATACATTTACCTTTGATCCTATTCTAGCTTGAGGTATTTTGTTTCTCGTGGTTCATTCTTCTGATTAGTCATTCTCATGATTCCATATGCCTTTTATGTTTTATGCATGATGTTTTAACTATGTTTTAGGTTTGAGTCGGTTTTCCTCTATGGTTATGTGCATTTGTAAAATTGCATTCATAAGTGTTTGTAGATATCATTGCCCTACTTATTCTCTCTACCTTAATTACTATTCAAGGATTAATGATCCTAGAAGGGAGATTTTGTAACACATCAAATTTTGGAAAAAGAAAAGATTTTATTTTGCTACTAATTGGATTCTACACAACAGGTCTATAGGCCGAAGAAGATCCTATAGACCGTAGAAGGAATCCATAAAAACTGGGTGAGTTTTGGGAAATATAGTTTCTCAAATTGATTTTATAACAGACCAAGATAGTTAGTCAAATGATCTCTGTGTGATAAATATGTTTCATCACACACTTACAACCATTCTAATGTCAAAGTAGAATTCTACAGTTGGGGTCGACGGACATTATGATGTTCTAAAGGACATCGATAGGTCTTTTATAATTTGGAAAAATTTAACGCTTTTGTACTTCACTAAGGATGACTACTATGATCTATAAAATGAATTAACTATAGGTACAAATCCTAGAAGGTCTTACAATTATTTATAAGGGATTTTGTATTTTTCTTTAAGTTCTTAGTGACTAAACAAACTCATTCTATTCAAAATTCCATGCTTTATAAATACCTCAACAGTACAAAAACAACCCTTGAGAAATCACTAACCAAAATTCCTAAATTCCCTAAATGTTTTTCTGCAAACATATATCTCAAGCCAAGGAAAAAGAAACTAGGGTTTTTTACAATATCTTTTTGATTTTGATCACCAAGTTATGTTAGTATACACTAATGGATTCCTCTTCTTCATTGAGTCCCAAAGATTCAAATTCTCGAAGTTAAATTCAATTGATCAAAGTTATGGATTTCTAATCCTTATGGGTTCTTTGCATTTACAATTCAATGCCCTATTTTCTACTTCTAATGCATGAACTGAAGTGTTTCCATGATGTTGATTTGAAATGAACTCATACATTATTCATGACTTTTGACAATGAACACATGATTAAACTTATGAACTATGAACAAGGAATTTATGAAGATTTGCACATATTTTATGTAAGACCCTGAAGATTACCTAGGTTAACTAGAGCCTAAAATGTTTGTATTGATGTTATAAGGTCTTTAATATGTTTAATATATTGTATAGAGTCATTATCTAAAGTATTAGAGGTTTTGGAAGTCAAACATCAAGGGACGACTAATACGTTCGACGACTAAGTGACCTAAATGTCTAAAATGTGGTTCTATGTGTTTATGTGTGCTTAATGATATTTTAATGTTCTTAATAGAGTTAATATATCATTTATAAGCAATGGCTAAATATTCGTGAAGTTTGGAGGTCAAACGACCAGGAACATCCAAGGCGTTCAAAAAATATGCCTTGAGTCAACCTTGTAAGTCTAGGCGAGTTTCGTTGAGAATTAGGTTTTCATTTTGAATGAAATTCATGTGATAGGTGTTAAAATTATAGAATATAATATTTGGGATGGAAACGTCCGGGAAATTATCCCTAAGGACCACCAAAGGTTCCTTGAGGAATGACCCAAAACTGTTAGCATGGCAGTCCCAGGCAGAACACAAACGACGGAGCAATCGACGCCTCTTAGGCCTATTGACGCCCCGTCAAAGGGTACCGTAATTATGTACTTATCCAACGGTGAATAGAGGAAGATTGGCCATCCACTGTTCCCACATTGAAGAGGCAGATTAGTGAGGGGTTTTCGTGTCGAAATTCTATATCAAAGTGAAGAATTAGTATCCTTGAGGTATGGAATTTTTTCTTTGAAACTTGTTTTATCAAGGAGCCCAACTCTCAAGATGTTTTTCAAAGTTTTCTAAATTGAATTGTCCAATTTCCTGATTCTATCATGGGTTCTTGCATAAATGATTTCTAAACATTGAATTATGATCTAATTGATATTGTATTGATGCTTTCAATCTAAATTACCTATGAACTCATGTAAATTTATGAATCCTTGTTTTGACTATAATGTGGGTTACTTGATATTAAGCTAATATTGTTGAATTGTTATGTAGTTTCTCATGGGATTTCTAATGATATAAGAATTGTATTCAATTATTATCTAATTGATCCTAGATTTTTAAACCTAAATTTAATTGATAGAGATTTCTTTGGATTTCATGATTATTGCTTGAATTATTGGTCTTGGGTAAGGTCTTATGATGTTGAATTGGACAATTTAGCATTGAATTGAAGTGTGAATAAGGGAATGAAGGTATGTTGCCCGGATTTATTTAATATGATATTAATTATAATTTGATTCTATTATGATTGCTACGGTCCACTTATGGTGGCGGTGTTATGTGTTTTACTTGCAATTGGTATGGCCTTGCCAGCGTTATTTTATGAAATATGATGAGCATGGCCTTATTGGCAACTACTTAAACTTATATGGCTATTTGTGTAGTTTATTTGATGATGTGTGATCATATCTACCTATATGTGAAAGTATGTGTTAAACTATCGATACTGTTTTGTTAATAATGTAATGTTATGGCTATGTGTTAAGTGTGTAGTCTTAGAGTTTGATACATGGTTTATCCTAAATTGGATAGATGAGTCTAAAGTGGTTAGGTTTATAATTTTAATTTATGAATAGGATGACTAAATAAGGTTAAGGGTCATTACTAAGAATCTAAAGAAAGATAGGAAATTTATGTTAAATGGAAGTGTGTTGTGTCTAGGTAGACTTGGGTCCCTTACTTGATGATTATGTGAATATGTGATGTCTTGACATAGGAACCTAAACGTCTTAGAATTGAATAAATTTATATAGGTGAGACCTTGCATGACGATACGAAGGTAATTTATGTTGAACCTTGACTTAAGGGAAAGGTTAATATTGATTGAAGTGTAAGCCGTAATGGTATCCTTCAAAGTAAAAGAATGATGGACTTAAGGTTATTTGACTGGAACGGAATCATATCAATCGTTAGCAAAGTAATCATGAGCTTCTTGTCCCCATTGTGAGGTAGCCCTATTGGACCTTCCTTGGTAGGGTAAATGTGATTGGGTTATGAACTTGTTATGGAACCCTTTTATGTGAACCTAATGTATGAATAACTCTATGACAACGAAGGGTAACACTAAGTGAGTATGGTAAGGGAAAGTAGTTCTAGTTAAGGTTAAGTATGAGACTAGAATACAAAGTATGCCCTTCATATTCCTTAACCATGTGTCTATATGGAATGTGTCCAAGTTCTACCATTGGCAAGTACAACAACCTCATCGGAGTAGGATAGAACTCTGTATTCCATGTCATGCTATGATGGTCTATGTCAGTTATTGCCTATTCTCATCATATGGAATACCTATTAGAATTTGAGAAGTTTAGGTGGTATTATGGACGCTATCTAGACATTGCACAAAAGATTTTGAAGGTGTTATGTGGAGGTCCTAGGTCTTTTCCAAGACCATTATTTTAATGTACTTTATGTGAGGTATGAGTCTTAATGAACCAATGAACTAATGACTTATGTTAAGGGGTATGTAAATTAATGAGTACCAAATCTAAAGTAACTTAAGGAATCCTTAGCTAAAGTGTAAAGAGGGCATAAGGATTACTCTAGTTAGGGAAGTTGGTTGATTTTGTGGACATGATCTAAGACTTAGTTAGTCTTAAGGATTACATAGGTAATCTTGAAGAGGTCAATCATGAATATTTTCTTCTTGATTTACTTAAGTTAGTCTTTTGAGAGCCTTTGGAAGGAGAAACAATATTCATATGGAGGCTATCCCATTAGTAGAGACTAAATCTATAGTGGAATTATAATTAATCCTATCTATGTTCCCCATAAGAATATGTTAACTAGAGGATCCATGTAAGCTTTAAGTTTGATGTTATTACATTGTCAATCAATGGAATCTCTTTAATGTGCGGGATAGTCACCGGATTCTTTGTTTTAGCTTACATGGTCTATGTCACTTAATAGAAACATCCAAAAATAACGAATTAGGTTACGTCAAAGTATCAAACAAATTTTTTTAATATGTTGATCTTTCATCAACCATGATCATGATCTGAGTTTTCTAGAAACTTATCTGGATCATTGCACCGCATGTAATTTTTCTTTGCATGATTTTATATCTTTTATGTATTACTATTACATTTAAGACATTACATGTACTAATGCATATTTAAGACTAAATTGTCTCAAAACTTAAGGTGTGATGCTCCTATCTCAAACAGTTGTGGCTAATTTATCTCTCTTGCCAATTTGATGATTCGTGAGTCCTCATGCTCTTATGAGAAAAAAACTTTCTCGATGGTGCATGGTCATGGGTTTTCATACTTTCTTTATGTGGTGTATTGTTGATGTCCCAAACCCTTATATGTGGTGTATGATCTACGTCCCTACCATTTTTTCAGTAAATATTGCTTTTTGTGACTATGCTAGACTTCTACTTTGTAAAAAACTTTTATTATATGAGAATGTTGTTTTGAAATCTTCATTTATATTATTTTATATGATGTATTCTATGTGTGTTGTTTGGGTCCTTTTAGGGTTATGTAAAATATGTTAAACCTAGGGTAAACTTTGGGTCGTGAAATCTTCTACTTTATAAGTTACCGCACTCTCTCTTTCAATAAAAAATCCCTAAATCCTCTCCAAGGTTCTCTTCAAAAATCTCTCTCTAGATCATACAAGGAGAAGCTAGAATTTCGAAGTAAAGTTTCCTTGTTAAACATTAATTTTTGGATTTGATACTCAAGATATGTAGAGCTGCATCGATGTGTTACATTAATACATTGCACCCAATGTTGTTTTCCACAACTCTCCATTCTTATTAGATCAAATTGATTATGTTTTCGTTGAAGTCTACATGGGTTTTATATATATATTGATTTAATTACTTGAATATAATCTTATTATGGTTATTGTAACTCGATCAGATGCTATCCAATTGAAATTACATGAACGTATTCATTAATAATGATTAGACTATAAACCATACTTCCATGTATCTAAAGAAAATCTATGAATGAATGAATGTTTTTTTCATGAACTTATAAATGATTCATTAAAAATCAATTGTTTATGATCTAGGGTTCATAAAATAAGCATTGATTAATTGTAAAAGCATTTTATTACATATTAAAGGATCATGTATGGGTTAAAGGTTTTCTCACTTAGAGTTTGTTCAAGATTTAAAGATCAACCCTTTCATGTTTTTAATGAACTTCAAATAATTTTTTTATGCCTCTTGCTTGTTGTTTAGAGCATTTGTGTGGTGACCCATGTCATTTATGAAATACGGGCACTAACAGTTTGGTCACTTGGTCATGTTTTTTTATGCCAGTTTGAATTTTGGGAGCTTTTGAACCTTCATTGGTCATTTTGATTAGACGTTTTAGGAATATAACGTAAGAATCCAATTCTAAGGATTCAATCAACTCAAAATTGTCAATTCTAGTATGGTAGCATGGTCTTCATAACTCTCGAGGATTTTAGAGGTAGTCTACGTGATAAGGCATTTGAACTTTGTAATTGATCCCAAGGTTTAACATTGGTCAATTTTATGAGTTAAAAAGCTTTAATATGAATTTTTTAGTGTAGTTAGCCAAACAAGGTCAAGTTTAGTATAAAAGACCCTCTGTTTGGTCACGACTCTTCTGTGATAATTATGAGGCCCTCTATGGGATTAGTCTAAAAAGGAAATTGGGTATATGACCTATTTTTATCGAATCAACCTCGAATGGGAATTTTTATTGTTTCTTTGATTCTGAAATGTCATTTACGATGGGATAGTATAATTTATTTTTTACATGCAAATTTGAACAAGGTCAGGGTACCCTGTCGATGTTTATGAGGTCAAGCCCTTTATTGTCAACTTAGCATTGCGGTCTTGATGTCTCCCCTTGCAGACAATATGGTTTAGCAGTCTGGGTCTCGTGTCCGTGCAGGCTTGACTGCAATCCTGACCAACCCCTTTATTTAGCCCCAAGTCATGACCAGCCTTGACTATAGATATTAAAATTGTGATTTCTCCTTCGTTTTAACTCTGATTTCAGTGAATCAAAGTTCCATGTGCTCTTTGTTATAGGGGCTATGTGGTAGATTGATTGGATTGAGGTTATAGAAATCTGTAGTAGGTGAAATGTTCTTGTAAGAAGCTTTCTCAACTCTTTTAATTTTGTTTATTGTAATATTGTTGGGTTAGCTTATTTTTAAGGCTCAAATTATGTTATTTTTTTGGGATATAAGTTGAAGTCATAGATTAGGACCTTTAAAGGAGTCAATCATAGAATTTCTAGCATGGAACCTATGATTCTTATTTTACTCTAAAAATCGTTCTGTCTTTATTATTTTTAATTTTTGTGCCTGAGAAACTACATTGACATTTCAATCATAATATTTATAGTTTGGCACCGTTCAATGGCCATTTCGGAGGGAAATGTCTAGCCTTGTTATTTTATATGTGCGTCGTTAGCTTGCAGGTAAGCTACACTTTCTATCTATTTAAATTGAGCATCAATGTGTAAACTCATTATAATGAGTGTGAATTTAGGTTCTGTACCTAGTAACTCTTACTTTTAAACCTGAAAACCATGATCTAGGGTGATAGATACTACTTTGTGGGTAGCAAGTTGTTAATAGATAGCGGTATGTGTGTTGTGGCATTCTATGTCATTTAATTATTTTGTAACATCGTGTTCTGTCATATAAAGTAGACAAGATTTGTGTTGCCTAATGCCGAAAGGCCTTGATACTATTGTATATCTCCAACGTTATTTCAGATGGACTAGGTCCTTGTAAAGTTTACTAGTGGTCACACCCTAACCCTAGGTGAAGTTTGGAATTACCATATGAACACATGATTTCCAAGTGATCTATGACGAGAAAGCAAACTACTATGCATATAGATTTACTAATTAGAAGTTTAGTGTACAATACATGTCTACTAGCTTAACGGATACACATGATTAGTGAAACTATAATTACAACGATACTTTTATAATGTCTCAAAGCCTCTTATTGAATCCATGACCTCACCATTAGGAAATATGCATAGTAAAGACATTGAAAAGCCCAAAATAAACATGTAGCACACTAGCAACAATTGAGAATCCTTTTCTTATATTGGTAGATCTATTAGTTAAGTACAGGTACCTACAATATGAAATGCAGCATCCCCCACAAGGAACTTCAGTACAAAAGAATGTACTGAATATGTAAGGCTTAATACAACCATATGTAAAACGAGACCTCAAGTGAAACAAAATGCCAATAGATAATGATAAGAGACCACATTTGCCAATACTTATGTAATAGTTTGTGTTAAATTCTTTTCTTTATATTACTTTACGCCATAATCTTTATAAGGAATATGATACAAATGACTAGCTAATTAGTTATAGAAGAGGATGACCTATGCTACGCATTTTAACCCCTAGGACGCTATCCTCATAATTCTAAAAATTGGCTCGGCCCATGCTAGCCTTCGGCCCTGTGTTTCCCATGCTAGTCTTTCACTCCTGAGCTACAACCTTTATGCAATTTTAGATTGACCCATGCTAAGAATTTTCCCTTGGCCTGCAATCCATAATTATACAAATTGCTTCACTTATATTCTTTAATCTTTGAGATTGTTGTTTTCATGTTCATAATTCTTTTGAGATTGTTGGTTTGGTCGTCATAATCATTGTTAAGATTTGGAACTCGATACGCTCAAACTTACTTCTCAAATGAGAAGTAACGTGGTTGCGTCAAGTAAATAACCCAACTAGTGAGGTTCGGATCGTTCCCACGAGGAAAATAGTCTAGACTTAACTTAAACTTGTTATTACTATTGTTCGGTTGATGACTTCCTTAGAAAGTAAAAACATAAAAAGGGTGTTTGTATTTCCTAATCAGTAAAAATAACTAACAAAATTGAAAGAGACACTTAACAGTTTTGAAAGTTGAATTTTAATCAATTAATCAAAGTAACTAGGGTTTACGTGTTCCCGAGGTGCTAACAATTCCGGTATTGCAACTAGTGTCCTCACTTCAAAACAAAATCCTCATTTTTCACACAATGATTTCAGTTTGAGTATAAGGATTACTTTTCAACACTTGCTCTCAGAACAAAGTCACACTCATTCATACCTATTGCCATAAGCTTGCCCTTATTTTCACTGCCTTAAGTTCGCTATACAACCCTTAGGATCACGATAGGACTTTCTTAGCTTGTAACATAGGCTCAGAGTCAGGTAGGGTATATTTAGGTATACTTTAGTGACTTTTTTCTCTCCTTGACATAACGGCTAAACCTTCCACTTTCTATCACATTATCTCGCCCAGTTTCTCCCATTCTTTCACCTTGCTGTTATCCCTTCTTTCTTCATTTGTGTAGGTGACTCTTTTCCTTTTTTTTTTTAATTATTATTTTTTTTCAACGAGTTCTTGAGTCACTTTGCTTTTGTTCTTTCTCTCTCTTTGTTCTTTCAACCCCACTTTCCAGAGCATTCCTCAAAACAGCCACCCTCAACTCATGGCTTTGCCATGAGTCAAGGTACACAATACCCAAAGTCGGGTCAGGGCCATAAAGAAGGTTGTTCATGCATTAGCCACCCTCAACTTATGCTTTTGGAATAAGCTGAGGTGCACACGTCCAAGGAGGGACCAGGGCCAACATATTGTTCCCAGAAAAGATCAGTTGGGGTGAAAAAGAAAGGTCTAATTTTTAGCTCAGATTATTTGGATCAAAGAAGGATAACTTTCATTTGGTTTCTTTTATTTAGGCTAGAAATGGGCTATCTTGAATGAGGGCCTATGATCCTTTCCTAATTGTCTGTTACAGCTTACTTCTAGCAGGACTAACCAGCCAAGTTCTAGCTCAGTACCAATAGTGGACTATTCAAATTTCCTCACACTCACTTGACATCTCATCACTATACCAGATTATTAGATACGTAGTTCGAGTTGAAGAATTAGGGTAATGCAATGGTGTAATTCTATTTCATGCTTAGAGCCACACAATTATCAGTTACTATGCCTCGTCATGCATCATTTTCCAGTTTTCTCAGGATATCATTTTAGCCATCATGCTTCAGAGTTAAACTATGTTCAAAAGATATAAACATGCCGGTTAAAAAGAAAAAGTAATCAGTCTTTTGGGGAAAAAGAACACAGGCAAGAAAACCCCAAAAGAGGATAGTGAGTTGGGCTACTCAGACTTCACCCTACACTCACTTTCCATTTACCCCACCCCCAACAAAAAAAACATGCAATTGTCCCCAATGCATAAAAAAATCTAAATATTAAAGTGGTAGGTGAAGCAAACCTGTGGCGCAAAGCGCCGTCGATCAGCAATATGGTGGGTCTAATTCCCCGTAACCCACGTCCTCTCCAATCTAGACACCCTCAGTGGTGTCCTCAGCAAGCTCGACAGAAGGGCCCTCAGACTCCGGCACCCTCGCCTCTAGGAATTTGTCGATGTCTGCACGAAGACTGTCGACTGCAGCCTGAAGAGTCAACACATCCACCGGAGGGGCTGGTCGGTCTAATACCCTCAACTCAAAGGCGTCCAGGCGCTGGTTGACCTCAACAATCTTCCGCTCAGTAAACTGCTGCATCTTCCTCTCTAGACGCTCTTCAGACTCAGTGATTGACTTCTTCATCCAAGGCTGGATGTGATGCAGAAGAGTGGCCATTTGTGCCTCTAGTTTTTGTACCCTAGCAAGCGGGACCAGTGCCGGTAGAGGGGCTGTGCGAGAGGAGCTCAGGGCTGGGCTACTACCCGGGATAGACTCGACCGGGGTAGTGTCAGTGGACGCCTGTGTAGCAGTGCGGGCCTGGGCTACCGTATTCGCAAGATCATCAGCAAGTGGTGGCAGCTCTGGACGGGGCCCTCTACGTGGGGCCAACACATTGTCCTCGTCTCTGATAAGGCTGACGTCAACGGTGCCCTGCGGGGTCTTCAACTGATCTATGTGCCATATAGGCACACCTGCGGTCCTGCAAAGGGCAAAGATCATACACAGGAAGGGGTAGGTAGTAGTGACCTTGAATGCCCTCTCGTGCATGACTGCCTGGAGAAGCCATGCGACGTCCACCTCGAATCCGGCTATCATCGCCGCCATCAACACTGCTCGATCCCAGGTGACGATGTTATTAGCAGCTGTGGGGGAAAGGCAGTGACGGACGAGCAGCCACAAGAACTTTACGACGAACGTGAGGTTGGCCTTCTTGATGGCCCCCTTTGGCTCAGTGACCCAATCGGCATCCTCTCCATCTACTCACAGGTGCAGGGCCATCCACCTCTTGGTGGTCTCTCTCAGTGCTGGCTCGCGCAAGAACTGTCCATCCTTTACTATCTGCCAGCTGTAGTCAAACTCAGCAGTGATGGGGGTCCGAGTAGCATCTGCACTCTAGCGGTTTGAAACCGGTGGATGGCTGGCAGGGAAATGTCAACCTGCACGCCCCGGACTCGAACCTTCTTCAGTGGGGCCTGTTTAGCGGGAGCAGCCTGCCTATCGATCTGTGATCGGAGAGTCGCTACGTAGGATGCGTAGAACTCTCGGACCATTTCCTCGTTGTATCGTCTTAACGGAAGTGTTGTCCACTCTAAGAGATGCCTAGTGAAGAGGTTATGGATCTCCGGCATCGTTGGGAGACTCCCTGTAAGTACCCACCACTCCATGGTGAGTGTTCGAGTCATTACTCCTTTTTCAGTCAGGGACTTGGCGTCGGAGTGAACTTGAAACTGGCCTTCGACACACCACCGGTTTGGCTGGTCAGAGGCTGGGGTGGGAACCTGAGCTGGTGCGCCCGATGTAGAGTCTGAACTGTCAGCCTCATCAAACGAGGCCGACGCTGCAGCAGTGGCGGGTGCGGGAACCTCAGCAGATCCTGAAGCTTCCTCGGACCATGATACTCCTAAGGAGCCAGACGCTTCTTCCTCGTTTGTAGCTGACCCAGAGGGTGTGCCGGTTAGTGTGCGCTCCTCATTAGACTGGGATGTAGTGACTACGCCGGACGCCACCGTCTTGGGTGTGGCTCTGGGAGCACGTTCAGCGCGGGAAGGTGCGGAAGTGCCTCGGGGCACATACTCATGGTCCCTCTCATCATCAAAGCCGATGATCAAGCGGGCAGACGGGGCAACAGACTTTGATCGCCCGCGTGCGTAGGTTTGGTCTTGCTTGGGTGCCATAGTAGGTAGTACGTGCAAAGGATCACTATTGGTACGAGTAGTGGCAAACAAGACAAGCGAAACCGTACGAAATAAAATAGTGAAAATAATATGTAATTGATGTATAAATAGTGACACACGACGGGCCTGGTGACGGCTCGTCGTGACTATGACGATCCGTCGTGAGTTACTTGGACTCTGTATAAATAGAGAACCCTGAAAGAGAGTCTCTGACTAGCACGACGGTGTGTGCAGGACGGACCGTCACAGTTACGACGGTCCGTTGTAGATGTCCGTCGTAGGACACTTAGAAAAAAAAAGGAGACCCTTAGGAGAGGGGTCTCTGACCGGTATGACGGTCATGCAGGATGGACCGTTGTGGGTACGACGGTCCGTCACATGTGTCCAGTAGGACAGAGGTGCTAAGGCTTGTGCAACGGACCCTACACGGTCCGTCGTGGCTACGACGGTTCATCATCGGGGTCTCGTTCTGAATGACAGAGACAGAACTGTAGGCACCCTAAGCAACCCCGATGAACCCACATGGTATTGTAGTGTTGTGGACCTATATGTGTCTATCCCAACTACCAAGGAAACTATTAATGCAAAATCACCTATGTCTAGGGTTGTCAACATGGCAAATTCGAACATTTTGAGCCTAGGTTTAGACAGAATCATATAAAGGAAACAATATACGACTAAGAACTAAGCTAATACTAACTCATAAACAAAAATAGAAGATAAATGAGTATAAATTTAGAGACACATACCATAGAAATGGAGAGAAAGAAAATGGACAATGACTCAGTTGGCAGGGTAGACACCTACAGCAGCAGCTCCGACTAGTAGATGATAGTTTTAAGGCTTTGGAGAATTGTGGGGGTAATGATCAGTGAGTGAGGGGGGAATGTGGAAGATGAAAAGAGAGGGGAGATGAGAGGAATACTGAATGAATGGGGTGAAAATGAGGGGTTGGGGTGTTTAAACGGTCAGATTTTGAAAAAGGGTCCAGCCGGGTCGGGTCGGGTATAATTCATTAATTACGCGACGGTTCCCTGGCGACGGTACATCGAAGTTGTGATAACTCGTCGTTGGTTCCGCCGTGTGTGCCTAATTTCAAAATAGCAGAAAAGCATACCTGGTACGACGGATGTATACGACGGTCCGTCACAGGTGCAACGGTCCGTCGATGTGTCCGTCAGTGACTGCTGCAGAGTAACTTTCTGCAAAATTCCTGGTGATGTGCCTACAAATTTAAAACCCACTAATAGAAAAAATCTACCATTACTAAAAAGACAATAAGTATTGGGTTGCCTCCCAACAAGCGCCTGATTTAATGTCGCGGCACGACTGGGGACCCTTGATTACTCAGACTTCATCAAGATGGTATGTCTCTATCGCTTCATTCCCCGATGCTTTATGCCCAAAATAGAGTTTTATTCTATCTCTATCCCCTTTAAACCACACTCCCTCCTTGGCTTTTAACTCAACTGCTCCATGAGCTAATACTTGGGTAATCAAGTAAGGGCCAGCCCATTTGGACTTGAACTTTCCCGGAAGACAAGGTGACCCAGAACTGTCTACAAGCACCAAGTCTCCAACCATAAACTCTTGTTTTGCAGTTTTTTGTTCATTCCCCTTCTTCATCTTTTCCTTGTGGGATATGGCAGATACCGATTGGAGCTCACCACTCTGCCTCATGGTCCTACAAATGTTGAAGGTCGCTTCTTTATTATTCAACCAAAATGTCATCTGTCCCTTCTCCATGTCAACTAAGGCTCTACCTGTAGCAAGGAATGGCCTCCAAAGAATGATAGGCACTTCAAAATGGACCTCATAATCAAGAATAACAAAATCAGCCGGAAAGATGAATGACTCCACTTTTACTAGCACATCATGGAGAATCCCTATAGGCTGTTTCACTGTCCGATCAGCCATCAGTAGCCACATCGCAGTGGGTTTTGGATCCCCCAAACCCAACTTCTTGTAAATTGAGAGGGGCATGAGATTTATGCTTGCCCCCAGATCACATAATGCTTTCGCAAAATGTAATGACCCAACTGTACAAGGTATAGTGAATGCACCCGGATCTTCTTTCTTTTGTACTAGGGATCTTGTAGCAATAGCACTACAATGTTGTAATCTATCATCATCCTCAAAAGTGACCGATGTTTTCTTGGTGACCAGATCTTTCATAAATTTGGCATAACCGGACATTTGTTCTAGAGCTTCTACCAAAGGGACATTGATAGAAAGCTTCTTCAACATTGTTATGAAGCGCCGGTATTTACCATACTCGGTCTTTTTCACTAATCTCTGAGGGAAAGGTGGTGGTGGCCTAGCCATGGGGATTACCTTCATAGGTACTTCTGCATCTTTTCCATTACTTTCCTCTGCTTCACCACTACCCTTCTCCACATTATCATTGTTCTTTCTCACATTTTCCTCAGCAAATGGCATAGGTGGGTCAATGGTTTGCTTACCACCCCGAGTAGTGATTGCCATACAGTGTGTATCATTCTTTGGATTTTGGACAGTGTTGCTAGGAAGAGTGCCCGGTTGCCGTGTGTTCACTGTCGCAGATAATTGGGCCATTTGCAACTCGATCTGCTTAATTGAAATTGCATGTGTATCAACTTTTTGCCCAATACTAGCTAAGTCACCCCTTAACTCTTTGATGTTCTCATCACTAGCATCGAATCTCCTCAACATTTTGTGCAACATATCCTCAACTCGTGCCATACTATCTCCACCATCCCTAGAAGTAACTTCACGTTTTGGGGAGGGACATAGGGCCCATTCCTATCATTTGTGTTACCGTAGTTACCCCTGTTGAAGTTGTTGTCGCGGTTACCATCTCGGACATAATGACCCTCACGGTTGTAATTACCATAGTTCCGACCTTGGTTCCCTTGACCTTGGCGCCAATTATCCTGATTTGCACCTTGGGCGCTTGGTCGGAAACCCCCCATCTGCTCATTTACTGCATAGGTGTCCTCCGCATAATAACACTCATCGATAGGAGGTGGTGGTTTAGAAAAGTAATTGACTGCATTTATCTTTTCTGCACCCCCTGTGACATGTTTTAGTACCAACCCAAGCTCAGTTCTCATCTGAGCCATTTCTTCACGAATATCATCTGTGGCTGGGTTGTGAGTGGACTGTATCGGACTTCCTAGTACTCCAAACTTTGTTATTTTGGGAGATTTTCTCTACTTTTTCTGCAATCTCAGCATAATGGCATTCTCCATAAGATCCACCTGCTATAGTGTCCAACACCACTTTATTGTTATCATCATGTCCCCGATAGAAGTATTCCTTCATTGACTCATCATCTATAGGGTGGTTTTGAACACTTCTCAAGAATGAGGTGAATCTATCCTAATAACTACTAACTGACTCTCCTGGTAGTGCCACAAAGTTGTTCACCCTGTCTTTGCTGTTTAGATTCTTGGAGACCGGATAGTAGCGTGCTAAGAAGACATCCCTTAGTTGGTTCCAGGTGAAGATGGAGTTGTATGGGAGCTCAGTGAACCACATAGCAGCCTCTCCCGTCAGTGAGAGAGGAAACACTCTGAGACCTATTACATCTAGATCCAAATCAGGCCTCCCCACACAACTTTTACACACCGCCCTTACCTTAGCTATATGGCCATGTGGATCCTCAGAAGGTAGCCCTGAAAACAAACCTCTAGCAGTGAGCATTTGCATCAGGCTACTAGTTACCACAAAAGTGTGGCCTGTGGGTAGAGGGGGCAAGACAAGTGGCCCATCCGAGTCTGCTAAGTTATCATACCCTCTGTAGTATGCTTGGGGCCGTGGAACGGGATTCTGTCCCCTCTGTTGATGTTCACCCGGAGCGTCGGGTAACATTTGACCATGAACATACACTGGATCTGGGATGTTCTGGTTTTGATCCTCATATTTATTCCCAAGTTTCGATTCATATTGCGCAGTGTATGCTCTAGCTCGTGATCGTAGGGAAAAAAGGGTTCTCTTCCTCTCCGTGTATTTGGCATACAAGGAGGATAGTTCTTAAAGGAAATCAAAAACAATAAAACAAAGTAAAATCAAGAAAATATCAACTAAACTATAGTAATAAGTTCAAGTTAATCTAAAAGCTAAATTCCCCAGCAGCGGCGCCAAAATTTGATACGCTCAAACTTACTTCTCAAATGAGAAGTAAAGCGGTCGCGTCAAGTAAATAACCCAACTAGTGAGGTTGGGATCGTTCCCACGAGGAAAATAGTCTTGACTTAACTTCAACTTGTTATTACTATTGTTCGGTTGATGACTTCCTTAGAAAGTAAAAACATAAAAAGGGGGGTTTGTATTTCCTAATGAGTAAAAATAACTAACGAAATTGAAAGAGACACTTAACAGTTTTTAAAGTTGAATTTTAATCAATTAATCAAAGTAACTAGGGTTTACTGTTCCCCACAGGTTCATAACTTGATAATTCTAACTATAACAATTCTTTCCTAGTATCTTGCATGCAAAGTGATAAGTTATGTATTTCTAAATCCTTGGTCCGGCATCTAGAAAATCTCACTCCGCACCTTGGTCCGACTATGTGTGTTTCTTTCCTAACCCTTATCTTTACCTCATATTAAGCATCGTATTCGATATTTGACTAAGTTATTACCTCGTACAAATCAATACTAGCCTATTAGATAGTATACACTAAATCTATGTTAATAATTCTTTTCCTATTATCTACCTCGTTGGTCCGGCAAGTATCATTGAGGCGAGTTCTAACGTTGATCATCCGTTAAAAAGACTTCTAAGCGAAAAAATTATTAAAACATGCAAGACACTATTCTAGAATTGTTATTTTAGCTAGGGTTTATCTCATTATTTGCCTATGGTTTCCACAACCCTAGTTATGGAGTTTAGTTACTCATAGCCATAAACACAATATTCAAATATATTAAATAAGAATTCATGTACTTACTTCAATGAGAAAGAATAAAGTCCGAAAGTTTGCTTGATTAATCACCAAAAATCACTTGTAAAAATCTCAAAAAATCAAACACTAATACACAAAGTCTAATAATATGATGTATAATCTAGCAGAGTCTAACCTCAAAAACGAGGTTTTTTGAACTATTTATAAAAAATAAAAACCTAATTAAACAAGGATTCTAATTGCTGGAAATCTGCCAAAACGCGGCTGGATCGACGGACCTCGCGACGGACTGGCGTGTTCACGACGGACCTTCATGGACTCCGTCGTCCCATACTTGGCAATTTCTTCTGCTGCTCTCTTCATTCCCCTCAACGGCAAGGATGACGGACCGTCATAGGCACAACGGTTCGACGGTCCGTCGAGGGTCTTCGTTTCAAAATACTTCAACTCTTGGAATCTGGGTACTGGGATCACTTCTCTGATCTTCACGACGAACCTGCAGGACGGACTGTCATAGCCATGACAGACCGTCACAAGCTTCGTAATCCCACACTTGGTCAGACTTCCCCATATTCCTTCAGCGGCTGCACTACGCTGCCACCTACGGACCGTCACAGGCCCGACGGACCGTCATAAGCTTTGTAGGTGGTCTCTTCTGCATTTTTTTCGCTCAAAATCTCCGCATTCAGCTATGGACAGATTTTCTACAAAACAAAGAGAAACTTATATCAAAATTAGCACAAAAAGGCTTTCGGACATACTAAACTTAAGGAAAAAGTATTAATTATACTGTGAAACCACGGTATATCAGAACTATGGACCAGTAGTAGAAGGCATATAACTATGTACTTAGGATAATTTCAATGACATGGGAAGCAAATGTGACACCAATGCAATACATACTAGCTTCTACGTCTCAGTATGAATTTTGACATCTCAAAATTAAAGCACTTATCAAATCAAGTCATTTAACATTCAGACAGTATATTTGAACTCTATATGATAGCCAAATACTCCCTAACTAATATCAAATCAAGTCATTTAACATTCAGGACGGATACATATTCCAAGTAAGTACATATAAATGTACATTAAAGCAAGTGGACATCTTGTGAGATAACATAATAGTCTAACACAATGGAGTAATAGCCAATAAACTTAACATGTGAATATATGACATATATGATGGAATAGGCAATTGAAACAAGTTTTCTTTATGTGGGCACATTGTATATCAAACATATAAACATATGTGCTATGCGTAATCTAGGATCACTTTAATTTATATAAGTTACTCTGTTCATGGTACTTCGACATGATCTTTTTATACAAGGATGTACTTTCGTAGGATTTAACGCAAAACTCACCAAGCATATTAAAGTCCTGCACTCTTTGATTATATGTGGTGCTCCAATCCTTATTCAGCTTCTTCATTGCCTACATAACCTTATGCTCTAGCTCTACTGGAAAATTTCAAGACTTTCCATATACCATTTGGTGTGGAGACATACTTATTGGAGTGTTGTCTGCAATGTGATAGTCCCATTGAGCATCATTAAGTTCCCTGACCAATCTTTCTATTGTCATTCATAGTTTAGGCAAAATATGTTTGATCTCTGTGTTGGACACCTCAACTTGTCAACTTTCACGCCTTTGTCCCAACAATACGCCATTATTTACCCTACTTGCGTCAAACATAACCATAAGCGATTTTTCTTAATTTTGTGCAATAATGATAGGGGCAGAGACTAGCCTCTCTTCAACTCTCCGAATGCTCTCAGACAAGCATCATCAAAATCAAACTTACTTTCCTTTTCAAGCACTTTCCACAATGGATATGCATTTTTTGAGAAATCTTTTATGAACCTCCAAAAGAATCTAGCATGCCCAAGAAAACATCTCAATCCTTTTCTAGAGATATGTGAGGAAATATTTTCTCTTACATCAAATTTAAATCTATAAACCTCAATACGTTTCTTAGAGATCCGATGTCCCAACATTATACCTTGTTTTACAATAATGTGTCCCTTCTTCCAATTTAGCACCAAATTATAGTCTTTTCACTTTTTATGTATCTTGGCTAAATTATTCACACATCGATCAAAAGAATCACCTACCATAAAGATATCATCCATGAACACCTAAATAGTTTCCTCCACCATATAAGAGAATATTGACATCATACAACGCAGGAAGGTCGCTGGAGTATTACAAAACCCAAATTACATGTGTTTGAAAGGGATAGTCCCTTAGGACAAAGTGAAGGTGGTCTTCTCTTTGTCTTATGGAGCTATATTAATTTGATTGTAGCCTCAATAACAATCAAGGAAACAGTACCAACCCTTACCCGCAAGTCTATCAAAAATTTGATCAATTAATGGCATAGGGAAGTGGTCCTTTTTTTCAAGCTTTCAACTTACGGTAATCCATGGAGAATCTCCATCCGGTAAAGTTCCTCATCAGAACAAGATCGTTTATTTCATTAGGTACCACATTAATACCACTCTTCTTAGGCACACACTTAATACTACACACAAACTACTATCTACAATGGGATAAATAACTCCAGCAACCAACAACATGATCATCTCCTTTTTAACTACCTCTTGCATGTGTTGATTTAGTCCTCCATGGCTCTCAAGCCTAGGCTGGTGATGTGACATGATTTTGATTTTGTGAGAAAAATTCCAGGAGAAATCCTAATAATGTCCGCAATAGTCCACCCAATAGATCGCTTGAACCTCTTCAACACGTATACCACATACTCCACTTGTCGCCAATTGAAATACACCGCAATAATGACCTATAGAGTCTCATCTCTACCGAAGAATGCATACAAAAAATGTTGTGGCAGAGCCTTGAGCTCCGCTTTGGGCACCTCCTCAAAATATGTTCTGGCGGGTGGGGACTCACAATTCTTCATCTCTAACTCCAACTTCTTTGACTTTGAATGATATTAATACTTATCAAGTGCGGAAACAACCTCATCATATTCTTTAATACCATCACTCTCAAGGTTCATCATGACTTCTTCTAGTGTTTCAAAACCTAGTCTCTCTTCAATCTTTACTTCAGACTCACTATCATTTCAATATGTTAAAGCAGATACTGATTGCAGCTCATCACTCAACCTCATGGACCTATCAATAATGAAATTGTATTCTTCATTCTAGATTATGAACTTCATTTTACATTTCTCCAATCAAACCAAAGCACGCCCACGTCGAAAGGAATGGTCCCCAATGAATAATGGCAACCTCAAATTCAACCTCACAATCAAGAATAACAAAATCCACCGGAAAAATAATTGACTCTACTTTCACTACACATTATGGAGTACACCAATGGGCCTCTTCATAATTCTATCGGCCATGAGTAACCGCATCATAGTCAATTTTGGATGTCCCGCCAAATTCTTATAGAAGGAAAACGACATGAGATTTATGTTATCACCAAGATGACAATGCCTTGGCAAAGTGAATTAACATTATGGTACATGGGCTAGTGAAGGCCCCAGGATCCTCCTTCTGAACAAGGGACCTTCTAGGAATAGAACTACAATGTTGTAACCTATCATAATCTTCAGAACTCAAATATCTCTTCTTTGTCACCATGCCCTTCATAAACTTAGCATATCCAGACGTTTTCTCCAAATCTTCTATCAACGGAATGTTGATGGAAAGCTTTCTCAACATAGTAATAAACATGTGGTATCTGCCTTCTTCGATCTTCCTCACTAACCTCTGTGGGAAGGGTGAAGGTTGTCTAGGTATGGGAATAACATTCATAGTTACCTCCGTTTCTTTTTATATCTCATTTTTACTCTCCACTCACCTCAACCACATTATGAGTTTTACTAGTTGCAATTTCTACTCGAAATAGCATAAGTGGATCATTGTTTTGTTTCACGCCCTAAGCTACCCTCGAGACACAGACATGGGACCTATGACCACAACTGATCTCAAGCTAACCATGTGATCCTGATTATGAGCATAGTAACGATAATGAACTAATGCGGAAGCTAAATAATAATAAAGTCGAAAAGATGGGGATTACGCATATGTATAAATTTAGATAAATGATAGCTGATGAGTTTAATATAAAGAACTTATTAACTCAATACTAATTTGAAACCAACTATGTCTGAAATAAACCTCAATTGACTACAAATGTTAGGACATTTCCTAGATAATTCTAGCAAAAACTTAACTAAAGGACTGAAATATTAGAAATAACTCATGAATATTGTCCTTGGAGAATGAAGAATCACCACTAATTCTGCTAAACTAGAGATCAAAAATTGACCTAAGCGTTATCTGGATGCTGAGAACCTGAACCTACATCACGAGAAGATGTACCACACTTATGCATTAGTACTTGAAATGTATTGATCATGTAGGATAGAGTAGATCTGAAATAATACATAATTGAACAAGCACAAAAGGAAGTATACTATTCTCAACATGATATACTGAATTCTGAGCTAACTGGATGAAATGACAAAATTTATAACAAGCTGAGACTGAATACTAATTGAATTGTAAATATGTCCAATGCAATAGAGTTTAAATGAAATGTGGTAGCTACTAATAACCGGTAATAAAACCACATGAGCTAATTGTGGAGTCCGATGTATACGTCCAATGGAGAGTACCTTATATACCCTGCCAGAGGTATAAAGGTATGCTGGCGTGATAACTAGACTAATTCTCATGGAGGTAACTTAGAACCAATTTGGTTAGTAGTTGTAGGACTTATTGGGTATTTTGAACCCTAGTCCAACTCGGTATTATGCTATTCCCAATGAATTAAGTGATTAAAATATAATAAATTAATTTCTATAAATATTGGATAGCTCAAAACTGAACATGCAAACTGAGAATGCAATAATTAATCTAACAATGATGCATTAGCAATTAAGGCACGTATATATGAAGTAACTCGAATATCCGACCTAGCATGTGTAACTCAAAAAATAAATAAATACATATCTAGGATTCTGAAATTTATGCGATAAACTGAACAATAACTTTACAATATGATTTGGAACATAAATGTAACTAGTTTGTGATGATCTTTTGTAATTCTAGACATCCTAGGTCTATCCATGATAAGAGAATCAATAATTTACTGAATACTAGGGACCTAATAGATGAAAGGAACACATTAGTGAAATCTCAAATATTTGGTAATGAAATCCACGGGAAATCTTTAGATTTCGGGGCTAGAACTGGTGGAACTTTACTGCGTTCTTCAACTAGGGTCCTTGACCTTTTTCTCCTCTCTTGCTTCTAATTTTTACACTTTTGATTTATGATTTTGACTTAGTTAAGTTTTTGTTATTTTTCTAGGCTTAAACTGACTAAAATCTCATGATTGGGGCTGAAATAACGTAGCATAGTGTTTAAATGGACTAGGAAAAAACCAAAAGACCCCTGAATAAATTGTTGTAAAACCAATCGATGACCTGAACTGACAAGCCGTCTTTCAATTGACAGTCCGTATTTTGGGTCTACTTGACAAGCCTTCACTAAAACAGGCATAACTTTTTACTCAGAGGTCCATTTTTAGAAAACTCGATGGCTATGGAAGATAATTACATTATGTATAATGTCATAGGTCATGGAACACTTGATTCATTTTTTGCTAAAATTTATGAACAATTAAGTCTAAACCTATCAAAAATTTCCGCTTAACTAGCTGCTAAACCACTTACGGACCGTAGATTGAACGAACGTCCTTAATGTTCATCCGAAGTTTATGTCAGATGCAGGGTAACTTGAGTCTCAATACATGGATACAGACCACAGACTATAGTCTAACTAACGTACCGTAGGTCTATCCTTGGATCGACACTTTGTCGATTTTCTAGGCTACATTTTTGGGGGAGCTTCAGTGGCAAATGACAGACGCACAGTACGGGTCGTAGATGTGTAATGCCCCTAAAAATGAACTCGGTTAAAGTAGAGCCTAGATTGTGTGTCATGATGTTTTAAAGTTCTAAAATGGTTAATAATAGTGTTTATGTAGGGTATATATAGTTTTGAATTGTTAGGAGGTCAAACGTCCAAGACGTTCGGAAACTAGTCGAAGTTGAATTAGAGTGTTGTGCTATATTGTAGTGTAGTTTTGGGGTATTGTTTGAGGGTGAAATTGATAATATTTTTTTCCTATACATAGACGTTCATATAAAAGATCAAAACGTCCGAGAATGACGCTTTGGAGACCAGCCTAAGGTCCCCAAGGAGGACCCAAAAAAAGCCAATGCAAGCTGCCGCACCAGCCAAGAAATGGTAGTGGCTGCGTGATCGTACCTGGAAATTAAATAGGCAAAACTTTGCCCTGTGATGTGGGTATGTCATGAACCATTATGTATTGAAAATTTATAGAACCAAGAATTGAAAATGCCTCCGCGACGCGCAGTGAACTCCCATATTGGTCGCATCGTTTTTAAGTCAACTTTGAATTAGTTAAAATATCCATTAAGTGCAGGCGTCTTTTGGGTAATTTGGTTATGAATTATTGATGGGTTTTGAGTTTTTTTAAGCCCCTAAACTCACCAACCATAGGTAAAACCTCAAATAAAAACAAAACATCTCCATTCCTTTCTCCAAAACGTCTATTGATGAAGCTCTGAAGCTGCAATGAAGAATAATGATTTCCAAGCTTTTTTCTTTATCAATCATGTGGGTTTTTATTCACAATTAAGGTATCACTTTCATCATTTAATTTCAAAGGTGATCAAAAAAAGAATTCTTCTATTTCAACTTCTAGCCATGGGTTCTTGGATGACACAATTTGAAATGATCTTTTACCATATAATTGATGTTAATCGAATGATTTTAGATCAAATTCCTTATGAACTCATGAAAATCATGAAATTTTTATTTTGACTACTTTATGAGTGATATGATCATGTCCCTATAGTATTGAATTCTCGTATAGTTTTCATTGGTCTATTAAATTATGAAAGAATTATGTTAGAATTATGTGTAGGTTGTCCTAAATTGATGAAATTCATATTTTATTGTCTTGGATCATTGTATATCGTGATTATTGGATTAAATTTGTGACTGGCTACTAGTAAGATCCTAAGTGCATTAGATTGGTGGACTTTTCTATGGATTGGAGTTGTTGAGATTGAATTAGTAGTATGTTGACCTAACCTTTTCTATATTGTGTAGCATAGGTGTTTCATTTGTGATGTTTGGTGTGGTCCACATATGGTGCCAGTGCTTATGTGCTATAATTGAATGTGATGTGGACTCATCGGCATTACTTTATGTATTATTGCTTTATCATGTTATACCTTGAATATTTGAATATATTGAAGGTCCTGATGACTTATGTATAAGTGTTGAGTCAAAGCATGAGTTACTCTTGTTGATAAAGCATGTCTACTATAGGCTATAGAGAAGTCATTATGTGTATTAATTGATGCTGAAGTATGATGATTTCTAATGAATTATATGAGACTTGCAATAGCTTATATTGATGAGTATGTAGTTTTCAATAGGTTTACTTATGGAGGACATTGGTTATGCCTATGTAGTTCTTGAAGGATATGTTATATATGGAGCATGAGTGTATCTTGTTTTGGTAGACTTGTGTACCTTACATGATACGTGTAGAATGTGAATGTGACTTCTTGACTTAGTATGATAAAGCTCCTTAGTCTTGTATGTGTTATAGACATGTGACCTTGAACGTATATAAGAAGGTCGTTTAGGTGAAACTGTTAGAATGAAGGTTATGATATCCTTGAAGTTAAAAGTCGTAATGGTATCCATCTCGTGTGAATGGTGGACTTAAGGTTGATTTTCTGGAATGACATTAAATTATCCTGAGGAAAGTAATTGAGCTATCCTCTTACAAAATGTAGGTAGCCTTAGTGGACCCTATGTTTTACGGTGTAATATGATTAGGTTATAAACAAGTTGTGGTACCTCTTCATATACTCTTTTATTGAAATAATCTATGAGAATAAAGGCTAGCACCGAGTGAGTATTATTGGGAAGTTTCTCTAACTAAGATGACATTAGAGAACAAAGAATCCCTCGATATACCTTAACCATGTGCCTACCATGGGATGTGTCCTAGTTCAATCATTGGCAAGTAGAACACCCTCCATCGGAGTAGGTTTATCACTCCGGATTCCATGCATTGCTAGTATTGTGTATGTCGATTATTGGTTATTTTATCATGTGAGATACAATCTAGTGTTGGATAAGTACTATAAAGTTTAGGTAGTGTAATGGGACGCTATGTAGACATTTCACGATTAGAATTTGAAGATGTTGGTGTGTGAGTACCCTAGGTCTTCTCCAAGACCATTATGTGAAAGTCCTTATGTGGTGAATGTCACTTAGATGGTCTAATGAACATAATGGTTTCAGTAAAAGTATGTTAATGAAAAGGTATCTATCTAGAGTAGCTTTGAGAATTGCTTAGGTAAGCATTGAGAGAGTGTATGAGCGTTCTCTTCATGTCATACTTTGGTGATTATTAGAGTAAATCTTGGTAAGGAGTCTAATTAATGAAAGGAAATAATCTTATCTTAGGTATTCTAAAGGTCCTCTTTGGTGTGTGTGAAGGGATTATATTGGTTGTCACTTCATAACTCGCACAAGTGAGCCTTAGAGTAACCTTTGGTAAGAGTGTCTCATGTATATGTGTTTTGATGTGTTCTTGATGTTATCTTGTTATATGTAGTTGTATGTGAAGTTGGTGCGCTATGTGGTTCTTATATATTATGATATAAAGTTTTACTCAAAGAGCATACTTGATAAAAATTTGCGTTTCTCATGATTTTATGCATTATGTCATACTTGGTACATACATTATACTAATTCCATACATTTTTTCAATATCTAAAGGTGTAGGTGGCATTTTAGAGGAGTACGTGAAGTGGAAGCTTGGATTAGTATTTATTCAAGAAAAGTTGGGGTATGTCGTCACTTGACTCAACTACGTTACTACTATTCATTTATTTTATTGAAAGCATCGTAATAGATAAAGTTTTTATATTTCAATTGTATGGGCCGTGTTCCAAGTATTCTTGAGTCTAAGATTTGCATATGTTGAGACATAGTATTTCTATCGTTTTATATGAAAGATTTTTTGAGATATTATTTGTATGAAAAGATTCAATTCCGCACTACTTTTCATACATGTATGCAATGAACAATGTCAAATGGGGCTTGTACAAGTACTCCGAGAGGTCAAGTACGCCATGTATCGACTCAAGAGTGTCATATTTTCTGGGGTATACTTTAGGTCATTACAAACATTATATCAGAGCATAGGTTATGGAAGTAGTCTTAAGAACCCAAAAGTCTCATAAAGCCACCTCTAGTAGAGTCTTGATCATCGGTGTGACTCGCGACACATCTATAGGCAAGAGGCTATAAGATGATAGAGTTTCCCTTCTTTCTAGTCTCTTGTGTCGTGCCATAGAGTAAAGAGTTATAAGAGTCCTACTTAAAGCTTTTCTTAGTGTTTTTTTGAAGATGAATACTAAGAGGATGGCTACAAGAAGGGATAAAGAAGAGAGGGTGAATGAGGAAATTCCTCCTCAAGTTTAGCAAGTTCTTCAAGGTGTAAAGTGCTCGACTTCTTATTGGGGGTAAAGGTAATGGTGTTCCAGTGGTTCCCCCGAACATGACTAATTGAGATATTAGAGATGATTTACTTTGGCTTGCGCAAGCCATGACTACTCATGTCACTAGAGACATTAGGCCTAGGGTGAATGCTTCGGAGAGTACCATGTACTCTAGACTAAGAGACTTCGTGAGGATGAATCTTCCTATCTTTCTTGTATCTAAGGTGCGGGATGCTCCCCAAGAGTTTTGGATGAAGTGCATAAAGTGTTTAGTGCCATAGGAGTGACTTCTAGGTAGAAGGTGGAGTTAGCTTTGTACAAATTGAGGGACTTTTCTCAAGTATTCTACACTCATTGGAAAGATAGTATACCAATTGAGTTGGGTTGTATAGAGTGGGAGGAGTTTAAGGAAACTTTCTTATGAAATTACTTTCCTCGTGAGAGGAATGGGTGAAGGTTAAAGAGTTCATCAATCTCAAGCAAGCCAATATGAGTGTTTAGGAGTATTCCTTGAAGTTCACTATGTTGTCTAAGTATGCTTTATCCTTGGTGTCTAGCCCTTTGGCTGAGATGAGTAGATTTGTGACTGGTGTTGCCAACCTTGTGAAAGAAGAGTGTCGTAAGACCATGTTCCACAATGACATGAACATACCTTGACTTATGATGTATGCTCAATCCATTGAGGAGTCTAAGCTTAGAAGAATTTCTAGAAATTTGAAAAAGACTGGATAAAGTGAGCAAAACCAACCTAGGTTCAAGAAGAGGTCTCCAAATCATGATGGACCTAGTGCTTCGAGTGTCAAGGTGAAAGGTAGTAGTATTTCTCAACGTGTTAAGCCTACTTGCTCTACTTGTGGGAAAGAAGCACTTTGGGAAGTTCCTACATTGTACAGGATATTTCTTTGGCTGTGTTAAGGATGGTCATAAGGTGAGCGATTGTCCTTATATTGAAGCTAGGGGAAAGGAGACCAAGCAAGCTACTCCAAGTGTTCCAGATAGTGGTGCTCCAAATGGGAATCACTTTTATGCTCCTGGGATAAATAATCAAAGACGGATGATGATAAGTATGCTGGCCAGTTACAATTTTGTCTCTTTAATGGTTATGAGTTCCTTCTAAGAGTGGGATTATGCTGAGTGGTAGAGTCGTGATCTATTGTCTCTTCTCTTCTACGAAACTCAAGCTTGAGAGATTTAGAAAGTCATAACAAGCATGTCACATGTTGCATTGTGTTAAAGATTCTTGTTGAAATTGAATATCATTTATTTTTTGGATTGTGCACCTCATGAAGTTATGATTATGCTATAAAATGAGTTTAGATGGTTGTCTCTCATATTGTAAGGCTTTCATCATTAATTTCTTAAGAGTTGCATTTTTGAAAATTTGAGCATGTTTCACTATAAGATTTTGGCAGTTCACTGTAAAGATTTTTGAATTTTGACTAAATTGTTCTTTTGTTGGAAAAGTTTATAATGTGAATAGTGTTGATATATATAAACATTATAATGTGTTGAGAAGGACTTTCCTCTATTTTGTAGCGAAGAATATGAATCTTATTGCATGATTAGTCGTAGATTAGTTTCTATCTTCTTGTTGTGCTTTGAGTCTCTTGATTATGTCAGATTGGTGTTCCTCATATATAGGTGTATTATGTATGGTGTGGTATTATTATTTTCTTATATTCTTGAGTTTACTAACTCTTGAAAGTGTTTTTAATGAAGCAAATGTCATGCGAGGACAAATGTTCTCCAAGTGGGGGAGATGGCAACGTCCCTAAAAATAAACAAGGTGAAACTAGAGCCTAACATGTGTGTACTGATGTTTCAAGTTCTAAAACTTATAATAATAGTTTTTATAGGTGGTATATATAGTTTGGAAGTGTTTGGAGGTCAAATGTTCAAGGACGTCCAAGACGTTTGGAAACTAGGCGATGTTGAACTAGTGTTTCGTGTTTTTATTGTAGTGTAATTTTGGGGTATTGTTTGAGTGTGAAATTGATTAATGATGATTCCTATATATATAAGGAAATGTAAAAGATCGAAATATCAAAGAACGACGCCATGGTGACCATCCTAAGGGTCCCTAAGTAGGACCCAAACATGTCCAATGCAAGCTACCACGCTAGTCAAGAAATGGCAGTGGTTGCACTCAAAAGGGCAAAACTTTTCCCTGCGACGGATCCATTCTATCTTGTAAATTTGCAAAATCAGGAATTCAAAATGCCTACAAAATGGGCACTAAACTCCCAAATTTGGTCGCATCGCTTTTTAAGTCAAATTTGAATTAGTAAGTGCAGGGATCTTTTAGGTAATTTGGTGATGACTTATGAAGTTTATTGAGTTTTTTTAAGACCCACAACTCATCAATAAAAGATAAACCCTCAAATCAAATCAAAACCCCTACAATCCTTTCTCCAAAACATCCATTGATCAAGTTTTAGATCTCCAAGGAAGAAGACTGATTTCCAAGATTTTTTCTCCAACAATCTTATGGGTTTTTCTTCACAATTAAGGTTTGTGTTTCATCCTCGAATCTCTTTTCCCCAAGTAGACAATTCCAATGATTCTTAAAGGTGATCAAAACATGAATCCTTCTATTTCAACTTCTAGCCATGGGTTCTTGCATGAAACAATTTAAACGAT
Organism: Solanum chilense; assembly: GCA_032847665.1. Lineage (NCBI taxonomy): Eukaryota > Viridiplantae > Streptophyta > Magnoliopsida > Solanales > Solanaceae > Solanum > Solanum chilense. The sequence continues at coordinate 29,530,354 of CM064972.1, forward strand.
GTTTTACGATATAAATTGATATTAATTGAATGATGTTATATCAAATTCCCTATGAACCCATGAAATAATGAAATCCTTATTTTGACTATTTTATGGGTGATTTGATCATTTATCTATGGTATTTAATTCTTGTACACTTTACATTGGGCTATTGAATTATGAAAGAATCATGTTAGAATTATGTGTAGGTTGTACTAAATTGATGAAATTCATATTGTATTGTCTTGGATAATTGTATATTGTGATTGTTGAAATAAATTGGTTACTATGGTTATTAGTAATAGTTTTGGTGCATTAGATTGGTTGAATTAGCAATGGATTGGAGTTGTTGAGATCTAATTGGTGGTAAGTTGACCTAACCTTCTCTATATTGTGTAGTATAGGTGTTACAATTGTGATTTTTTGTATGGTCCACTTATAGTGGCGGTTCTTCGCTATAATCGTAAATAATGTGGCCTGCTTGACATTACTTTATGTATTATCACTTTATCATGTTACAACTTTAATACGTGAATATTGTAAAGGTCTTGAGGACTTATGTGTAAGTGTGGAGTCAAATCATGAGTTATTCTAGTTTATAATATATGTCTCTAGTAGGCTAGAGTGAAATCATTAGGCGTATTACTTGATATTGAAATATGAAGATTCATGATGAATTCTATGAGACTTTCGATAACTTAGAATAATGATTACGTAGTGATTAACTGGGGGACCTATGGATGACAGTGGTTATGCCTATGTGCTTCTTTAATGATATGCTAGATGTGGAGTATGTGTGTTTCTTGATTTGGTAGAATTCTGTCCCTTACTTGATACATGTAGAATGTGAATGTGACTTCTTGACCTAGTATGATAAAGCTCCTTAGTCTTGTATGTGTTATTTAAATTATACCTTGAACATAGCTAAGAAGGTCGTTTATCTAAAACCTGCTAGAATGAAGGTTACGATTTCCTTGAAGTTGAAAGTGTTGTATGTGTTCTCTTGATGTCTTATTAGGTGAGTCTTAGAGTTATTATAGGTAGGTATTATAATTAATGAAATGGGAATAATCTTATCATAGGTAGTCTAATGGATCTCTTTGGTATGTGTGAAGGGATTGTATGGGCGGTCGCTTCATAACTCACTCAAGTGAGCCTTTGAATCACCTTTGGTAGGAGGGTCTCATGTATATGTGTTTTGATGTGTTCTTTATGTTATGTTGTAATATGTAGTTGTATGTGAATTTTTTGTGATATATGGTTCTTATATATTATGATATGAAGTTTTACTCAAATGAGCATATTTGATACAAATATTTGTTTCTCCTGATGTTATGCATTATGCAATTCTTAGTACATGCATTTGACTAATTCCATACATTTTCTCTATATCTAAAGGTGTAGGTTGCATTTTAGAGTAGTACGTGAAGTGGAAACTTGGATTAGTATTCATTTAAGCAAAGTTAGGGTATGTCCTCACTTGACTTGAGGTGATTACTACCTTTCATTTCCATTATTAAAAGCATTTTAATATACAAAGTTTCTATATTTCGATTTTATGGGCAGTGTCCCAAGTATTCTTGAGTCTAAGATTGGCATATGTTGAGACTTAGTATTTCGATCGTCTTATATTAAATATGTTTTGATATATTATTCGTGTGAAAAGTTTTACTTCCGCATTACTTTTCATACATGTATGCAATGAACGATGTCAAAAGGGATAGTACAGGACCTCCGAGAGGTCAAGTACACCGTGTATTGAATCAAGAGTTCCATAACTTCTAGGGGGTACTTTGGGTCATTAAAAGATCAGACTACGGTCCGTCGATAGTAACCATCAATTTCATGTGTAGATTTTTGAGAAGATGATTTATGGTCTATTTCTTATACGGGATTTTACATGATCTCCCCCTTGAGAACATTCATCCTAGAATGAGGACTAATCTGGCTGAAATATAGGGAAAGTGCTTCAACCCCAACAAACACAGAGGACTGAGTTTCTCACTTAATTGAGTTCCAAGAACATGAAAATACGCCGAAAATGAAAGTGCTAAACTCAGGCATGAATGACTAAAAAACTTAAGAGGAACTATTACCTCAACCTGAAGTAGATTAAGAAGGAACGAGGTGAGGATACTTGTCTTTAATGGCTGCTTCATATTCCAAAGCAGATCCCTCAACGGACTGATTCCTCCACATACCATTGACCAAAGCTACTTCTGTGTTTCTCAACCTTTTAACCTGACGACCAAAAATCTGGACAGGTGCATCCTTATAAGAAAAACATTCTTTCACCACCACACACTCTAATGGCACTATAGAGGCTGGGTCATCCCCACACTTATTTAAGAGCGAGATATGGAAGACTGGATGCGCTGCTGCTAGTTCTGTTGGAAACTCTAACTCATATGGCACATTGCCAACCCTTTTCAAGATCTTGTAAGGGCCTACATATAGAAGACTAAACTTCCATTTCTTATCAAATCTCATCACCTCCTTCACATGTGACACTTTCATGAAACCAAATCATACACTTGGAACTCTAGTTCCCTTCTCTTTACATCTGCTTAAGATTTCTGATGACTCAGGGCTGCCTTAAGTTTATCTCTAATGAGTTGCACTTTCTCCATAGCATAAATGATTGAATCTGGACTTATCAAAGTTGTTTTACCTACTTCAAACCACCCAATAGGATATCCACATCTACGCTCATACAGTTCCTCATAAGGGTCCATCTGAATGCTGGAATGGTAGCTATTATTGTAGGAGATATCAATAAGAGGATGCTGATAATCGCAAATACCCTTGAAATAAATCACACAAGATCTCAACATATCCTCTAGGGTATTAATGGTAAGATCTTCCTGTCCTACTATCTGCGGATGAAATGTTGTGCTAAGGTTAACATAAGTATAAAGACCCTTTTGAAACGACTTCCAAAAATGAAAGAGAAATTGAGGACCTGTATATGAGATGATAGACAAAGGAATCTCATGCAACCTCATAATTTCATTAATGTAAAGCTTGGCATACTACTCTGTCGAATCTGTAGTCTTGACCATCAAAAAGAGCGAAAACTTAGACGTTATGTCAAATATCACCCAAATGGAATAGTGATGTGTGTTAGTAAAAGGTAACCCTGTAATGTAAATCATATTGATCACCTCGCACTTCCAAGTAAGAATGTTGATATCTTAAGTCATACCCCCTACTTTATTATGTTCTACCTTGACTTGTTTGTTATTGGGGCACTGACTCACAAAATATGTTACATCCCATTCCACCAATCGACTTCCCGTAGATCGCAATACATGTTAGTGTCACTTGGGTGAATGGAATATCTAGAGTTATGGGATTCTACAAGAATATGCTATCTCAAATCACTCACATCAGGAACACACAATCTACCTTTGTAGCGAAGTACACAATCTCTCCCTTGGGAGAAAACCTCCTGTATCTGATTGGGGACTCAACCCTTAAGTTCAAGCAACATTGAATAACAGTCTTGATATTCCTTAACCTCCACTACCAATGAAAATTCTTCCCTGTTCTGAAATAACCACTGTCTCATATGCTCATAAGGGCAAACTCCAATGGAGCAAGCCTATGAACGTCCTTCATTAGCTCTTTCCTTTCTTCCTCATCACGGCCTACACTACCCATAGATAATCTTCTAAGAGCATATGCTACAACATTCACCTTACCAGGATGGTAATGCACACTCATATCATAATCCTTAAGGAACTCACGCCATCTTCTCTGGCAGAAATTTAACTTTTTTTGGGTGAACACATACTGAAGAGTATTATGGTCAGTGAACACATCAATATACACACCATACAAGTAGTGTCTCCAGATCATGAGTGAAAACACCATTGTGGCAAGCTCAAGGTTATGAGTTAAATATTTCTTTTCATGCACCTTATGTTGTCTAGAAGGATAGGTTATAACTTTATCTCGCTGCATAAATACACAACCAAGGACAAATCTGGATGCCTCACAATATATCACATAACTATCTGAACCCTCTGGTAGAGTCAATACATAAGCTTTAGTCAATCTAGTTTTCAATTCTGCAAACCTTTTCTCACAATCATTTGGGCATTGAAACTTGACCATCTTCTGAGTCAACCTAGTCAATGGTCAGGATATGGATGAAAATCCTTCCAAGGACATTCTATAATAACCTACTAGACCTGAGAAACTTCTGAATCTATAGCAGAGGTAGGTCTGGGTGATTGTTTTACTACTTCTATTTTCTGCGAATCCACTTAAATACCTTCGCTAGAAGCAATGTGACCAAGGAACAATGGATTTTAACCAAAACTCACATTTGCTAAACTTAGCATATATATGGAGTTCTTTGAAATTCTTTAGAACAACTCTCAAATGACTCGCATGTTCTTCCTCATTTCTAGAGTAAATGAGGATATCATAAATAAAGATGATAACGAACAAGTCCAAGTACTGTTTAAACACTCTGTTCATCAAATCTATGAGAGCTGTAGGAATATTGGTTAGTCCAAATGACATAACTAATAATTTATTATGACCATAATGACTCTTGAAGTCTATTTTCAAAATGTCACTATCTCTGACTCTAAGCTGATGATAACCTTATCTGAGTTCTATCTTCAACAAATGTCTAGAACCCTGAGGTTGGTCAAATAAGTCATCAATATTGGGGATGGGATACTTATTCTTGATTATAATCATGTTCAATTGTCTTTAGTCAATGCACATTCAGAGAGAACCATCTTTCATGTTAGCATTGAAACACCCCATGGCAAAATACTAGGTCTGACGAATCCCTTATCTAGAAGGTGTTTCAACTGCTCTTTCAATTTCTTAAACTCAGATGGAGCCACTATGTAAGGAGGAATAAGAATACGCTGGTTATCTGGAAGGAGAACAATTACAACGTCTATTTCCCTTTCAAAAGGGACTCCAGGAAGATCTCTGGAAACACGTCTTCAAAATAACTGTCTACTAAAACTGACTCAAGAGTTGGGGTTTCATAGATAGAATCCTTAACCCAAACTAAATGATAGAGATAAACCTTGAAGATCATCTTTCTGGCCTAAAGGTAAGAAATGAATCGTCCCGTAGGCTCTAAGATACTACCCTTCAATTATAAGATTTGTTCTTTTGGAAACTTAAAATGAAAAATCCTCGTTCTACGATAGGATGAGGAAGATCAGGAATATAACCAATCCATTCCTTTAATAATAATAAAGTCTACCATTTCTAACTCTACAAGGTCCGCTAAGGTGAACTTTTGAGAGACTGTGACAGTGTAATTTATGTAAACCCTTCTAGCTATACCTGGGTCACCGGCTGGAGTAGAGACTCAAAAAGGTTCTTAGAGAGTTTCTGGACTGACATAAATTGGACTACTATGTAAGGAGTTATGAAAGAAAGAGTATCCCCTGGATCTAACAATACATAAACATTAAGGTCGAATCATAACGTACCTATTATTATATCAGGATAACCTTTCTAATCATGGCGAGCTTGAAAAGCATAAAACCTATTGTGGCGCTGATTGCCACCTGTACCAAATGAGTTACCCAACTGAGCCGTGGTGACTTGCTGGCGCTGCTAAAGTTGTAGAATGATCTCTACCATTACCACCTCCTTGACCTTTTTTAGAAGGACAATCGCTGAACCTGTGACCAGATTGAGTGCACTCGAAGCATCCTCCCTTTCCTGTGAGGCACTCTCCTTGATGGTTCTTACCACACTTAGGGCAAGTTGGGTAAGTCTAGGTTCCTTAAATACTTCCCTGAGACTTAGATCCTGGTGACCTAACCTTCATTCTTGGATTATTGAACACTAGCTGATGAAGGGGCTGGGATTTTAAATTTTTGCTGACTTTGCGAGTGATTTCCACCACCTGATTTCTGCTGAGAGTAGTCATAGTTCCCAGTTGTAGCCTTCTTATTCTCCTTGTCATGTTCCCTAACCTTATCACCCTTAAACCACTAGCATCACTCATAAGCCTAAAGTTGTTTGTATCTCCAAGTATCATAGCATTTCTACAATCACTTTTCACCAAATCTGACTGTCCATACAAGAACATATTCATCTGAGACCTCGAGCCAGCAACCATGTGACGAGAATACCTAGAAATTTGGTTAAACTTGAGCCCATACTCTTGGACATTAATGTTTCCCTGTCTTAAGTTCATGACTTCCTGATTCATTGATTCTCTCAACTCTAGTGGGAAAAACCTATACAAAAAGGTCTCGCTAATGCACTCCCAAGTAATAGGAGCTGCATATGTACCTCAATTTTCCTTCTACTTAGTGCACCAGATATGAGCAACATCTTTCAATTGGTATGGTGCCAACGCACCCCGATCATCTCTAGTGACCTCCATCACCTCAAAGATCTTCTTGATCTCATCCAACAAATTTTGGGGATCCTCACTAGTCTGTGATTCTAAGAACTCAGGTGAATTCATCCTAACAAAGTCACGGACCATAGTTGTTATTGATCCACCATTTGCATTAACATGAGCTTGAACCCTCTGATTATTCAGGTTTTTCATACTCTGAGCCAACATCTTAATAGCGTTCCTGAATTCATTACTGGAGACTTAGTGATCTGGGACTTAAGGAGCTGCATTTACATTCTTGACATTTGCATTCCTAGCATTATCTCTGCGAGGAGGTATAATTTAAACATAAAACATCGAGTTATAATGGAATTATATCATACCTTATGCACGATAAGAGTAACAAGAAAGTGATGTTTTCCTAAAACACTTTGTAGCCTGCCTCTCATTGGATGTGGTACACTTTACACCCATGAAAATGAATCAACTTAGTATGCCTTTTCAAACATCCTAGCAAACTTAAACCTACTGCTTTGATACCAAGTTTGTCACGCTCCAAGATACCCCCAAGAAAGTGAACGAGACCTAGGACTACAAGTGATCCTAAGCAAACCCAGCTGGCATAATCGTGAGAATACTAAAGATAATGAATTGATGCAGAAGCTAAATAATAATAAAGACAAAAGGATGGGGAATACTCATATGCGTAAACTGAGATAAATGAAAACTGGTGAGTTTAATATAAAGAACTTATTAACTTAATACGAATTTGAAACTAACTATGTCTGCAATAAACCTCTAATTGACTAGAAATGTTAGGACAGACCATAGATAAGTCTAGCAAAAATTGAACTAAAGGACTAATACACTAGAAATAACTCATGATATTGTCCTTGGATAATGAGGACTCACCACTAATTATGCTAAACTGGAGAACAAAAATTGACTTAAGCGTTATCTGGATGCTAAGAACATGAACCTACACCAGGAGAAGATGTAGCGCACGTACGCGTTAGTACTTTAAAGCTACTGAGCATGTAGGTTAGAGTAATGGTGAAATAATATATAACTGAACAAGCACAAAAGAAAGTATAATATTCTGAACATGATATATTGAATTCTAAGCAAACTGGATGCAACGACCAAAATTTCTAACATTCTTAGACTTAATACTAACTGAACTGTAAATACGGTCAATGCAATAGAGTCTAACCGAACAATGGGAGCGACTAATAACCAATAATAAAAGCACATAATCCAAATAGGAATGCTGGCATGATCACTAAACTGATGCCACGAAGGGGACTTACAATCTACATGGCTAGTGGTTCTAGGACTAATTAGGTACGCTGAACGTCAGTCCAACTCGGTATTAAGCTACTCCCAATGATTTAAGTGATTAACATATTATGACTAAATTTATGTAAATACTATATAGCTTAAAACAAGACATGCAAACTGAGAATGGAACAATTAATCTGATGATGATGCAGTAGTAACTGAGGCATGTATATCTGAAGTAACTACTTAGCATGTGTAATTCAAGAATTTAAGAAATACATAGCTAAGGTTTTGAAATTCATTTGATAAACATAATAATAACTTTACAATTTGATTTGGAACACATATCTAACTAGTTCGTGATGATCTGATGTGATTCAAGAAATCAATAGTCTATCCATGATAAGAGAATCAAGAACTGACTGAAAACTAGGGACCTTATAAGTGAAAGGAACCCACTAGTGAAATCTCACATGCCTGGTGATAAAATCCCCAATGAATCTTTAGATTTTTGGGCTGGAACTGTTGGAACGTTGTTGCGCTCTTGAACTAGGGTCCTTGACCTTTTTCTCCTCTCTCGCTTCTATTTTTCTAAGTTTTGATTTATGATTTTTCTTAGGTAAGTTCTTGTTATGTTTTTCGGCTTCAAGTGACTAAAATTTCATCATTTAGGACTTAAAAAATGTTATCTTATGTGTTAAAATAACTAGGAAAAGAACAAAAGACCCCTGAACTAACTATTGTTGGACCAATTGACGACATGGACTAATGTGCCGTCGTTCAATCGACGGTCCGTCCTTTTGGGTCAGCTCGACAGGTCTTCACAAAAACAGGCATAACTTTTTACTTGGAGGTCGTTTTTAAGGAAACTTGGAAGCTATGGAAAGATAATTCTATTATATGTCATTTCATTGGTCATGGAGCACGTAATTCATTTTGTGTTAAAAATTATGACCATTTGAAGTTGAATCTATCATTAATTTCCCCTAACTAACAAATAAACATCGCCTACGGACCGTAGAGTGAATGACGTCCTGTACTGGTCATCCGTAGTTCATGTGAGAGGCTGAGTAACTTGAGTCTCAATCCACTCACAAAGACCATGGACCGTAGTCTGACATACGGACCGTAGGTTTGTCCGTTGATCGACACTTTGTGGATTTTATAGGCTACGTTTTTGGAGGAGCTTTTGTGGAAAACAATGTATGTACAGTACGGGTAGTATATAAAACTACGATCTGTCGATGTTAACCATTGATTTCACCTATAGATTTCTTCAAAGCTGATTTTTGGTCTATTTTGGATATGGGATGTTACAGTTTCCTTAACCCCGCGAGTAGTGCTAGTCATACAATGCCCATCATTTTTCGGATTATGGATGGTGTTGCTTGGAAGAGTGCTAGGTTTACGTGGGTTCACTGTGGTAGAAAACTGGGTCATCTACTGGTCAAGATTTTTTATTAACACTTGATTGGCATAAAATTTTTGACCAATACCAGACAAGTCATGATGCATCTCCGTCACATTCTCTAATATCGAAGCTAACCTTTTTAATAATTTTTTTCATCATATCATTGATACGTTACATATTGTCTCCCACATCCTTAGTTCAAGATTCCTTATTTTGAGGACGAACATAAGGTCCAACCCGGTTGTTCTTTTTGTCATAGTTGTTCTACTTGTAGTTGTTTTCACGATTGTAGTTTCCATCATAGACATATTGACCCCGTCAGTTGTAGTTTTCATAGTTTCGAACTTGGTTTCATTGACCTTGGCACCAATTATCCATGTTTGAGGCTTGGGCGTTTCGTCGATAATCCATTATCTCATCATTCGGCGCATAAGCATCCTCCTAATAGTAACACACTTTAGCCGGTGGCGGATTTTTAGTCAAGTAGTTTACAACATTTACCTATTAGAACCTCCGCTGATATGCTTCAATACAAACCCAAATTCAGTTCCCATGTGTGTAATCTCCTCAGGAATATCTTTGTGTATTGGTTAGTTTTGGCATGGACTAAAAAGATGTTTCTCCTATTATCCGACTTTCTAGTACTACAAGACTTGTTGTTCAGCGAGATCTTCCCCTGTTTCTCGGCAATCTTCTCAAAAGTGCATTCACCTTACGAATTCCCAAAAATAATATGAAAAATTCCCTTACTATTGTCATCCTACCATCGGTAGGATTAATGTTTTAGCGACTCATCATCAATGCAGTGATTTGGAACATTTCTTATGAAAGTGGTGAACAATTCCCAACAACTACTCACACACTCTCTAGGTTGTGTCACAAATTTATTTAGCTTATCCCTTTTTTCAGCTTCTTGGACACTCGAAAGAATTTTACTAAAAATAAATCCTTCAATTTCACCCATGTATAGATTGAGTTATATAGAAGCTCATTAAACCAAACAGCCACATCAACGGTTAATGATAGAGGGAATACTCGCTGTCAAATCAATTCAATCCCAGTTTAGTCGACCTACACAACTTTTGTAACTAACCCTTATCTTGGCTATATGAGCATAAGGACCAACCGATGCAAACCCCACAAATAAGTCTCTCACAATGAGCATCTGCATCAAGATACTAGTCGCCACAAAGGTATGCCTCAATTTTAGAAAAGGTAGGACAAACAGGTCCATCATAATCAACAATATCAATGTTGACCCTATATTTGTCATGTGTTTCGTGGCCCTGGTGGTTCCTGCACATTAAATGCATCTCCCTGTAAATTCTCAATTGGATCCTGAAAATTCACAACCCTTAGAGGCTGCAATTGACCACCATCACCTAATTATCCTCCGATAGGATTAACTAGTGCTCCTTGGTTATTTATTCTCTGGAGTGTTCAATTAAGCTCTTGATCATAAGGAGTAATTGGTTTTCGTTGACTACGTGTACATGACATACACTAGAGTTTGAACCAAAGATAAAGACAAAAATAAAAGAAAAAAAATTCAAAATCAGGAAATATTTGACTTAAGTTAAATAATGTAGTTAAACTTAATCTAAAAGCTAAATTACCCGGCAGCGTCATCAAAAGTTGATACGCTCAAATTACACCTCTCTAAAGAAGCATAAGCGATCGTTATCAAGTAAGGAACCCAATTTTAGGTTGGGGTCGATCCCACGGAGAAATGGTTTAGACTTAAAATTAAATATCAATTATATTCCTTTAGCCAATGTATTTCGTAAAAAAACAATTAAAAAGGGGGGATTAGTGAAGAAAATTTGTAAAATTGTATAAGTAATAAGTGAACAACATTCTAAGTTTAGTTGTTATCAAGATGAGAAAATAACTAGGGCATAAGTTTTCCTTATAATCTCATTAATATCTGCCTAGTGTATCACATACAAAGTGATAAGTTACGTATCCTAAATTTTTGGTTCGTCATCTAGAGAATTTTCCCCCGCACCTTGGTCCAACTACATGTGTCTAAATTACTAACACATACCTTTACTTAATATTAAACATCACCTCAATGTATTGCTTAGTTTTCACCCTCGCGCCAATTGACGGTAGATTATTAGATAGTATCACACTAAATCTATATTGATAATTCTTTTCTTCATAAATACCTTCTTGGTCCGTAAAGTAGCAACAAGGTGAGTTCTAACACGTGTACTCTTTAGAAGGAAGTCTAAACGAAATACTTATCAATGCATGCACTAACACTATCCAAGAATTATTTAATTGTTGTTCATACTTTCTTAATCGCTCATGGTTCTCACAACCCTAGTTGTGGATTTAGTTACCCATAGTATCAAGAACACAATTCTTATTTTTAGATGAAAGAATTATGAACCTACATAATAAGAAGAATAAATCCAGAATTTCAACTTGTATTGCAAAGTCCAAATCTTCGAACATGCTTCAGAAATCAATAATTGCCAAAGTTTGCAAATTAATTCCTAAAGTCCAGAACTCTAACAAGAACAAATATGTGTTAAACCCAAAACCGAGGTTTACAAGCTCTATATATAAAAAATAAATCATAACTAAAAACGACAAAAAATAAGGAAATAAATATTCACAACACATCTTCAATCTACTACATTGACTCTATATTAGTCAATCTACATTTCATAGGTCCCTCGCGTACGTGCGCTACATCTTCTCCTGGTGTAGGTTCATGTTCTTAGCATCCAGATAACGCTTAAGTCAATTTTTGTTCTCCTTACTGAAATACTTAGGACTTACTAAAATTTTCATTCTTCAAAATCTTTGTCACATTCAATGGTTCATTAGTATGGACCACAGAATGATCCTCTCCGTAGCTCCATACTTAAACTCTTCAAGATCAAGTACTAGAACCAACTCCCAAATATAATTGACGGAGAAATAGTATAGTCCGTAGATCAATCTATGGTTCGTAGGTTGCAATCGGGTTCAACACTTAGTCAATAATTCACTGATCTTCAGCAACGTCGTGTCTGCCTCTCTACGTCCACCATCTACATAGCGTAACTTGACCTATGGTCCATAGGTTGCCTCTGTAGATGCCCTTTTATGCACTTTCTTCAACTATGTCTCTAAAATACCGCGTGTAAACATAGTTTCTGCAAACATGATAAAAACACATAAAACAAATACAAAATGTCCCTAAACACACACAACTCTTAAGTGAAATGTATTAAAAATACTATAAAATCATGGTACATTGCAGCCTATTCTGCCTTCCGTACTAGAGGTACTACTATAAGGCTCAACACCTTTGAGCTCTTATGTATGTATAAACTCTAGGCTATCTTCCCCCATCTTTAACCCATAAAATTCTGGAATATTTATCTAGACTTAACGCATCGATAGTAAATAACACTCAATACTTTCATTAGATACATACTCCAGTCAACATTCATATATAGTTCTTGAAAAGAAATATAAACGATCATGTGCAATATAATTACCCAACTCTGAGTCGGGGTCGATGCTACAAAGAATATTGAAGAATATTATCAATAGCAAATATTTACTTTGATATTCGTTATATATTAATGGAGGGTTTTAAATTGACAAAAAAATAAAAAGTGATAATTTCATAATTTTAAGTCATATATTAATGGAGGGATCCACATAAGCTCATAATGCGGTAATACTAGTTATAGCAATTATTCCCTAGTGTTATGCATGCAAAGTGATAAGTTATGTATCTCTAAATCCTTGGTCCGACATGTAGAGAATTTCACCCCGTACATTCGTCCGGCTACATGTGTATAATTTACTCACCCTTACCTTTACTTCATATGAAGCATCATAATCGATGTATGACTTAGTTATTACTTTGCACTAATCGACACTAGCTTATTAGATAGTATTCCACTATATTTATGTTGATAATTTTTTTCTTATTAACTACCTCTATGTGCGGCAAGTAGCAACAAGGTGAGTTCTAACGCGTGCACTCTTAAAAAGACTTCTAAACGAAAGAATTATCAATACATGCAATAACCTATTTGATAATTGCTTAATTACTATTCATATTTTGTTAATCGCTCATGGTTCCTACAAACCTAGTTGTGGAGCATAGCTATTCATTATCTCAAAAACACAATCAAAATTTATTAAAATAAATATGTTTGTGCTAATTATAAAAAGTTAAGAACAATAGATAAACTATCTTTTTATTAATAACGAATACAAAAAAAAATAATAAAGGAGAAGAAAGAATAAACCGCAATTCTCCGTCCTCCGGGACGGCTCTTACAAAGCTCCAAAGCTAGAAGTAAAATTTTATTATGCCCTCTATCTTGGCTCTTGGCCTCCTCAAAGTATTATTTTTCATGCTCTATTTATAGATATAAAAACCCTATATAAAATAATTGAGTTCAAGAAATATTAGGAAATAAAAACCCGGAAGGAATTCATTTCTGTAAATTAATTCTGCGTCTTGAATGATGCCGCCACGTCAAAATTAAGTGACCTTTAAGGTGCTGACACGTAGCAAAGGAAGCTCTATCCATCAATTTAGTGAAGCCGCTTTCCATACACACACACACATACACACACACACACACACACATATATATATATATATATATATATATATATATATATATATATATATATATTTATTATCATGATTATTCACTATAATCCATTAAGTTGCATGCTTGATTTCCTTCTTAACCTTCCATCTTTAATTCGTTTTAGCTCCAAACTTCTTCATTTTTCCACCAAATTAATCCAACAAATAAAATACGCAATTTAGCACAATTCATAAAATTTATGCTCAAAACGAAAAAATATAATTAATAAATGTGAGGTGAATAATGATAAAAACAATATCTATTTCGGCCTCACATCAACACCCCACTCTTAAAACATTTGCTTGTCCTCGAGCAAAATTATAAAGTTCATCTTTAAAAATCACTCTAGCAATGTCATCGCTTTGATCAATAGAAACTATTAGGCCATATGTCAATTTCAAAATATCAAGTAGACTTCTCAATCATTATGCAAGAAATTCAAATAAAGAACAAACTTCTAACCTCCTAACTCTAAGGAAGGATTTTGAAGTCATCAAATTTAAGATTACTCACCTATTCTCATCAAAGAAAGTTAATAACATCACCTATCTATCATGAAACATGTTCCTTTACAAAAAGATATAGTCCATGCACTCAATTCAAAAGATTGAATATAAATTAAAATCTTCATATCAAGAACAACTCTCACACTCACAAATAAAATTCACATGTATGCCCAAAGAACCATATGCTTGCCCATTATGTACATCTCCACTAATTAAGCATGCTTGAGTAGAATCAAATAGGACTTTAACGGGTTGTAATGTAGGATAGGGGATGGGTAGGAAAATTATATAATAGTGACTTCCACTTCCTTAAGCACTTTGCAATTTTACAGTTCATCACTAATATTTTCTTCTCTTTATTTTCAGCCCTCTCTTCAACAATTATTTCACAATTAGTTCTGATCATGTCAAGAATGTTTCATTTTTTTAGGAACATATTCAAATCTTTTTTTTCATATAACATTCTTTAGTAGAGGGCTTTTAATCACTTTGTATAGCTATCATTGATTATCTTTACACTCATCCATTTCTTTCGTAGAGGTATTTTATGCCCTTTGTAGCTATCATTGATTATCTTTTCACTAATCCATTCCTTTTTCTCAGAGTTGATAATTAAAATATGTCTATGTTATGATGCTCAAGGAAACAAGGTGCAACAACAAAGGATTAAACAAAATAGTCAAGCACAAAATATGGCTACCAACAAAAGGCTACAAGCTCAAAAGGCTTACTAGTGATAAAATATCTGAAAAGGCTAAAATTCATAAGACCAATCAATGAAATCCTATTATCATCTCCTAAACAAGGCTACATTTTATTTATTTCACTTCAATAACATGCAAGGAAACTTCTAGATTAAGATGCAAAACATGAAATAAACAAAATCTCACCAAACATGGTATAAATATCAATCAAGATGGATCAATTCTACTTCTAAGAGAGAGGGGATCATAACAAACTACAAAAATAAATAAGCTATATACAAAGTCACAACCATGAACCTAGATGTCAAAAGGTTTGCACTTTCACTAATAATCAAGCATTCACAAGAAAATACTACTTAAAATTAGGGCCAAATAGTAAGTATCATATAACTCAAAAGGGTCTTTTCTTTTCTCTCCAAAAATAATAGTTAAAAAACATAATTCCCTAAATAAATAAATAAAAGACACTCAGTTAAAAAGGGACTATGCTCGGGAAAAGAACAAAAAACAAAAGTCAAGGAACCCATCGTAAAAAAACTACTCAATAAAACTGTAAAAACTAGGAATTCATTACTCCACCCCACACTTAAAAAGATGTTTTCTCCAAAGCATTAAACAAAATATTAATCAAGGGTTAGGAAAACTGCCTGAGGCCTTTAAGCCTAGCTAGTAGCACATTCTCTGAATTTATATCAAGGGTCTTCACCCCACACTTAAGCTCAAACATGCTCCTTTCATATTTTTTTTGGTGGGTAATCACACTTCCCTTAATCTGCAAAAACCAGATAAAAAAGTGATATTAATAAAATAAAATAAAAAGTGATAAAAAGATCAAAAATTTACAAAATTAACTGGGTTGTCTCCCAATAAGAGCTTAATTTAACGTCGCGGCACAACACTATCAATTTTACTATTTTTCCATCCACTTTGAAGATATGAATTGCACCCACAATTTTGAATCATTTTCTCTATTACGCTCAAGGGGTGGTGGTACAAAATGAAAGGTCCCAAACAACAGATATCACATTTTTCAACTCTTTCATCCAAAGTGAGGAAATGTAGTTTTTTCAATGTTGGAACAATAAATTTAAGAATATAAACACAATTTCCCTTCTTCGTACGCTCTTATATAGGCTCAGATGACTCGAATATAATAATAAAAAAAAATTAAAAACTAATCCTAAGAAACAAAAAATAAAATAAAAATACAAGTTAATATAAATAGTAAAGTCAATTTCTAAGACATATTCCTCGGCAGCGGTGCCATTCTTGATAACGTTCAAATATACTTCTTGAAAAGAAATATAAATGATCTTGTGCAATATAATTACCCAACTATGAGTCAGGGTCGATCCCACAGAGAATATGGAAGAATATTATCAATAGCCAATATTTAACTTGATAGACGTTATCGATAAATGGGGGCTTTTAAGTTGAAATAAAAATAAAAAAAATATATTTGAACTATGTATTTATTTATGTACAAATTAATAAAAATAACTAGGAATGTGTTCCTCATAAGCTCATAACTCGGTAATCCTAGTAATAGCAATTTTTCCCTAGTGTTATGCATGCAAAGTGATAAGTTATGTATCGCTAAATTCTTAATCCAACATATAGAGAATTTCACCTCGTACCTTGGTCAGACTACGTGTATATAATTTACTAACTTTTACCTTTACTTCATATTAGGCATCATAATTGATGTATGACTTAGTTATGACTTCGCACCAATCGACACTAGCTTATTTAGACAGTGTCCGACTCAATCTATGTTGATAATTCTTTTCTTATTTACTAACTCCTTGGTCCGGAAAGTAATAACAAGGCGAGTTCTAACGCATCCACTCGTTAAAAAAATTCTAAGCCAAATAATTATCAATACATGCAATAACCTATTTGATAATTGCTTAGTTACTATTCATATTTTGCTAATCTCTCATGGTTCCCACAAACCAAGTTTTGGTGCTTAGCTACTTATTATCTCAAAAATACAATCAAAATTTATTAAAATAAATATGTTTTTGTTAATCATAAAAAGTTAAAAACAATTGCTAACTATCATTTTGTTGAATACAAATAAATAATAAAGGAGAAGAAAGAATAAATCACAATTCTCCGGCCTACACGGCGGCTTTTACAAAGCTCCAAGGCTAGAAGAAAATTTGTATTATGTCTTGTATCCTGGTCCTTGGCCTCCTCAAAATATAATTTTTCATTCCCTATTTGAAGATATAAAAACCCTAAATCAAATAATTGAGTTCAAGAAATTTTAGGAAATCAAAACCCGTACGGAATTGACTTCCGTAAATTAATTTTGTGTCTTGAATGATGCCGCCACATACAAATTAAGTGACCTTTAAGATGCTAACCCGTGGCAAAGAAAATTCTTTCCATCAATTTAGTGCAGTATATATATATATGTGTGTGTGTGTGTGTGTGTGTGTGTGTGTGTGTGTGTGTGTGTGCGTGTGTATTATTCACTTTAATCCATTAAGTTGCCTGCTTGATTTCGTTCTTTAACCTTCCATCTATAATTCGTTTTATCTCCAAACTTCTTCATTTCTCCACAAAATTAATCCTACTAATAAAATACGCAATTTAGCACAATTCATAAAATTTATGCTCAAAATAGACACATATAAATAATAAATGTAAGGTAAATAATGACAAAAAAATATGTATTTTGGCCTCACATCAACTCCTCTATAGGAACAACATGATCTTGGTGAAGAGGTTTGAGTGGAACCTCTTTTCCATATTGTCTTCCGCATTTCATTATACATGAGCACTTGAATTAGTCATATTCTGAAACCATAGGGAACACATTAGGATAAAGACCTCATTAAACTAAAATTTTAGGGCATGAGTTAGAGAATGGAGTGAAGTTTTCCTAACATCTGATAGTCTACTATTCATAAGATGTGGCGCGCTTCACATTTATGAACAATTGAGACATAAGAACATAGCAAAATGCTGAATTAAAACTTTTCTTTACAATCAAAATCTTTTATAAAATAAGAGAGGAAGAATATGACACTATGTCTCAACCATATATAATATTGAAATAAAACTCTTAAAAACAATCGTAGGGACACGATCTTACATAAATCTAAAACATAAAAGAAATAAATAAACGACATATGGCCGAGCTATCGCTTACTATGAGGACTCAAAAATCTTCTTCTTGATATTCGATGGTCCTAGCCACAAGGATGTAATAAAATATCTCCAACCCCTACAATTTGTTGAAAATGTAGAAATATGGTTTAGAACAAAAATTTACTATGTATGGAAGCCATTCATAAAAATCCTTAAAACATGCATAAAATGGACATTTTGTTTGAAAACATGCTATATGCCACTTTTTAATATTTTCTTTGAAATAGTTTGATAATATAGTTCATAAGACAAGCCATACAAATTTCATATTAGTGTCAAGGATATAATCACAATAACAAACATAATATCCAGCACAACATAATGCACACTCCAATCTTCACAAGAAACGATTCACATGCATAATTACATACCAAAATCATATCATTATAATAAAACCATCACAGAAGAAACCCTAAGTCATACTTGTGCAGTGCATAGATAGGATCACATAACCCTACCAACATGAAGTATCAGTCTTACGCCACCATGATCATGCATAACATACCATGACCTTATTCATAGCCAACACTCTTAAACAAGGGTACACTCATGTTCATAACTTGTAATAAGTAAGTAACAAATAGAAACAATGCATATCATGCAAATATAAAGCATATATCTTCATAACATAAAAAAACCATACTAAAACCCCTTTACAAGTCTGTTTGTGCAATGTACAACTGAAGTCTCATATCCCCACTCATACAGAGTAAAGATCATCAAGAAGTCATAAGAATAGTTAATGTTAATATTCATAATAAAGCAAACACTTAACTCATAATCATCGTGTCATAAGAAAGATATACCATGCTCACTTCGAAAGTCGTATCGTGCAATGCATAAGTAAAGTCCCATAAATCCACTTGTGGTATGTTGAACATATTGAGGAAAAATAACATATAAATTATATTCATATCTTAAAATAATATTCTTATCATATAGGAAATATAGCCTTAACAAACATTAGAACATGTGTGCTACATGGAATTCGTGTTCTACCTCTCATACAGAAAAGAGGTGTCCTACTTGACTAAAGTAGAACACTCATTTTAGCTTTTAGGTGGATCCACTTTCTAAAGACCTATGCGGGCACATAGTTATGGGATATGGAGATTGCTTCTAGAAATCCTAACTTCTAATGTGAGGGCTTCCATCTCATGATATTACCGCATTGGGAACCCAACTACTAGAATGAAGGAACCTAATCTTATATTCATATACAATCAGTTGTAAGCCTAATTCCCTTTAAAATTCATTCTAAGTATTTACTTATATACATGTTCATGAAAGGATTGACTAGGAACTCAACAACTATAACACCTCGGAAGTTCGATGAACTAGACTAGAGCCTCATATATTAAATAATGACTAAAATGATGTTTCCTGACCTAGACTTTCATAGTAAAGTTGATTTAGAATTATTTTATCCTAAACGTCGAAGGCTACTAGACGTCCTTATGCTTTGTGAAGGTTTGGAAGTGTCGTATGAAGTTTAAAACTAATAAAAAGACTTTAAATAGGTAAAAAAAATATTTATAGGGTCAAAATGTCTAGTCATGAATCCCCAACGACAACCCGAAGCATCCTTGACGAGGACCAGAACATTGGAAAGAAGGCTGCCACAGCAACCTACGACAGCTAAGATTTGAAGGCAGCCACACGTCCACCCTCAACACTAAAATGGTAAAAAGTGCCTCAAAATGCAGGTCCTTTACGAGTCTGACTGCCTCAAATCTGATTTCAGAAAAAATAATTGGAATTTCCCCCTCGACCGTAGTAACCTCTCATATTCGTTCCACCGTTATAAAGCTAATTTGACTTCAAAAAAAGACTCAATTAAGTGAGGGGTACTTAAGGTAATTTATAGGGTTACTATATATTTATTTAGGGTCAGTTTTAATTCATTTTTAACCATTGAAATAAACTCCCCAAAGCACTCTTACTTCTCCCTAAATTCTCTCTCGAACTCAACCTCCACTGAAGAGCATTGGAAGCTTGAAGAAGGAGACTAGTTTCTCGAGTTTTTCACTTCATTTTGGTGGGGAAATCATCAAATAAGGTATGGCGATGTTTATTCATGGATTAGTTTCTCCATGAAGCCCTTCAAAATATCAATTTTAATTCTATATTGTGAACAAAAACTAGAGCTTTTGATCTAGCCATGCGTTCAAACCAAAATCTTTTTCTTTATGTTTTATCCCTTGAATTATATATATATATATATATATATATATATATATATATATATATATATATATATATATATATATATATATATATATATATATATATATATATATATATATAGAAGAATTAATTGATGATTTCTATTGTGAAAATATTTCATGAACCCAATGTGCACCCTATGACCTAATTTCTTGAATGTTGGTGGATTAATTGAGTACATATGAACATGATGCATTGTAATTGATCATTATCTAGTCATAGAATCTTTTTTTCATGCATATTGTAAGGAAGATGGGGGTGATCATTATACTTTATTCCTAACCTTGAACGAAGGGTGAATTCTAGGGTTTGTACATATTATGAAGATTATTTTGCACACTTTGAATTTTCTTGCAAGGTACATAGCTTATGAGAGTATGCAAGAAAGGTAATTGGGATGTTTTCATTCTATTTAACCTTACCTATTGTGTAACATGGATTATGTATAATTTATTTTATCAGTTGTTTTGATTGAAAGTATAGTCCTCGTGAAAGCACTCTAATTGAGATTGTGAATGTTTTACTCACATATGTATGTTGATTCTATGTGAAAGTGTATTCTCACCGAATGAATATGAGACCTTTATGTTGACTTATATAAAACAAATATGGACTACTCTTCACATACATAGATAAAATTAAAAAATGGTAGTAATGTTGGGAAAGTATACTAATAACTGAGAGGATATGTCCAATGAGGAAAAGACCCTTTCGTTAATGCAAGAGGTTGGGTCATCCTAGTGATACTCAGGAGATATGGACTCCTCCACTAATTCAATATGTAGAGTCCTTGAAATAATCTCCCAATCCCTTAACTACGTGCCCCAGTAGGACTTAGATAGTGTATCGACTTAGTAGCTAGTATACAGTTTCTACCTTGTCAAGTAGAACACCCTTCTTTCGGTGTGGGGCTTTACAACATCGGATTCCATGGAAGATCTCATGTTCAATGTAAGTTATGGTAGATCTTCCCTAAATAATATAGTAATGAATGATGTATGAACTAGCCTATAAAATCCTAACAAGTGGACTAAGTTCAAGTGGGGGTATGGGACGTCACTAGTTCATTGCATTATTAGGCTTTGAAAGATTTTATCGGGAGTTATTTGTAGTCATGAAGTAATATGAGAATATATAAGTTGTATGTCTAATCTTTGAAGTGAACATATCCTTATATCAAAAATTTTCTCATGATTTTATGTATTTGGTATGTAATGAATGTAAATATAATGTATGTGGCCAAGGTGGTTTCTATGGGAATGCTTGGTAGGATTGGTAGTATGGGATGCTAACTCTACATTGCACAAGTCGATCCTAGTAAGTTCTAAAGTCATGCCTTCATTGTAGTTTTTGACGTTTTGGGGTATTGTCTTATGCGTTGCCTTGATGATGTAAATCTCATTCAAAACCTTGATAAATGCATACATTACATGTAAATATACCTTGCTCGTGTGTTAATGGTTTTTATGCATTTCTCCATACTTAGTGCATTAATTGTACTAACCACTTTCTCCCTTTTATCTTATGATTATAGGTTCCAGCTAATTGGTTTGATTCTAAATCTTTGAAGAAATCTTGGACTTCTATTCTCAAAGACTTTGTGGTAGGTCCTCAAAGATTCGAGGACATATTCACCAGTTGACACTTAATTGATCTAATCGACTTAGTAATCTTCTCTTATGTACTTTTGTTTTGTCTAAAGGCATAAGGACCCTATTTGTACACTTGTGTTGAACTCTTATAAGTACATTTTTTTGTGAGACAATATTAGAATATGGTGATAAATAGCTTATATTGCCAAACAAGGAGTCTATGTAAATTTCATAATCGAGGATTCTATGTAAACTCTATATATGATATGTAAGAAGTCTATGTATATACTTCATAATATAAAAGTTTTTATTTTTCTGCATTATTTCATGTTCATTATGCCATCATGATTATGCTATGTGGCTTTTATGAAAGATCTTCGAGGTCAAGTACGCCGGTAACATCTAGGGGGTACTCTCCGATTGTTACAAACTTTGTATCAGAGCATAAGGTTTTTGGATAATAGTAGGATTGATGTCACACACACCACGACAAGTAGAGTCTCATTCATAAATGTGATGCGTGCCAACTTTAGGAATAGGAGGCTATGAGATGATTAGGAACCTTCATTTCTTCATTATTCTATGATTGTGCTTGGAGTCTTAACGCTATGTATTTAAGTCTTTCCTTATAATCCTTCTCTTGTTCTTATAGGCCATCAATACTAGGATGAATAATGCAAGTAGGGTCAATAAGGAGAATGTGAATGAGGCAGTTCCCCCTCTAGCTCTACAAAACCCTCAAGTTGCGATTAAAGAAGGGGATATGTCCAATGTTTAGATGAGGGTTGCCATTCATAGTTTGCCTAAAGTTTTGGCAACTAAAGTTTCTAGAGATGCTAGGGTGCAAGTGAATCCCAATGCTAGCACCACCGCTTCAAGAATACAGGATTTCACTAGGATGAATCCCCCTACATTCTTTGATTCCAAAGTGGAAGAAGACCCACAAGGGTTTATAGATGAAGTATTCAAGGTTGTATATTCCATAGGAGTGACTTCTCCAGAAATGGCGGGACTAGTCGGCTATCATTTCAAAGATGTGGCTGAAGTTTGCTATGAACAATGGATATATGAGAGGCCGGTTAGAGAAGTCTGGATTACTTTGGGGCTTTAAAAATGGCTTTACTTGATAGGTTCTTTCCTTTTAAACTAAGGGAAAGAAAATTCAAGAATTCATCAATCCTCGTCAAGGTAATATGAGTGTGAAAGAGTATAGCCTTAAGTTCACTCAACTATCCAAGTATTCTCCTACCATGCTGGCGGACCCTAGGTCCAAGATGAATAAGTTTTTCATGGGATATATGATCTTGTGGTGAATGAATGTAGGTCGTCCATTCTCATTCCAAGCATGGATATTTCTCATCTTATGGTCCATGAAAAACATATTGAGGATCAAAATCTTGAACAAGTTGGTAGGGAGTTGAAGAGACCATATCCTAATAAGGGAAATTTATCCAAAGCTAGGTCTGAGATAGAATATAAACCAAGGTTCAAAAAGAGGTATTCTAATCAAAGTCCCTCCAATGCTCCAAGCCCAATCAAGGGAGGAAAACTACCCCTAAGACTCAAGGGGAAGACAAGAGTGGACCTTTTGTGGAATGAACTTGTCACGACCCCAGATGCTCTAGAATATATGGCACTCTCGGAGTGCAACCAGCTTACTTGACCTCTCGTAGGTCTTGTAGAATCCCTTTTGTATAGTTCATCGCATATATATACATATGAAAAGTAGTGCATAATTAAAACTTTTCACAATATTCGAATAGTCTTTCAAAAACTCTATCATATAACATAGGAAATACTATATCTCGTTTAATCAAATCAAAGACACAAGAGTACTTGGCACACGGCCCATAAAATAGAAATATAGTACTACCAACTCTATTATAATACTTCAATAAGAGAAATAAAAGATATCTATGCCCTCGAGTCAAATGAGGACATACTTCAACTTGATTGAACGATCCTCTAATCCAAACTTAGCTCCCAAAAGCGCGTTCACGTATGAATCACTTTAGAGATAGATAAAAGCAAAAAATTTGTACAACCACATGTACTACGTATGGCATAATGCATAAAAATCATGAAAGTGGATATTTAATGGAAATATGCATCTTTTGACTTAAATATCATAATATAAGCATAAGAACAAAATTTATTACCATAGAAACACATAAGAAGTCACTTAAGTAATTTATCACATTTTTGGTAAACTTTACAGTAAACTCTTATCACTTTACAGTGATTTAATTCACTGTTATAGTGAAGTTTCTCAACTTCACAAAGAACACTTTCTAGCATGCAATATTCTCACTAAAATCTATCCTAAGACTCACTTAAGTAAGACAAAGAGGAACCGCTCATACACCCTCCCTAGGCACACCTACATGATTCTTATGACCACCCATAATGATATATACACACTTACAATACACCAAGCACAAAAACATAACATCCACCTCCCAAAGGTTATCAAAAGACCTACTGAAGTAAATCAAGAAGAGAATGTCCATATTTAACCTCTACAAGATTACATAAGTAATCCTTGAGACTACCTAAGTTTGGATCATTTCTATTTAATCAACCAAGTATCAAAACTTGAGTCATTCTTAAGACTTATCTAGGTAAGAGATGATGTGACCATTCATATTCCCCCGTCACACCTTAACAAGACAAATCGTACCTACTCTAGATAAGTACTTATTCATTTAACATGCTTTCTACTTAATTAATTACATTCATAGTTAATTTAAGAGGCATGCATCACACAAGGACATTCAAGTAATGGTGTTTGAGAAGACTTAGGGACTCTCACTATCATCTTCAAAGCCTATTGTGCAATGTCTAGATAGAGTCTCATACCACAACCTAAACATGCTAGAACTTCTCAAATACTAGTAGGTATCCCATATGATGAGATTAGGCAATAAACGACATAGACCATGGTAGCAAAGCATGGAAATCCAGTGTTGTAACCTACTGGGATTGATGTGTTCTACTTGCCAATGGTAGAACTTGGTCATATCCCATGTAGGCACATGGTTAAGGAATATGAAGGGTTTTCTTTGTGATCTGGTCTCGTTCTTCACTTGAGATACTTCCCAAACCATACAAACTCGGTGCTATCCTTTGTTCACATATAGTAATTTGCATTAAGGATCACATGAAAAGGTTTCATATATAGTTCATAACCCAATAACATTCACCCTACCAATGATGTCCCCTAGGGCTTCCTTACAATTTCGACAAAGATAGATTAATGACTTTCCTAAGGATGATATGATGTAGTTCCAGCCAACCAAACTTAAGTCCATCATTCAGTACAAGAAGGTTACATATAAAGGACCTTCTTAGAATCATTGAAGGTCTCATAAAATTCATACATACAAGACTAAGAGGCTTTAGTATCCTAAGTCAAGAAATCTCATATTCATTTCATACATATTCAAGTAAGGGACACAAGTCAACCACACAAGACACCAATATTTCACTTTAGCACATATTGCATATTGTTATAGAAGCACATAAGAATAAAAATTATCATCTAAAAATTATCCTATACACTAATATAACATCATCAATATAACCATCATAGATTCATGTAGCCAAATAGGAATAATCACCCATCAACTCTAAGACTACACACATAAAGACATAATCATTGTCTAAGGATCCCCTAACAATATCAATAGAATAACACATCGTTTCACATGAATTAACATGTAGGTATATATGATCATACTTCACATAAATCACTACACACATTATCATGGTATATCAAGTAGTTGCCGAAAAGGCCATGATCATCATAATACATAAAGTAATGTCGATAATGCAACATTAATCAAATAGCGCCGCCACCATAAATAGACCATACAAATTACAACATAATTCAAGAGCTACATTACTTAAATTAAAGAGAATTAAGGTAGTGTAACACCAATCAATTCTCACCACTTCAATTCGTAGTTTAATCATCCAATTCAATACCAAAAACCCTTACCCATGGCCATGAACATCAATTCAATGCATAAATCATAATACTCAATGAATCTAAGTCAAATATATATAGGTATATCAATCTAAGAAAGCCGATACATCAACTGAATACAATTCTTATTTCATTCAACGGTCCATAGAAAACTACACTAGAATTCATAAGTATTAAGTCAATATCAAGTCAACCACAAAGTAGTCAGAAACTAGGGTTCATCAATTACATGAGTTCATAGTATAATTATGTTAAAATCATCTAATTAAAAATATAATCACTATATATGATTCAAAACATTTAATGCAAGAACCCATGGATAGATCGTAAAATTGGACAAGTTCAGCTTTGAAAACTTTAGAAAACACTTTGAATTTTAGACTCCTTGGTGAATAGAGTTTCAAGGATCAAAAATCACACCTCGATGATGAAGAATTATACTCAAATCTCCAATCCAAACACTTTCTTGAGTTTTGGCTTCAATGGATTTCTAGAGTATTTCTTAGAGAATTTTGGGGTTTTGATTTGGAAGAATGAATTCATCTAGGTAATTAGGACTTACATATCCACTTAAAATACCTAATTTAAGCCTAATTAAACTCCCCAAATCTTATTTAGACGTTGAGTGAATTTCTCAATTTCACCCTCGCAACTTACAATGAAGTTGCAAATTGCAGGAACAACCCACGATTGGGCATCGACGGCCAGTTTCCCAATCAACGGACCGTCCTGCTGGTCCTTGGTTTGGGACTGAGGATATTCCTTGGATATAAATATTCCCCACACATAAGTACTGACCAACGAATCCCATAGACAGGGCATCGACTGTCCAACGAGCCGTCGTTTGACTCACTCGATTGGGGATGGTCTTAGACATATTTGGCTAAAAAAATGGGTCTTTCTCAAGGACACTTGGTTGGTTCTTGGGATTATTTTCCCGAACGTTTCCAACCCGAATATTTTTGTGCATGATTTTAGGACCTCCCATATCTATTTCATCAAAAATGAACAAGTAAACTCGATGAAACATGTCAAGACACACGAGGTCGTTTCAAGCCAAACCTTGCGAACGTCATTGACGTTCTTGGACGTTTGACCTCCAAACTTCATGAAACTTAACACACTGCCTATAAACACTATTATAAATCATATAAGTACCTCATAATATTATTAAACACACATATATGGACATAACCACACATTAGGCACATAGGTGACTAGTCATCGAACGTCTTGGTCATTCCTTGACGTTTGAATTCCAATTCACCTAATACTTTAGACACTTACTAAATACTACAAAATAAAAAAATTTAGGATCTTAGAAACTCATTATAACAATGCTATATTCTGGATTAATCTAATTCATTTTAGAGGTGTCACAATCTCCTCCACTTGGACAACATTCGTCCTCTAAGAACACTTGCCACTCTCCGAACACTTCCAAGAGTAGAGACTTCAACTAGAATCTCAAAACCAAACAACAAGCACCTTATATAATACAAACATCTAGGAAAACATCCATATCACATAACCAAGTGACTCACAACACAAAAATAAGATAGAAACTGATCTAGAACTCATTATGCCATTAAACTCACATCCTTCATTCCAAATAGCAAAAACTCATATTATATTCATTATAATTCTTTTATACATAATTTCTAACCACATTACAACTATTTTTAACTAAATAATGAATTAGGTAACTTTTTCAAAAATCTTACAATGAGCAGACTTTTTCGTTGAAGCTTTACACTGAATTATGCATCATTTTTCAAAAATGAAACTTTTTGGAGATTCATAATGGAATGCAAATATCCAAGATAAAACCATGTAAACAAATTTGACAACATAATTATAACTTCACAAGGCAGAAATCAATGAAATTCAATTTCAACAAGACTTCTAAACACCATACACATGCAGCAAGCTTCTATTACTTTCTAGCCCATCTACTAACCATACTCCTCCACTTAGAAGGAACTCATAACTAAAAGGAATACAAGAACTTACCATAATCCTCATCATAATCCGTCGATTATCCTCTTGCCCGGAGTGCATAGAAACGATCCTTCCGCTTTAGAGCATCATTGCCCGAAACACTTGGAGCAACTTGGTTACCTTGTTTTACTTTAGAAGCAATATTAGGACAATACCTCACCTTATGTCCATATTTACCACTTCCAAAACAACTCTTAGTACCCAATAGACACTCCCTATAATGCCTCTTTCCACAAGTAGCACAAGTAGGATTACCAACTTGAGAACCAGTACCCTTGTCAAGTAACTTCTAAATCTCTACGGCACGACATAAATGTATAAAATAAGGGAAACTCTATCGTCCTATAATCATTTGCCCATAGTTGTATCGCGATTCACAACGGTGTTCGAGACTCTACTAGACGTGATGTTATGAGTCTTTTCGATTCCTAAGACAACTTTCATAACCTATGCTCTGATACCAATCTTGTCAAAACCCGAGACCATACCCTAGAAGATATGCCACTCTCAGAGTGCAACCAGTACTTGACCTCTCGGAGGTCTTGTACAATCCCTTTCGTATCGTTCATCGCATATATATACATATGAAAAATAGTGCATGATTAAAACTTTTCACAACACTCGAATAGACCTTCAAAAACTCTTTCATATAAAAATGATAGGAAGTGGTAAGTCTCATTTAATCAAATCTTAGACACAAGAGTACTTGGGACACGGATCATACAATAGAAATATTGTACTACTAAGTCTGTTTCAATACTTCACTAAGGGAAATAAAAGATATTTATGCCCTCGAGTCAAGTGAGGGCATACTTCAACTTGCTTTAAAGATCCTTTAATTAAATCTTATCTCCCAAAAGCACCTTCACCTATGAATCACATTAGAGAAATTTAAAAGCATGGAATTAGTACAACCACATGTATTAAGTATGGCATAATGCATAAAAATCATGAAAACGGACATTTCATGAAAATATGCAACTTTTGAGTTAAATATCATAATAAAAGCATAGAAACAACATTTAACTCCTTAGAAACATATAAGAAGTCATTTAATCAATTTATCTCATTTTGGCAAACTTTACAGTAAACCCATGTCACTTTACAGTGACTTAATTCACTATTACAGTGAAGTTTTTCAACTTCACAAAGAACACTTTCTAGCATGCAATCTTTTAATTAAACGTTATCCTAAGACTCACTTAGGTAAGACAAAGAGAGACCTCCCATACACCCTCTCTAGTCACACCTAAATGATCCTTAAGACCACCCATAATTGAGACATACACATTTACAATACACAACACATAAACATGGCATTCACCTCCCAAAGGTTACAAAAGACCGACTCAAAGTAAATTAAGAAGAGAATGTCCATGTGTGACCTCTTCAAGATTACCTAACTAATCCTTGAGAATACCTAACTTTGGATCATGTAAATTTAATCAACAAATTTTTGTAACTAGAATCATTCTTAAGACTTATCTACCAATCACATACACCCTACCAAAGAGGTCCCCTAGGACTGCCTTACAATGGAGACGAAGATAGTTTAATGACTTACCTAAGGATGATATTATGTCGTTCCATCCAACCAACCTTAAATCCATCATCCATTACAAGAAGGATACCATTACAATTTTCGACTTCAAGGTTCATAACATTACAACTAGGTCGAACGTTTCACATAAAGGACCTTCATAAAATCTTCAAGGTTTCATATCATTTATGCATACAAGAATAAGAGGTTTTAGAATCCTAAGTCAAAACATATCATATTCATATTCATACATATACCATGTAGGGGACACAAGTCAAACACACAAGACACCAATACTTCACTTTAGCACATATTCAATATTATTCTAGAAGTACATAGAAGTCATCCTATACACTAATATAACATCATCAATATAACCATCATAAATTCATACAGCCAAACAGGAATAGGCACGCTTCAACTCTAAGCCTACACACATAAGGACATAGCCATAGTCTAACATGATCACCTAACAACATCAATAGAATAACACATAGTTTCAAATTACTTAACATGTGGGTTCATATGATCATACTTCACATAAATCACTATGCAAATCATCATAGTATATCAATTAGGCACCGACAAGACCATGATCATCATAATACATAAAGTGACGGCGGAAAGGCCACATCAATCACATAGCACCACCATCATTAGTAGGCCATAAAAATCAAAACATAATTCAAGAGATACATTACTTAGAATAAAAAAAATAGGGCATCTTTCCACCAATACATTCTCACCACTTCAATCCGTAGCTAAATCATCCAATTCAATACCTAAAACCCTTACCAATGGCCATGAACATCAATGCAATGCATAAATCATAATACTCATTGAATATAAGTCAATGCAATATTTATTTATAAATATGACAGCCTATACATCAATTGAATACAAGTCTTACATCATTCATAGTCGATAGAAAACTACACTAGAATTCATGAGCATTAAGTCAATATCAAGTCAACCACAAAGTAGTCAAAAACTAGGGTTCATTAATTACTTGGGTTGATAGTTTAATTATGTTAAAATAATCTAATTAACAACAATATAATCAATATATAATGATTCAAAACCTTTTATACAATAACCGATGGATAGATCATCAAATTGGACAAGTTCATCTTTGAAAACTTTAGAAAACTCTTCGAACTTTTGGCTCCTTGATGAATAGAGTTTCAAGGATAAAAACCCATACCTTAATGATGATAATCCAAGAAATTTATGAATAATCACCACTCAAATCTCCAATCCAAGCTCTTCTTGAGTTTTGGCTTCAATGGAGTTCTAGAGAATTTCTTAGAGAATTTTAGGGTTTTGATTTGGAAAAATGAATTCATCTAGGTATTTAGGACTTATATATCAACTTGAAATACGTAAATTACCCCTAATTAAACATCCAAACTCTTATTTGGATGTTTGGTGAATTTACCAATTCACACTAGCAAGTTACAGTGAAGCTGCAAATTGCAGGCACAAACAACGATTGGGCATCGACGGCCCATTTCCTAGTAAACGGACCATCCTACTAGTCCATGGTTTGGGACTGAGGCTGATCCTTGCATGGAAATATTCCCCACACCTATTCCCTGACCAACGACTACCATCGACGGGGCGTCTACTAGCCAATGAGTCGTCGTTTGCCTTAGTCAATTGGGCCTGGTTTTTGACAGTTTTATCTCAAATGGGTCCTTCCTCAAGGTCCCTTTATTGGTCCTTAGGGATATTTTCCCGGACGTTTCCAAACTAAATATGTTATTACACAAGTTTCGGATATACCATATGAATTTCATCCAAAACGAACACATAAAACTCGATGAAACATGTCAGGGACACACAAGGTTGTTTCAAGGCAAACCTTTTGAACGTTATAGACGTTCTTAGGCGTTTAACCTCCAACCTTCATGAAAATTGACACACTTCCTATAAACAATTTTGTAACTCATATAAGGACCTTATAATATAATTAAACACACATATAGGAACATTGCCATACATGAGGCACATAGGTAAAGTAGTCGAACGTCTTGGTCGTCCCTTGACGTTTGACTTCCAATATACCTAATACTTTAGACACTACCTCAATACTACATTATAATCAATTTTAGGACCTTATATACTCACTAAAACCATGATAGGCTCTAGATTCACCTAAGTCATTTTAGAGGTTTCAAAGAACTACTTGTGCCAAGTGTGGTAAAAGCATTAAGGGATGTGTCTTGCCGTTATTGGAGTTTTCTATGGATTTGGTAAAAGGGGAAACCAATTTAAGGATTGGTCAATCCCTACGGCCAATGAAAAGTAAAGCACCCAAGATCCCACTAATACTCCAAACACCAATGCTCTTAAGAAGAATCGCTTCTATTCTCTCCGCTCTAGGAGTAATAAAGAAGAATCTCTAGATGTTGTCACTGGTATGTTACAAGTGTTTTCCATTAATTTCTATGCTTTATTAGATCCTGGTGCCACTTTATCTTTTGTAACCTCATTGTGGCCATGAAGTTTGACCTATTTCCCAATGTTTTCCACCAACCTTTTTTGATTTCTACCTTGGTGGGTGATTCCTTACTTATTAAAATATTCTATAGGGGTTTTCCCATTTTATTTCCCAATAGAGTCAGATTATTTGACTTGGTAGAACTTTATATGTTGGAATTTTTTATTTTATTTTGGGGATGGATTTTCTACATTCATGTTTTGCTTCCATTTATTGTAGAACTCGGGTAGTAAAGTTCCAATTTCAGAATGAAACTCTGGTAGAGTGGAAAGGGGGAAACCTAGATCCAAAGAGTCGAATCATTTCTTGTCTTAAAGCTTATAAGTTGATCCCTCAGGGACTCTATCATATTTTAAGAGTCAAGGATCTTGAATACGAGACTCCTTCTCTAGAGTCGGTCCCCGTAGTGAAGGCTTTCTAGAAGTCTTTCTCAATGAATTACCAAGAATTCCTCCCAAGAGGGAACTATAATTTTTCATAGATTTATTTCTAGATACAAAACCCATTTCAATTGCTCCTTCCCGTATACCTTCAGCCGTGTTGAAGGAACTAAAGATTCAACTCAAATATTTACTAGACAAAGGTTTTATAAAACCAAGTATTTTGCCATGGGGTGCCCCTGTGTTGTTTGATAAAAATAAAGATGGGTCCCTTAAGATGTTCATTGATTATCAATAACTAAATAAGGTCTACATAAAATACAAGTACCCTCTCCCTAGGATCAATGATTTGTTTGACCAATTCCAAGGGGCAAGCTACTTTTCAAAATTTATTTAAGGTCGGGTATCATCAATTAAGAGTTAGAGAAGTTAACATACCCAACACATCTTTCCATACTATGTATGGCTATATTGAATTATGAGTCATGTATTTTGTCCTAACAAATGCCCCGGCGGCATTCATGGATGTTATGAATCAAGTTTTTAGAAAGTATCTTGATTTGTTAGTGATTTTCTTTATCGATGACATCTAGATGTACTCTAAAAATGAGGGTGACCATGTGAACCATTTGAGGTTAGTGTTTCAAGTTCTCAATGATGCCCAATTCTTTGCCAAGTATAGTAAGTGCGAGTTTTTGTGAGATTGGGTTCTTTTCTTGGTCACATTGTGTCTAGTGAAGGGGTAAGAGTAGATCCAAGGAAAAGGAAAGCAGTCAAGACTTGGCCTAGACTCTTAAGCTCTACCGAAACATAAAGCTTTTTTGGTTTGACCAAGTATTATAGGAGTTTTTTAACGGATTTTCATCCATCGTGTCTCCATTGACGGCCTTGACTAAAAAAAATGCTAATTTTTTATGGTCGCACAATTGTGAGATGAATTTGCAATTGTTGATAGATAATATTACCTCTGCCCAGGTATTGGCCTTACCATAGTGTACGGGAGGGTTTGTCCATACAATATACTCTAAATTCTCGTTGTCGAGGGAAGTGAAATAAATTGTGATGTTTCTCAAGTAGGTTTGGCTTGTGTCCTTATTCAACATGGCAAGGTGATAGTGTATGCCTCTAGATAACTCAAGGTGCATGAGAAGAACTACTTGAATCATATTTTGCATTAGTGGTCATAGTGTTTTCCTTGAAAATATGGAGGAATAATCTATATGGCGTATATGTGGATGTATTCACCGACCACAACAACCTTCAATATGTGTTTACTCAAAATAAGTTGAGCCTCTGACAAACAAGGTGGTTTCAACTCTTGAAGATTACGACATAAGTGTTCTCTACCACCCCAGCAAAGCAAATATTGTGGAGGATTCTCTAAGTTGAATGTTAATGTGTAGTGTGGCTCATGTAGAAGAGGGTAAGAAAAAGCTAGTGAAGGATGTTCATAGATTGTTCCGGTTGGGTGTTCAGTTAGAAGATTCTCCAAAAACGAGGTTTCATTGTTGATCATAACCCTGAGTCGTCTTTAGTGGTTTAGGTGAAGTCTAAACAACATCTTGATCATCTTTTTATGGATTTGAAGGAAATGGTTCTTAGTAAGCTCAATGATTCTTTCTCCCAAACGGAGGATGGTATTTTTAAGTACCAAGAAAGGTTGTGTGTACCAGATGTTTATGAATTCAGAAGACAAATTTTGGAGGAAGCCCATAGTTCCCGATGTTTTATTCATCTGAATGCCGTCAAAATGTATCTTGATCATTAACAATTCTATTGGTGGGACGGTTTGGAAAGGGATGTAGCAGAGTTTGTGGGTAGGTGTCTAAATTGCCAACAAGTTAAATTTGAGAATCAAAGGTCGGTAGGTCTAACCCAAGTAATGGATGTTCTTACTTGGAAGTTAGAAGAGGTTATTATTGGCTTTGTGTTCTGGCTACCTCGAACCCTGAGGAAAAATGACTCAATTTGGATTATTATGGATAGATTGACGAAATCCGCTCATTTTATCCCCCTTAAGTCTACTTATTCGGCGGAGGATTATGCAAGAATATATATTAATGAGGTTGTAAGCTTACACGGGATCCCTTTGTCGATCATGTCATATAGAGGTGCCCAATTCACTTCTCGTTATTTGTAGGTCTTTTCAAAATGGGTTGAGTACTCAAGTACAGCTTAGCACGGATTTTCATACTCAAACGGATGGACAAGAAGAGCGTACCATGCAAACCCTAGAAGATATTTTAGAGCTTGTGTGATATATTTTAAGGGTAATTGGAATGATCACCTACCGTTGATTAAGATCTCTTATAATAATAACTACCATTCGAGTATTTCCATGGAATCATTTGAAGAAATCAATGGTAGGTGATATAGGTCTCAGATTGGGGGGTTTGAAATAAGTGATTCTTCACTCATTGGTCCTGAAATAATCTATGAAGTCTTAGAAAACGTACGAATGATAAAGGATAGGTTAAAAACAATATATAGTCGGCAAAAATCCTATGCTGACAATAGAAGAAGAGATCTTGAATTTAAAGTAGGTGATATGGTCTATTTGAAGATTTTACCCATGATAGGGGTGATGATATTTTGAAAAAAGGTTAAGCTTAGTACCCGGTGTATGGGTCCTTATGAGATATTCCAATGGGTTGGCAAGGTTTCTTATGAGTTTGAATTACCTAGTGGACTAGGTTCTGTTCATTTGGTATTTAATATCTCCATGCTTTAAAAGTGTATTGGCAACCCAATACTAATTCTCCCTATTGAAGGGTTCAATGTGAATGAGAATCTTTCTTATGAAGAGGTTCCGGTGGAATCCTAGATGGCCAAGTGAAGAAGTTGAGGAACAGAGAGGTGGGCTCCGTACAAGTCCTATGGATAAACCACATAGTTGAGGGAGCAACATAGGAGGCCGAGGCCAAAGTGAAGTTCCGTTATCCTCATATTTTTCCTCAAAATTCTATCAAAAGTTAATATTAGTAATCCTCTTAAAATTAACTAATTAATATAGGTGAATTTGGGTTGATTTGCTACTATCTGCATATTATTGGTGAAGGTTTATGCTAAAATGAGTTTTCTTGTAAAAAAAACTCTCTTTTGCTAAACTTGCACTTATTGTGATGTGTAAAGTTGTCTTTATGAAATGATAGTGAGGATTTTAAAGTTTTTGAAAGAAAGTTTGCATAAGTGACTCTTGATGTTCATGTTGAGCGCATATTGATATCAATAAGGTAGTTCCTGGTGTTGTGATGTTGAGCTCTTATATGTGGTGAATGGTAAATTGAATTACTAAGTTTAATTCCATGTTTGTGTTGAATGCAGTTGTGAATTACTGCTATGAGTTGTGACTCATAATGATTTTATCCATGTTGTCGTTGTTTGTTGGGCTGCTAGTATTGAGTCTTTTTCCTTCCCTATAAAATGATTTAGGGGTGATTCAGGGAAGAATGTTCCTAAGGGGGGATAATTTAACACCTTTGAACTCCTACGAACTAGGCTAGAGCCTCATCTATTAAAACATTAATAAAACGATGTTTCTAGACCTAGACTAACAAATTTAAGTTGATTTAGAAGTATTAGAGCCTAAAAGTCAAAGGAAGACCTTGACATCCGAAAAAACTAGCGAAACAAACTACTAGATGTCCTTATGTTTTTTGAAGGTTTGAAAGTGTCATCTGAATTATAAAAGTTGTAAAAGGACTTTAAATAAGTAAAATAATGTTTATAGGGTGAAAACGTTTGGTCACGACTTCCTAAGGACCACCCGAAGTGTCCTTGAGGAGGACCTGAACATTGGCAAGCAGGATTACAAAGCAGCTTGCAACAGCCAAGATTTGAAGGCAGTCACGCGTCGAGACCTCAACACTGAAGGGGGAAAAGGTAACTCGTGACGCGAGTCCTTTATGAGTCTCACTTCCTCAAATCGAATTTCAGAAAAAATAATTGGAATTGCCCCTGCGATGCGCAGCCACTTCCAATATTTTTTGTGTCGTTTTTAAGTCAATTTGACTTCACAAAAAGACAAAATTTACTAAGGGATACTTTGGGTAATTTAGGGGGTGACTATATATTTATTTAGGGTCAGTTTTAGGTGATTTTTACCCAGTCCAATCAATTTCCCCAGCACTCTCACTTCTCCCTAAATTCTCTCTCTAACTCAACCTCCATTGAAGAGCATTGAAAGCTTGAAGAAGGAGACCAATTTCTAAATCTTTTCACTTCAATTTTGTGGGCAATGATCAATTAAGGTATGGGGAGTTTGATTCATGGATTAGTTTTTCCATGAAGCCCTTCAAAACTTCCATTTTTGAATTCTATATTGTGACCAAAAACAAAGGATTTTGATATAGTAATGGGTACAATCCAAAATCGTTTTCTTTATGTTACATCGTTTGAATTATTGATTTATTGGGATTAATTGACTATTTTTAAAATCTTCAAAGAACCCATGTTAAACTATGACCTTATTTTTTGAAAGTTGATGGATAAATTTTGTACAAATGAACATGAAGCATTGTAATTGATCATTATATAGTCATAGAATGTTGTTTCATTCCTATTTTGAGGTACATAGGGGTGATCATAATACTTGATTCCTAACCTTTAACAAAAGGTAAATTCTAGGATTTGTATGGATGATGAAGATTATTGTGCACACCCTTTGAATTTGCTTGCACGGTACATAGGTTATGAAAGGATGTAAGAAAGTTAATTGGGATGTTTTCATTCTCATGTACCTTTCCTATTGTGTGGCATGAAATATATATAATGTAGTTGATCTCTTGTTTTTATTGAAAGTATAGTCCTCATGAAACCACTATATTTGATTTTGTGAAAGTCCCACTCACATATGTATGTTGATTCTAGGATGAAAGTTTATTCTCACCTCATGAACCTAAGAGCTTTATGTTGAATTATATTGAACGAATATGGATTACTCTTCAAACATGTAGATTCAATTAAAAAATTGTATTAATGTTAGCAAAGTATACTAAGCATCGAGAGGATATGGACAACGAGGAAAACTCCCTTCCGTTAATGCAAGAGGTTGAGTAATCCTAATATTACTCGATGGTGACTCCTCCTCTAAATCAATAAGTAGAGTCCTTACAAGAAATCTATCTATTCCTTAACTACGTGCCCCCATAGAACATTAGCTAGTAGCTACTATATAGTTTCTACCTTGGAAAGTAGAACACCCTTTTTTGGTGTGGGGCTTTACCACATCGGATTTCATGCAAGCTCCCATGGTATATGTCGATTGTGGTAGATATTCCCTAAATGAAAAATAATAAATGAAAAATGAACTAGCCTATGATATCCTAATAACTGTAGTAAGTTCAAGTTGTGGTGTGGGACTTCACTTGTTCATTGCATTAGTAGGCTTTGATGGATGTTATAGGATATTCTTTGTAGTCATGAATTAATATAAGAATATGTAAGTATGATATATGTATTTCACTTATAATAACTGGTATGTGATGAATGGAAATGTAATGTGTGTGGCCAAGGTGGTTTCTATGGGAATACTTTGTAGGGTTGGTAGTATGAGATGATAACTCTATATTGCACAACTGGACCCTAGTAAGTGCTAAGGGCATGACATCATTGTAGTTTAGGACATTTTGGGGTATTTTCTTATCAGTTGCCTTGATCATGTAAACGGTTTTCAAAAACCTCAAAATGCATACTTTACATGTAAATGTCCCTTTGTCATGTTTTAATGGTTTTTATCCATTTCTCCATACTTGGTGCATTAATTATACTAACGTCATTCTGCCTTTTATATTATGAGTATAGGTTCCGGCTAACTCATTTTATTCTACATCCTTGACAAAAGCTTGGAATCCTATTCTCCAAGAAATTGTGGTAGGTCCTAAAAAATTTGAGGACATAAGCCCTAATTGACACTTTACAATTTCTCTATTGGTGTAATAGACTTAGTAATCTTCTCTTATGTACTATTGTTCAAATAGACTATTGTGTCTAAAGGGATAAGAAACCTATTTGTAGACTTGTGTTGAACTCTAATAAATAGATGGTGTTGTGAGACATATTAGATATGATCATGAATCTCTTGTAATGCTAAACGAGGAGTGCAAGTAAATTCCATAAACAAGGAGTCTATGTAAACTCCATATATGATATGTGAGAAGTCTAAGTATACTTCACTATATAAATGTTCTAAATTTTCCGCATTATTTCAAGTTTATTATGATATGATGATTATACTAAGAGGCTTGTACAAAACCTCTTCGATATTGAGGACGTTGGTAATATCTAGGGGGTACTCTTCAATCGTTAAAACAATATATCATCATAATAACTAATTAATATATCATCCTTTTAACCTTAGAATAATCAATATGTAAGTAAATCTTTCACAACATATTCATAGGGTGTTCGTGAGAATAGTCTTTCATTCTACAAAACAAGATCATCATAGTCATAAGCATATTTTCACGACCCAAAAGTACCACCTAGAAGTTAGGGAGAACCCTTGGATTGTGGCAAGGCGTACTTGACCCTTTGGGGTCTTGTGCAAGCCCTTAACTATCGTTCATTACATAAGACATGAAAAGTAGTGTAGAAGTTAAAACTTTTAAAGACATTTAATAAAAATCTAGTCTTTCATAAATATTAAGAGAATCTCATCGTCAAAAGCCAAACTTAAGACACAATGTAATATCTTAAGGACACAACCCTTTACATTAAAAGAGAATTACATAATAAGTATTTAAATAAAGAAACTAAGAAAAGAAATATTCCCTTGAATATATCAGGACATACTTTTTCTTGAGAGAAACTTTCCCAAGCTTTTATTTCTAGTCTTCAACCTTGCTTCCAACCTATACCTATATAGTATAGAAAAGTATGGGTTAGTACAAAAT
Source organism: Solanum chilense (assembly GCA_032847665.1). Lineage (NCBI taxonomy): Eukaryota > Viridiplantae > Streptophyta > Magnoliopsida > Solanales > Solanaceae > Solanum > Solanum chilense. The sequence continues at coordinate 29,569,479 of CM064972.1, forward strand.
AATGTACTAGGTTTGACATATACAAAAACTTGCAAAAAGGGACATTTTAGTAAAATAACCTTTCATGCCAAATAAGTAAAACATTCTTGAATTTAGGAACAAAACAACATAAGAAACATCATTTAACACTTACAGAAGGATTTCAAGGATTTTAACCAAAGAATGCACTTTACAGTAACTTAACAAAAATTACAGTGAACTATGTAGAACATTACAGTGAACTAAAATGACTCCAAACTAGTGAACTTCCAAAGTATTGCCAATGAGGAGTGAACTCATTTCCGTCAGAGTTTCCCTTACTAAGGTTATCTTAAGACTCACTAAGGTAAGACATGAAAGAAGTACGCATATACCTCCTTTAATACACACCAAAGCTATCCTCAAGACTACCTCTTTTGTGGCGTACTCACCTCGTGAGAACAACCCCCCATACAATAAAAGAACACCCAAACAACACACCAAGGCTTCCCTTTAGGAATGCCTACTTAGAGAAATGACTAGATGGCTTCCCATACCACCACCTACCCTAAGTAGTACACTCTTTTAGAAGGCTTGGCACCAAGACTTCCCTTTCGGAAGGTCCTACTTAGTTCAATGGATAGATAGCGTCCCATACAACCACTTACCCTAGTAGTATGTTCTTTTAGAAGACTTAGTTCATTCAATTCACATAAGACTCACCAAGACTCCCCTTTTGCAATGCCTACCTACTACAATGGATAAATAGCATCCTATTCCACTACCTACCCTAAGTAGCACACTCTTTAGAAGACTCAGTACTTTCATTACTTTTGTGGAAAATATATTAACCGACATAGACCATGAGAGGTATACATGGAATCCTAATATTAACCCCTATCGGATAAGGGATCCTCACTAACCTAGAGTAAGGTCATTCTTTTAGCTTTTACATGGCTTTCCCAATAGCTACACATATGTGGGGACATAGTTAAGGGGTAAGGAGATTGCTACTAAGTCACTCATTCTCTACTGATGATGAGTACTCATCTCAAGAGGTACGTCGGCATACAACACATCAACTCACTAAGTGTAACCACCCTTTCTACATATCCTCTCTGTATTAAGCATAATTCCCCACGGATTTGCAACATTATAAACTATCTCTTAAGGATAACTAGTGAATACCACATCTAAACTCATGAAGGGAATTCATCCTCTGACCTATCTTAGAAAGCTCTTAGGATGTAGTGAGGTTGCTACTAAAGACTTCATCTGAACTCACGAAGGGTGTTCACCTTAAATTTCATCTATTTATTTAACTTATCTTCATTCAGTCGTATAAGTATGTGTGTGTACATGTGAGCACACCTTTAATATAAGCATGTTTTCATCTACATTAACTTCTATACATGCTTTAGACCTTCATTCATCAAATCACACACCTTACATGCTTCACATAATCATATACTTCATTTAGGCATAATCTTGGTCAAACATGCAATTCAAGCTTCATAATACACAATACAAGAACCATCTTCCTTATAACTTCCTTTCACATATTATACCATAAAATCCACACTTACAATACATACTAAGCATAATCAAATTCATCAAGTAAACACCGCCACCAAAAGGTGGACCATACCACTCGAGAGCAATTTATAATAAGAATTATACACTATAAGTAACTCACTATTTAACCAAGTAATCAATACATATAACCAATTTACTCAATATTTCATCACACTAAGTCGATTAGGGCAGTATCTAAGGCATAACAACAACATGATAAAACCAAAGTTCATAGACTAGAAAGTCATTCTCATTTAACCCATTTCTTAAGCCGACATTTTATGAAAAGCTTTAGCATGATTTCTTTGAAGTTTTAACCTTAAAATAATAAACTAACATTAGAAACATCATTATTAAGTCATTTAAAATATTTTCATGTAAGACCCATATTAAGAGTTGGTGATTTAAAACTAGGGTTGAAAACCCTTTTATAAAAATCCATTAGAAGGGGCTCCTTGAATGGAAGAGAGTTCAAGGATAGATACCATAGCTCAAGTAGAATAAAACCCACTAATTTGGATGAAGAACTTGGCCACCAATATACCTCCTAGCTTCTCTTGACTTCTAGCTCCCAAAGAGACTTGAGAGAGATTTCTAAAGGAGAGGGGTTTTGGGTTTTAGAATGAGGTCCAAAATTAGGATTTAGTATTTGAAATACATTAATATACCTAATAAAACCTAAAATAACTTCCTAGGTTCAAAAAAGACCTGGGTGAATTTACCAAACACCCCAAGACTTCACAGGAAAGGACAACTTTTGGGACAGTCTCCATCGATGGACCAACCAACAGACGGTTTTTCAACCAACGGCCCGTTGGTGAGGTCTCATTGGTTGAGACTTACCACCATTAACAATATGTTCATCCTACCTTGAAGTTCCAATCAACTCCCACGGTCAACGGACCGTTAGTTGACCAACGAACCGTCCCTTGGGTCGTCGTTTGGTCATTGTTTTGGCAGCTTGTTGCCTAGAGGGTGGTCCTCTTCTAGGGACCCTCGTGGGTCCTACGTGGATTCTTACCTAAATTTTAAACCCCTAAAGATGGTTGTATTGGTATTAAGAACATGTCACATCAATTTTGATTAAAACAAACACGTAAAACTCACTCAAACACACCAAGACACAAAAGCACTCTCTAAGGCACACTTTGCAAACGTCATGGACGTTTTCGGACGTTTGACCTCCAAGCTTAACCAAACTTCACATGCTGCCTTAGAAAACCAATATAACTGATTTTAACTTAAAGTTAGCTCAAGAAACAATCACGAAGATCTAGTTCACCTTAGTTTGTTTTAAGGCATTACACATATCATACTTCGTCATGTCTAACGGTGCATATGAGAGTTAGCCATTCAACAAAAACCTTAATCACATCATAGATATGTTCATACATGAGGTGTGTGTGTGATTTCCTTTCAGTCACACAACAAAAATATTATCATCATAGACACTTCACTCTCAAAGTATTCATTAAACATTAACATAATACCATAAGCATGCATACACCTCATATCTTTCATTCAAGGGTCATATTGAGTCAATGCATATATCATTAAATACATGAAAAAATAAAAACAATCATGGCTCAAGTAATCCATTAATTTTATGCATAAACTCATGTGATCATATCTTACATCACGTGTGTGAAGTCTTTTTAGAATAGAGAAATATAAAACTCAACATACAAAATAGCTTCTTTTTTAAAGTCTAAACATCCTTATCTGAATAACTTTAGCATTTACCATTATAGACCTAGGGGTCATCTTCATGTTAAAAGCCTTACTGTCAAGCAATGTCTCACATGTTCATCATGTATACCTAATCCTCAAGGTAACGTTACCCCATGCCTTATTGTTGATCAATTATATTCATATAGGAGAAACAACTCAATCATAATACTACACAACCATTATCCATAATATAAGCCCTAGTTAGTTCATATCATACATTTTTGCTTATATGCAGTTAATGTCTCGGTATTATATTCTAAGATAATTCATCAAGAAGTTACTCAATCTTAGAAGGTCACATCTAATCCCACAATTTGCCTCTTTGATGACATAACCCTAGACTATATGAATTTCACCATCGGATCTTAGGTTAATTAAGAATACATGTTTTATTATACTAGAATCATAAAACTTCACCAAGAACCACCATTAACACATAATTGAGCGTCTACACAACAATTACCACATCATGAAGTCAAGTTACTAATGTGGGGAATGATCATGGTTCCAAGGGAGTTTTCATCATAAAACAATAATAATCCATAATTAAAATCTTAATTAATTTTAATCAACTATAATAAATAATCAATTAAAATCGTTTTGTAAGAATACATGTGATGTAGATTGAAAAACCCTAGGTTTGGGGAATTGGAACCTTGAAACATAATTTGAAGGGGATCTGTGGGTTATCGCATATGAAAGATGCATAGAATCCATAACTTAGGCTGATTTCCACAAGAAGTTGGAGAAGAAAGTTAGTTTCTTGAACCCCTAGCTTGACCTTGCCCTTCAATGGAACCCTAGAGAGATAACATTTTGAGGAGGTGAATTTCTAATTTTGGGGGTTTTGAACTGTCACGACCCAAAACCGAGCCGCGACTGGCACCCACACTTAACCTACTATGTGAGCGAACCAACCAATCTAAACCCAAACATATTAAATAAAATACAATGCGGAAGACTTAAACTCATTAACAAAATCAATTAAACAACTTCTAAAATTTATAACTCATTATCCCCAAAATCTGGAAGTCATCATCACAAGAACATCTATGATCAAATTACTAAACTAAGAGTATTCTATGAAACTAAAATACATAAAAAGCTAGTCCATGCCGGAAATTCAAGGCATCAAGACTTGAAGAAGAAGATCCAGTCCAAGCTAGAAGCATTAGCTCACCCTGAAGTCCGGTGTATTGAAGACTGGCTAGAATTACGGTTGTGTTGAAGACGACGGCGCGTTTGCTGCACTCCACAAATAACAAAGAAAGAAACAAACAAGTAGGGGTCAGTACAAAACACGGGTACTGAGTAAGCATCATCGGCCAACTCAAAATAGAAAACAGTATATATCAGTTAATATCATAAATCGACTACAATACTCAACATGTAGCAACAACAAGTACTATAATCATCAATAAGTACCACCAAGTTCACCCATGAGGACTCAAGCCTCCATGCCATACTCATTTGGGAATTAGGTTCATTATGTTGAGTATATTAGAATCTTTCAAGATTCATTATCTTTCTTCCTCTTGTGTCGGTACGTGACACTCCGATCCCCTACTACTATGTGTCGGTATGTGACACTCCGATCCCCTAATTCTACGTGTCGGTTCGTGACACCCGATCCCCTAATACTATGTGTCGGTACGTGACACTCCGATCCCCTAATTCTACGTCTCGGTTCGTGACACCCGATCCCTTGATACTATGTGTCGGTACGTGACACTCCGATCCCCTAATTCTACGTGTCGATTCATGACACCCGATCCCCTAATACTATGTGTCGGAACGTAACACTCTGATCCCCTAATTCTACGTGTCGGAACGTGACACTCCGATCCACTAACATCATTCTATCAATTCATCAAGCCTTCTCTTATACCAAGGCATCATCAATCTCATTTCTTTAGTTCATCAAGCCTTCTTTTTTATTAAGGCATCATCAATCCCATTTACAAAGTGAATTAGGGTTTCTTTCAAGATTTGGGATTCAATAGCTTCATCATGCTTATTTTAT
>CM064972.1:29574865-29665864 GCA_032847665.1 Solanum chilense
CACGTCCAGAAACTCACGGACTACCGAAACCGACTCAATTGGAGGTACTTGAGTAGTGTCATCCTTGAGATGTGCCAAGAAAGCTAAACACCCTTTACTAATCATTCTCTTAGCATGAAGAAAGGAGATGATACGAACCGGAGTGGAAGTGTAGTCGCCCTCCCACACTAGCGGATCTGTCCCAGGCTTGGCTAACGTCACATTTTTAGCATTACAATCCAAGATCACAAAATTCGGAGAAAGCCAAGTCATACCCAGAATTATATCAAAATCGACCATTTCTAAGATAACCAAGTCTACATAAGTATTGCTCCCCGCAAAAGTCACCAAACAAGACCTATATACTTTTTCAACTATCACAGACTCACCCACCGGAGTAGACACACGAATAGGTATGTCAAGCAATTCACAATGTAAATTAAGACCATTAGCAAATGAGGAAGATACATATGAAAACGTGGAGCCAGGATCAAATAATACAGAAGCCATCCAATCACAAACCAAAAGATTACCTGTGATAACAGCATCAGATGCCTCCGCTTCAGATCTCCCAGGGAAAGCGTAACAATGGGCCCTATCACCAGTCTGTCCGTTGCCCCTACCATGTTGTGCCGTAGTGGCTCCAGTTTGCCCATCACCTCGGCCATTTTGGTGACCACCATTACCTCGACCACCACGTCCTCCAGAAAAATGGCCTCTGCCATGACCACCTCTACCTCTAGCTATTGGGGGTCTGTAACTATGTTTTGGACAATTCCTCCTAATAGTCCAGCCTCCCCACATCCATAACACTCTCTGGAGTCAAGCATCGGTCTCTCGGAGAAGTGTTGACCGGTCTGAGGTGGACCCCCAACTACAGTCTGTAGTGAAGACTGAATTGGCCGGATTCAGTAACCTCCTGAACCCTGTCCTCTAGTGTAAGAACCATTAAAGTCACATCCCTTTCGAAACCTTTTTGATGTTGATGTCGGGGTGAAGTCGTCTGGCTTCACTCCTTCCACCTCTATCACGAAGTCTACCACCTCTTGGAAGGATTTTGCCGTAGCCGCTACCTGTAAGGCTGAAATCCGCAATTCTGACCTCAACCCCTTCACAAAACAGCGAATCCGTTCTTGTGGACTGAAACAAAGTTGGGTGGCATACCTGGATAATGCACGGAACTTAGCCTCATATGCAGTAACCGACATCCTACCTTGCTCTAGGCTCAAGAACTCATCCCTTTTCCTATCCCTCAAGGTCCGGGGGATATATTTCTCCATAAACAAGCTAGAAAATAATGCCCAAGTCATAGGTGGTGCCTCTGTTGGTTGACACTCAACATGTGACCGCCACCACATTTTGGCGTTCCCTTGAAACTGATAACTCACGAACTCGACACCAAACCGTTCTACTATACCCATCTTGTGTAGTAGCTCATGACAATCAACCAGAAAATCGTAAGCATCCTCAGATTCTGCACCCTTGAAGACTGGAGGTTTCAATTTTAAGAACCTACTGAAAAGTTCATGCTGATCATTTGTCATTATAGGCCCTGTAGTCAGACGAGGAAACGTGCCTATTTCCAATTAGGCATCCATGCGGGGAGACATAGTAGCCGCATGTTGTACCTCCGGAACCTGAGTGTTGGTGCAGAAAACACTGGAGGTGTTTGGCCCTGATCAGACAACCCACTAAGATAGGCAAAAACCTGACTAATCATTTCTGGGGTAGGTTGGGGTGGTAATTCTTCATTCCGCACTTGTTCATTCTCCCCTTCCTCACCCTCTCTTATCACTTCCTCAGTCGGTGGAGGAGTCACCGCCCTAGTACCAGATGGGCTAGGTGCTCGTCCTCTTTCTCTAGAGGACGTCCTCCCACGACCTCTACCACGGCCTCTTACCACTGATCCTCCTCGAGCTACAGCCCCAGTGGCTGGCTCAGACGTTTCTTGCCTTGCCGTTGTCGCTGCTGGCGCGGTCGTTTCTCTAGTTCTAACCATCTGCGAAGTAGAGTGAAGATGGTCAGATACCAATTTGTATCACCTAGATACCAATTGCACTCAAGTAGTAGCACGAAAGAAAGAATGAAAGAATGGAATTTTCCTAAAGTCTTATAGCCTCTCAAAGAAAAGTAAAGGCGTCCCCTACCGTTCTATAAGACTCTACTAGACTCGTTCTTGTGTGATGAGACCAATGAACCTAATGCTCTGATACCAAGTTTGTCACGACCCAAAACCGAGCCGCGACTACCACCCACACTTAACCTACTATGTGAGCGAACCAACCAATCTAAACCCAAACATATTAAATAAAATACAATGCGGAAGACTTAAACTCATTAACAAAATCAATTAAATAACTTCTAAAATTTATAACTCATTATCCCCAAAATCTGGAAGTCATCATCACAAGAACATCTATGATCAAATTACTAAACTAAGAGTATTCTAAGAAACAAAAATACATAAAAAGCTAGTCCATGCCGGAAATTCAAGGCATCAAGACGTGAAGAAGAAGATCCAGTCCAAGCTAGAAGCATTAGCTCACCCTGAAGTCCGGTGTATTGAAGACTGGCTAGAATTACGGTTGTGTTGAAGACGACGGCACATTTGCTGCACTCCACAAATAACAAAGAAAGAAACAAACAAGTAGGGGTCAGTACAAAACACGGGTACTGAGTAAGTATCATCGGCCAACTCAAAATAGAAAACAGTATATATCAGTTAATATCATAAATCGACTACAATACTCAACATGTAGCAACAACAAGTACTATAATCATCAATAAGTACCACCAAGTTCACCCATGAGGACTCAAGCCTCCATGCCATACTCATTTGGGAATTAGGTTCATTATGTTGAGTATATTAGCATCTTTCAAGATTCATTATCTTTCTTCCTCTTGTGTCGGTACGTGACACTCCGATCCCCTACTACTATGTGTCGGTACGTGACACTCCGATCCCCTAATTCTACGTGTCGGTTCGTGACACCCGATCCCCTAATATTATGTGTCAGTACGTGACACTCCGATCCCCTAATTCTACGTGTCGGTTCGTGACACCCGATCCCTTAATACTATGTGTCGGTACCTGACACTCCGATCCCCTAATTCTACGTGTCGATTCGTGACACCCGATCCCCTAATACTATGTGTCGGTACGTGACACTCCGATCCCCTAATTCTACGTGTCGGAACGTGACACTTCGATCCACTAACATCATTCTATCAATTCATCAAGCCTTCTCTTATACCAAGGCATCATCAATCTCATTACTTTAGTTCATCAAGCCTTCTTTTATATTAAGGCATCATCAATCCCATTTACAAAGTGAATTAGTGTTTCTTTCAAGATTTGGGATTCAATAGCTTCATCATGCTTATTTTATCACAATCACATAATCATATTCATGCAAGCATACAATTAAGCATATAGAAGGATTTACAATACTACCAATACATATCATTCGCTATTAAGAGTTTACTACGAATATCGTAAAACAAAACCATAACCTACCTCCACCGAAGAATTCGTGATCAAGCAAGCAAATCCTCACAATCTTTGATATCCCCTTCGTTCCCCAAGAAATTGAGTTATTAATATAAACCCACGAAATATATAATTATAGCAGGAATAGTCCAAAACGCCCCTTTAAAACTTAACTGAAATCCGACCCAGCCTTGGATTTACGCAACCTGTGACGGCCCGTCGTGCCTGCGACGATCCGTCATGCAGGTTCGTCAGAGACTCGATTTCCTTAAGGAGTATGTGACGGCCCGTCGTACCTACGACGGTCCGTCCTGCACTTCCGTCACGACGTTCAGAGAATCGTTCCCTGTACCAAATTCTCAAGAGTTGAAGTGTTTTGAAACGGGGGCTCACGACGGTTCGTCGTACCTGTGACGGTTAGTCCTGCAGGTCCGTCACAGAGTTCAGAGAGTCGATTTCAGCACTCAAATTTCAGAATTCCTAAGTGTTTTGGGACGAGACACCCTCGACGGTCCGTCGTCCCCATGACGGTCCATCGTGGGTTCCGTCGACTCCGACAGTTTTTCCAGAAATAAAATCTGCTGCTCAAAATGACTAAACAGGTCGTTACATGAACTTATTAATCCTAAAAATTCTAAATGGGAGTTCAATAATTAAAAACCTTTAAAATACTTTAATTAACTACAAAAATCGTCCTTTTACATAACTAGTCTTAAAAGCAAGTTACCATTGAACCCTTAGCGAGGCCGAAACTTCATAACTTTTTACCGTCATGACCTACACCCCATGACCTACGGACTATATGTCGGGTGACACCCCATCCTTCTAGTCTGTTATTTGGGGATCCATCATGAAATTTAGTGTCCTGAACCACGACCCCCACATACAAGCTTGGGTCCATCTACTAGCTGTAGATATCTATTCGTAGGTCACACCAAGTTTTGCAAGTTTTTCTCATGGGAAACTTTGGTTGTTAAGATTTAATTAGGGTCATCTTCAAGGACCCTTGGTTGGGCCTTCGGGAGTTGTACCTTGATGTTTAACCCCTACACCCCTCAAACTAAGCTTCGGAAGACATTAAACAACCTAGGACCCCATACCAAACTTAAAAACAAACTCTATAGGATCTAGTTTCACATACTAGTTTTACAGGTTGTTACGTATCCATACCCCCTAGAATCATAACATTCTTATACTCATTTGTGCCTTTAGATAGGCAACCATGTGTAGAGCACACTTTATAGTTGGATGAGATTCAACCCATACATTTTTACTGACAATTAACCCTTCTTCAAGTTTATAAACTCTTATGCCTTAGATTCCCTCAACTCCCTTGGGAAGAGCCTGTCCAGAAAAGTTCAAGTAAAACAATCTAATGCCAGAGGAGCTGCATCTTAACATCTTTTGTCTTTCCACGAAGTAGACCATATATTAGCCACATTCTTAAGTTTGTAATATTCCAACTTCATTCTGTCATTTCCAATATCTTGCATCACTTATAAGATCTTATTTACTTAATCAATGAAGCTCTGTGGATTATCACCAACCTCCGACATAAGAAACTGAGGAAGTTTCATCCGAACGATGTCTCAAACACTAGATAAAATTGATCCACCATTCGTGTGTATAAACTAGATCTTGTTGATTGTGCTAATTGGCTACATTAAGAGCCAAAAATTGGATAGCGTTATTAAATTATGCATTTGTAACCTCATGGGTTGGGATTGGATGAACTACATTAGTATTGTGTGCGTTCATATTATATGTGTTATCTCAACGAGGAGCATAATCTGAAATGTGTAACAACGGATTAGAAAGGAGAAGTTGGATCAGACTTTATACATTATAATAATACAAAGGCATGTTTTTTCATAAAACACTTTATAGCATCGCCCTCAAAGATGTTCCACACTTCCGACATATGAATGAGACTCTACTTAGTGTGGATTTCAGACATCCTAAGACTTATGAACCTAATGCACTAATACAAAGTTTGACACACACCATGACTTCCCCCTTGACGTAAGACAAGACATAGGATCATGAATAACCCCAAGCTAACCCTGTGTCAGGATTATATATAAATTACTAACAGTTTAGTGATAACTAAAAAATAAACTTAACCACTCAAGTTGAATTTTCTACTATGTCAGAAAATCCCCTTACTTAGTTGACTTGCTCCGACATGCCCACTATCTAACTCTAAAAAAATTGAAAACTAAATAAAGAGTATAATAAAAGAACTTCTATTGTCCTCGGTAGGGGTGTACATAGGTTGGTTCGGTTTGATTTTTTATTTAAAAAATCTAAACCAATTATGTCGGTTTATCAAATCCAAAAACCAAATCAAACCATACAAAGTCATTTTTTTCTATTTCGGTATTAGTTGGTTCTTTCGGGGTTTTTGGTTTTTTACAACTATACCGCATTTGAAAAAGTGTTAACCATTTTTTTACTTGCTTGTGTTATAAACTTAACTTAAAAAATATTAAGTGAATAGAATTTTCGAAAAGACTGTCAAATTCACATGATTACAAAATATGTTTTTGAAATATCAATGCTCATTTTGCAAAACTAATAAGATCAAAGGCTAGATGCAAACTAAAAACAAAAAATATTTACTAAGTAAATTATTAACTTTGAATGTGAAAAACTATAACAATATAATTATAACTTCGGGTCTTAAAACAAAATAAAACATTTATAACTTTTACAAGTCAAAATTTGAAATAAAATAGATAAACATAGAAAACTATAAACTAACTTAAAATATATTAACAATGTAAATTATAAATAATATTTTTTAGTTATAAATAAAATAAGTAAATAAATAAATATATATATAAATATATATATAAATATATATATATATATATATATATATATATATATATATATATATATATATATATATATATATATATATATATATATATATATATATATATATATATATATAAAAATATATTAGCAAAGTACATTATAAGTAATATTTTGTATCTTTAAATAAAATAAATTATATATATGTATATATAAAAAATTTCACAAATCCAAATTTGAAATAAAATATATAAAATTGAAAATCATAAACTAACTAAAAATATATCACCAAAGTAGATTATATGTAAATAGTACTTTTATCTATAAATAAAATATATTATGTATATGTATATATATGTCAGTTTAGTTTGATTTCGGTTTGATTCTTTTTTCTAATACAAAACCAAACCAAGAGTGGTTGGTTTTTTTATTTTAATCGACAAACCAATCAAACCAAAACACAAGTTGATTTTTTTGGTTAAATTCTATTCGTCGATTAGGTTTGACTTAATGATTTAGTTTGTGCACCCCTAGTCCTCGGATATGAGGTATCACCACTGAAGCTGCTAATTGCGGAAGCCTAATTTGGATCTTGAGTATCCACGCTTATATCATGAAAGGATGTAGCAGAGTATGCGTCAATATTATTAATGTACAGATCATGCATGATATAAATACTAAGATTAAAAAATATATATATGTTCAACAAGGCATAAAAGAGCAATGACATAAACTAAGCAAGAATGTAATAGTGAAACATAACAAAAAAAAAACTTTTCTAAATGCAATAGCCATGTACTAATCATAAAAACAACATGTTGAATTGAATGTTGAAGTATATACTAAAAGCATCGTCAAATTCACTAAGACTCTGACTGTGGGAGCTACTATTAACCGACATAAACCAAGTGACATTAATAAGGAGTCTGATGTATATTCGCTTCGAGAGGTCCCAATTATCCCTGACAGGGGTATAAAGGTATGTCTAGCATAATCATTAAATCTGATGCCCAACAGAGAGGACATATATTTCAATAAGGACACGTAGTTCTAGGACTCTAAGGGTACGTTGAACCCTAGTTGAACTTAGTGCTAGGTCCACTCCGATCTGAATATGTATATGAAATGAATCTAAGGGAAATACTAAATTACTATAAATACTAGAATGCATTCTGAGAATGAAACATTTATATATTGATGGTGTAATATTCAAAATGGGGAGCAAGATTGTCTATTTAACACACGCAGCAAGTGGATTTCATGAACTAAGAGTACCTATTCAATTATGATTTTGAGTTTTTATACAAGGAATTATGTGAAGTCCCATGAAAACATGTTATTTTTATTAGGCATACTACAATAGCTAAATCAAGTCTCCACAGTTTTAAAACACTGGGTCTAAATAAGATATGTGAAATCAAGGAACAGATTAAGCTCTTAGGTACCTAGTGGATTAAAGGAATCAACTAGTGAAATTTCACATACTTGGTGAAGAAACTTCTGACAAACACTTCGGATTTTGGAGCTGAACTTTGAAGAAAACCTTCTTATTGTTCTTGGGAAACTTGCACCTCTTTCTTCCTTTTACGTTCTATGTTTTAGTGAAGAGGGTTTTGGGTAAAGTTTACTATGATATTAGGCTTGAACTTAGTAAAAAGACATAGTTTAGGTTGTAAAGGACGTAGTTTCAATGCCCAATGCATAGGGGGAAATACCATAGTAAACCTAACTTAAAAGCTGACGAAGGTCACCTACTAAGACACTGATGGATCATTGATAAAATAATGATTCATTGAGTAGGTCATGGTTGCTGCCCAGTGCATATTGGTTCTTGGACCTCTTTGCCACTGTCCATTAAGAGACCATTTGAAGGACCACAGAATATGAAGGCCACCGTGATTTTTCACTTGGGCTAGGAAGGGCATCTGGACCCCTGACCCATCAACGACCCGCCATTAGGACCACAACCCTTGTTGGCTGTGAACCATAAGAAAGTTTAAGGACCTGGTTCTTATAATGGTCCATGAACCCTCTGTGGTTCACCTAAATTTTATGTTGTTCGATTTTTTTGGTTTATGAGGTGTTAAAAGTACGCGAAATGTACTAAGTTTGATATAAATGCATGAACTATATGAAATGATGCTAAGCGGACTTTACAATACATGCAATGACTATGCTAAAACATAATATTAAATTTTTAAACCACAAGTCATAATCATGGTAAATCCAAGAAAAAACATGGACCATGTAAGATAAAATATGGAATCTAATGTCTATCTCACAACAAAAAGAGATGGCATTGATAGCCAATGATGCAACTTTAATATTTTAGATTACCGGGATTCACTTTCTAAGACATCCTATTGGGACACATAGTTAAGGGCAATAGGATTACTACTAGAGACCAAAGCTCTACTAGAGAGAACCTCTATGTAAATATCTTATCGGTGGTATGTAACTTCACATGGAATTCAACATAGGTGAAAAAACGTGTCAATATTTTAAATATTTATGTGAGACATATTCTCACAATCATGATAATATTGATATCTAAGAAAATACACTTCTAGAACAAACCTAAAACCAATAAAATCGTTCTTTTTATAACATGCATATCTTTCTAAATTCATTGTACATGGTCCATAAGATTCATCATGTATGCATAGCCAAAATTCATGGATCATTAATGGGTTGAAATAAATTGAACTCAAACTTATGTAAATACAACAATTAATGCATTAAAATATTAAAAATAAAGAATTGAATCATAATTGAAAAGAAGTCATGATGAATGAAGAAAACCTGAACTTTGATAAATTTAATTTATATATGAGAATGGTTCATTTGGAAACCAATGAAGGAGACGACTCCTATGTTGAATACAAACATACCTCTATAATCAAAGCCAAAAAAGCTATGGTAAATTGGAATCTTTTACTTGAAACCCTAGCTTCTTCTACCTTTTCTTGAGAGAGAGAGAGATTTACGAAGAACTTGGAAGGAATTCGGGTAAATTAATCGTAAAGGGTAGTTTTAGGACATGAAAAGTATTTATAAGGCTTAAAACTAAGACCAACACAAGATATTTTATAGATACTCTTGAGGAAAAGACTCAAAAATCTCTTAAAAATAACTGTCGGATCCTTCTATGGTTTGGACCTACTTTCTGTAGACCGTACTTGTCATCTATAGAAAAGTACAAAAAACCTAAATTTGGACAAACTTTGATGAGAACTATATACGACCCAAAGAACTTTCTACAGTCTGTAGATCCCAACAATATAAATCCAGTTTGACCTTAAATTTACATTAAGTGTGTGTTCTTCCTACAAGACCTACGAATCGTAGATAATTTGACGGAATAGACTCAACTTGAGAAATATGATTTCCCTGAAAATCACCCTTACTTTTTACTATGCCTTCTATGATCCGTATATGCTTCTACAGCCTATTGACTGGACCCGTGAATATAACTTGTATCCAAAATGAAATCTTTTCCTTTTCTAAATCAGAGGTTCTTAAAGAAGGTTAGTTATAAGACTTAAAATACATATAAAATTATGTATTATAGGTATCAGTTGCATAGAGAGAAGAAATCAATACCCATTTGAAGTAATTGTTGGATAGCCCTACAGTTGTGACTTACCGACCGTAGGAACTTCTACGACCTATACAATTTTACTGTAGAACCAATTTTTGGATAACATAAGATTTAATCATTTGCCCAAGATTGTTCCATGGTTCGTCAAAATTTCTTTGGTCCTTAGACCTTATCTGTGAATCACAAGGTTCACACCAAAATTTTATTAAGTTTAAGACACTTCCATGACACCTTCCTACGGTCTGTAGAACCAATAACTCCCTGTCATTTTCTTCCGTAGAATCGAGTTTCTACTTTAAATCTCCGCCACATTCTTATGGATTTATAATATGGCTGGTGAATCATGCAACAATTTTTCCCGTTAGTTCGTATGAAAAATTTCATAAACTTTAAATTCAATAACACTACCAAACCTTCTAGAATGCCTTTTTACGACCTTCCGGACTTCGTACCCTTTGTAGATCGAACTTGTAATTCATTGTTTCACCCAAATTTTTACAATTTGCTTTCCTTTATACTAATCAACTTCTGATGTTTTTCAATATCTCCCCTGGGGTGTTTTATTCCTTAAATGTGACTCAAGCTAGCATGAATAGAGTAGGCGAGAAATTAACAACCCAAAATTATTGTAATTTTCATCAATAAAGCACAAAAACATGAATAATCACTCCAAGTTAAATCATAATATAAAAATCAAATTTTTATGAACATGCATGGATAAGGTAACATGAGAATGACTAAAACGAATTAATCCAAAAGAATGAACCATAAGGAACTAGGACAAGAAGCTCACATAGGAGTGGAGGGAAAGAGATGTGGATACTGGAAAATTGTTTCAGCTCTAGAATCCCAAGTTGAATTCAACTAATTGATTCCTCCATAGAACCTTCTCGGAAGAAACTTCCTTATTAATCAACTTCTAAAGTTTTCTATCTAAATCTCAATCAGAACCTCTTCGTCAGAATGATATTCTTTAAATCCCAAACCTTGAAAAGGAACAATTGATGTCGAATGTCCATCAAACTTCTTCAACATAGAAATGTGGAATACTTGATGTATCGATTCTAAAAGTCTAACGACTCAAACTCATAAGCAACCTTTCCAATACCCCTCAAAATTTTGTATAGGCCGACGTATAGGGAACTACACTTCCCTTTCTTTCAAAATCATATGATACCCATCACGGAGGATAGTTTTATGTAGACCCAATCACCAACATCAAACAAATCGATGGGAGACATACATTTCCTATCATAGAGAGTCTAAAACGATGCAATCCCAATTCATGAATGATAGCTATTATTGTAAGAAAACTCAAAAAAGGCAAATGATCATCCCAATTACTGTTGAAGTCAATCACACAAGATCTCAACATGTCCTCCAAAGTCTAAATTGTATGTTCGGTTTGTCCATCTATTTGAGGATGAAGGGTTGTGATAAGTTTTATTTGAGTAACATGACCTTTCTGAAATGACATCATACACTGGAATGTAAATTGAGTACCGCGATCAGAGATAATAGACAAGGAAACCCCATTCAACCCTACCATTTCCCTAACATAAATCTTGGCCTAATCTTTGGATATGAATAAAGTCCTAATGGTAAAAAGTGAGCTAATTTCCACATCTTGTCCACTATGACTCGAATCAAATCAAGTTGTTGATGACTTGTCCACTATGACTCGAATTAAATCAAGTTGTTGATGACTATGGGGTAAACCCATTATGAGGTCCATATTTAAATCTTGCCTTTCAAAGTTGTAATTCTAATGCCTTGAGCAAAACCAGCCTATTATTATGCTCAACATTCACTTATTGACAATTAGGACATTTAGCTACAAATTATTCAGTATATTTCTTCATGTCATTCTATCGATGGACCTCTCTCAAACAAAGTACATCTTGGTGCTCCAGGTTAATAGAAAATCAAGAATATGATCTTCAGTTGTAATCTAATATCTGAACTTATGAACATTTGGAACACATAATAGATATTGATATTGAATGTCATCATCATCCCCTTTGGAGAAAGCCTCGATTGTTTTTTGGAAACCAACTTCTTCTAGGCAACAAATAGTGGATAAAAATCTTACCTAGCCTTTACATTTGATATAAAACACAATTCAAAACCATTATGAAAAATCATCCTACAATAATCAGAATCAGCCAATCAAATACCCATACAGACAAACCTATGGACATAACGAACTGAATCCTTTTTTGTTTTTTCTCAAGATGAGAAACACTTCTCAATGATAGTCGACTAACGGTATGTGTCACTATATGAACCTTTCTTGGATTGGAGAGGACACTCGTGTATTAATTTGTAGAAAATCAAGCCACCTTCTTTGGTGAATATTCAAATACTTTTGAGCTAAGACATAGTTCAAACTCTTGTGATTGGTAAATACATCTACATCAACATTATGCAAATAATATCTCCAAATATTAAGAGTGAACACCACTGCCACTAGCTCCAAATCATGAGTTGGATAATTCTTTTCATGATCCTTCTTTTCGATAAAGCATACACAATAAATTTCCCTTGTTGCATCAAAATGCTACAATGACCAACCCGTAAAATACAACAACGTAATACCGTTTGATTCTTCTAGTAGTGTCAAAATAGGGGCCAAAGTTAGTCTATGTTTAAATTCGTTAAACTGTTCTCACAAGCTTCTAACCAAACAAATTTAACCTTATTCGGAGTCGATATTGTCGAAGGAAAAGCAAAAGTGAAAAATCCTTCACCAAACCTTCTAGAGTAAGAAATAGAATATAGAAAAATATTTATATGTGAAACGGACAAATGTATAGGCCGATTCTTCACCGCATCAATTTTCTTTGGATCGACTTAAATTCTTTCACTTGAGACAGTATGGAAAAGAAAATAAATGAACCTCAACAAAAATTCACATTTGTTAAACATACCACATAAGATACGATCCTTGAGAACTTGTAACACAACAATTTAATACTGAACATGCTCATCCTTATATCATGGGTAAACAAAAATATCATATATATACACATTCAATAACATATCAAGATATTCCTTGAATACCCTATTAACAAAACCCATAAACACCGCTGAGGCATTAGTCAAACAAAAAGACATCCCAAAAAACTCAAAATTACCATACCATGTTAGCAAAGACGTCTTCAGCATGTCACACTCCTTCACTCTCAAATGGTGATAATCCAACCAGAGGCCAATGTTAGAGAAGTAACTCGCTTCTTCGAGTTTATCAGAATAATCAGTCATCCTTAGAGGAGGATACACTTTCTGAAGGGTAACTTTATTCAATTGTCGATAATCCATGCACATTTTGATAGAACATTCTTTAGTAAAAAAAACTAGAGCACCCCATGGTGAGATACTAAGTCTAATAAAATCCTTATCAATAAATTATTTCAATCATTGTTTAACTCCTTAAGTTTCGCTAGGGCCATATGACAAGGAGGAATAGAGATAGCTTGTGTATTAGGGATAATGTTAATATCAACATGTATTTCTCTTTTGGGAGGAATTCTAGGAGGATAATCAAGAAACACGTCAAAAAACTAATTTTGAATCAGAATAGACTCAAGTCTAGGGTTACCCCCTAGATGTAACAGAACGTATAAGACTTGAAAAATTCTCATACATGACTCATAGAATATCATAACATAAGAACATAGGGACAAAGTGTGAAAATTTAAACTTTTCTTCACAATCAAAGTGTTGTATAAAATGAGAGAGAGTGTATAACACTATGTCTCAAACCATCTATAATACTTGGATTCAAACTCTTGAATACGATATTTAGGGACATAGCCCTTACATAAGTCAAAAACATAAAAGAAATACATAAAGAACATTTTATTCTTATTGATCTACTATGGTCCTAACTAGGGGTGTACATAGGTCAGTCCAGTTTGATTTTTTATTTCAAAAAATCTAAAATAATTATGTCGGTTTATCGAATACAAAAACCAAAACAAACCATATAAATTCGGTTTTTTTGAATTCGATTTTAGTCGGGTTTTTTGGGTATTTTTAGTTTTTTGGTTTTTTACAACTACACCGCATTTGAAAAGCTATAAACATTTTTTCACTTGCATATGTTATAAAATAAACTTAAAAAATGTTAACAGAATAGAAATTTTCGAAAAGACTGTCCAATTCACATGATTACAAAATAATTTTTTGGAAATATCAACGCTCATTATGCTAAACTAATAAGATTAAAGGCTAGATACAAACTGAATACAAAAAAAATTTACAAAGTAAATTATTGACATTGAATTTGAAAAACCATAACAGTGTAATTATAACTTTAGGTCTTAAAACAAAATAAAACATTTACAAGATTTACAAGTCCAAATTTGAAATGAAATAGATAAACATCGAAACCTATAAACTAACTCAAAATATATTAACAAAGTAGATTATAAATAATATTTTTTAGTTATAAATAATATATATATATATATATATATATATATATATATATATATATATATATATATATATATATATATAGAAAACTATGAACTAACTAAAAATATATTAGCAAAGTACATTATCAGCAATATTTTTTAGCTTTAAATAAAATAAATTATGTATATGTATATATACAAAATTTTACAAATCCAAATTTGAAATAAAATATATAAAATTGAAAATCATAAACTAAATAGAAATATATCACCAAAGTAGATTATATGTATATAGTATTTTTATCTATAAATAAAATATATTATGTATATATATATATATATATATATATATATATATATATATATATATGTCGGTTTGGTTTGAGTTCGGTTTGATTCCTTTTTTCTAATACCAAACCAAACCAAGAGTGGTCGGATTTTTTTTCAATCGCCAAACCAATCAAACCAAACCACAAGTCAGTTATTATTTGTTTTGATTCTGTTCATCGATTTGGTTTGACTTAATAATTCCGTTTGTACACCCCTAGTCCTAACCACGAGGGTAGAATCCAATATTTCCAAGCCCTACACTATAGAAAAATTAGAAATATGGTTTAGCAAAAAAAATATACCAAGTATAGAAGCCAAACATATAAATCTTTAAAATATGCAAAAAAAAAAAAAAAGGGGTGGGGGGGTGGACATTTTAGTTGAAAATATGTTATAGATTAATTTTGAACATCATCTTTGAAATAGTTGGGAAAAGTAGCTTATAAGACCACTCATGTACAATTCATCAAAACATAAAGGATATAATCATAATCACATGGATCGTCTCCAAAAGACATATTTCACATACATTATTTGATACCACGAGCATCTTATCAAACTAGAACTATCACCTAAGCAACCCTAAGCTATATTTTTGCAATAAATAGGTAGGATCCGATAACCCTATATAAACTAAATATCACTTTTAGGCCCCCATAATCATGCATAACATACCTTGATCTTATCCGTAGCCAACACTCATATACAAGGGGACATTGATGTTCATAACTTGCAATAAGTAAAGTCACTCATAGCAACAATCCATATCATGCATAGATACATTCATAAATCTTCATAGCATAAGGAAACCACACCATAACCCCTTTATAAGTCTACCCGTGCAAAGTATAAGTGAAGTCCCACACCCCCACTCAAGCTAAGTAAAGCTCATCAAGAAGTCATAAGTATGGTTCATGTTCATGTTCATAATTCATATAAAGCACACATTATTTCATAATCATCATGTCTAAAGAGAAACATATCATGCCTACACTCAAAGCCTACTTTTGCTATCAATGAATGAAGTCTCATGCCCCCATTCATACTGAGTAGAAACTCTTGAGGAACCATACTACATAATTTATGTTCTAGCCATAATTCAAATTCTTAACATATAGGGAAATATAGGGTTAACCATCATAGACCATGTGAGCTACATGGAATCTGTTGTCTTACCCCCACATCTAAAAGAGGTGTCCTACTTGCTTAAGGTATAACTAATATTTTAGGTTTTAGGTGGATCCATTATCTAAAGACATATGTGGGCACATAGTTATGGGATAAGGAGTTGCTACTAGATTCCCGAACTTTCTATCGTAAAAGGTTTCCATCTCATGAGATAACTTACTTTGGGAAAGTAGTCTTTCATAAAGCTTCTTATTTTCATATTCACTTGGTGGTAAGCCTAATTACCTCTAAAATTCATATTAAGTCTTTACTTAAGTTCATCTTCAAGAAAGAATGCACTAGGAACTCTGACAAACATACTAACATACTAGCTCATAGATTCTTTAGGTGAGAATGTCCTTTCGTTCTTAGAATCATCAATATGTCAGTAATCCTTTCCAATTATATTCATAGTGTGTTCATGTGATTATCCTGTCAATCAATAAAATCATGCTATCATAATCATAGCTGTTTCATACATAGTCATGTGTAAAGGTGCATATGAGAATTAGTCTTTCAATAACACATTGGTCACATTATAGTCATATTCTTGCATGGGGTATGCGTATGTGAGTGTCCTCTCAATAACACAACAACGTTATCATCATTGACATTTCACTTTAAAAGTTTCACAAAACATGCACATAATATGATAATCATAGTATTTTCACCTTCTAAGTGAGTCACAAGCTCATGCACAATTTTTATCAACATGTACAAACCCATTTAATTTGTCCTTCAATGGCTATGATTAAACTCAACCTAAGCTTCTATAATTACTACATTAAATATTGTGAACATCAAGATTAGATTAAATTATTTATTTCATGCATAAACTCATGTATTCATTTTATAGGCCATGAGGGCAAAGTCCTTCCATAATAATACCATATACAATTCAACATGCATAATAACTTTCTTTCTAAAGCTCCAACACTAAAAACTCCTTTTCTTTTTCTTTTATCCTTTTAGCCTTAGGAGTCATCTTCAAACTACAACTCTTCTCTCAAACAATACCTCACATAGTCATTGTGTAAGCTTAACTCTCAAGGTAAACTATCCACATGCTAAATTCTTAGCAAAATATTGTCATGTAGCATCAAGTAAACTTAATCTCAATACTACTCAACAATGATCCATCATATAAGACCTAACTTACTTCACTAATGTATACAATCTTTACTTATAAATAAATATCTAGGTTATCTATTCGAAGGAAATTCATAAAGAAGTTTATCAATCATAGGAGGTCACATCTAAATCCTCAATTTGCCTCTCTCATGGCATAACCCTTCACGATATCAACTTTACCCTAGAATCTCTGTTTAATCAAGAATACATGCATAATCATACTAAATTCATGTAGTTACATCATAAACAATCATTAATACTCAGTTAAGCCGATATACAATAATACCCACACTTGAAGATCTAAATTAGGAAAATTGAGGATTTCATGGGTTCTTGGGGGAATCCTTCATAAATCGACATTAGATGATATATTAAATATAATTCTTCATACTTAAACTATTTAAAACGATTTGAAATAGAACCCATGACTATATTGAAAACTCAACATTGGGAATTGGAAATCTTTGAAATCTAGTTTTGGAGGAAACATCAACTCCGTCTCAAAATATTGAATGCAGCACAAGGAAGTTGGAACTACATCTACAAACTCATTATGCATTAATTTTTAATGACTAGTCATATTTAAGGAGAAAAAACCATCTCCTAGTCATATCATGCTCAACATACTGACATAGATCTCATATGCAATTTATTTTCACGAAGCATTTTATTCAAGGATAAATTTCTCAACTCTGATATAAAGAATGGTCACATATTTTCTCATGAAGTACCACAAAAAACTCAACCTCAAAGAACTACGACATGAGAAAAACCACTCACATAAACTCATTTTCTTTCAAAACACAAGTATTCACGAACATGCATTATATAAGGAAGCAACGTAACACATATACACATAATAACCTTTCTATCTAGAAACACCATCTCCCCCTTGGAAGTAAGCCTATACAAACTCTTCTAAACATCATGTATCACATAATCATAAGAGGAAATACCTTCTCCGGCTAAAAACATGATCAACCCAACATTATCGAGACAATATGCCATTTCATCAAAAACATAACAAAGCATGTTCATCAAATCATCTCATGAATCCAAATATGATATAATCATACTAAAATGTGCAGTAAACATGAGGAAGATATAAATCATGAAAACTCATTTTATACAAAACAATAATTCTCTCTAGAACATGCATAACATAAGGATATCGTGGGAATTTTTACAACATTCATGAATCCAAAACAAAAACAAGCACAAAAAGGAAGTATTGGTCTGAAGTTAGAATCTGTATAGAAAAAAGGGATGAGAATATCCGGAATTACAATCACTCTTGCTATCTAAGCATAACATCTTCCCATTGGGAGTAGTCCCCAACTAATACCTCAAATCCCACCCCTCTCAAACTCTCCTAAAGAATGCAAAACACTAATAATAACATTACTGGAATTTTAAAAACAATAAAGGTGTAACAACTATGCATCCAACCCTTACCAAGGTTAACAAGACTAACTATATGGGACACACATAATCATAATCAAACTCTTTTACACAAAGGTCAGCATAAAAGCTCATATTATCCAATTTATCAAATCCCCAAAGACAAACACTATCGGAATAAGAATAAGCATGAAACACATACCGGGAGAAACATTAGGAGGAAAATCTTTTTCACCTCTTGTTTGAAGAGCATCAAACCCGATTTTCTTGTTGTCTCTTCCCTTAGAGATACTGGACAATCTCTCACTAGGTAGTCACTTCTACCACAACCATGGAAACCCTTTGTGCCTTCTATACACTAACAATCATGCTTTTAAACACATAGCACAAGTAGGCCTAATTACATGAGATTCGCTACCACTCACTCAGTGAGATTTTGCGGTAGACACCTTTTTTTGTCAGACTTTCCGGGAACCTTGGAAGATGTGAGATCATAAATGTTCCTTGAGAGAAATTTTCATAGTAAAATCTATTCCTTTTAGTTCCTCTAGACCACTCTTCAAGATTCTCATCTAAAATAGTTGAGCGTAAATTAGAAGATGTTCACTATTCATATCATTCTGAAGCATATCCACACTATATTCTTTTCTATTATGTTTGATAGACACTACATAAGCTTACTCATCTTAATCCTAGGGTCAACCAATATGGATGGGGCATATGTCGACAACCTAATGAACACCCGAGGCATACTCCTCAACAGTTATCCTAACTTCGCTATGGTTAATAACCTCAAGCATCTTAGTCTTTTTCATCTCTATATGGCAATACCTGTCAAGGAACCAATTCTTAAATCTTTCCCATTCCATGGGTCCCAGTTCTACCGGCTTCCTCTTTCCATTCACTAAACCATATTTTAGCAACATCCTTCAATTGGTAGGCGTCCAATTCTGCCTTTTGTACTGAAGTCACTCCCAAAAAGATCAACGTCCTAGAAACCTTATCTATAACTTTGAGCATCTTCCTCCATCTTTAACCCATAAAATTCTGAAATGTCTATCCCTAGTTTAGCCAAATATTAAAAACGATACCTAATCTTCTCATTTGATACATACTCCCCTAAACAAACAATTGGAACTTGGGGAGGATCTTGGGGTAAAGCTCTTGTTCCATATTGTCTTCTTCATACCGTTCAACGTAAGCCCTTGAAGTAGTCATTTCCTCAAAACCACAGGGTATACATTAGGAAAAATAACTAATAAAGCTAAACTCTATGACACACCTTAGAGAATGAAGAAGTGAAGTTTTTCTAATATCTGATAGCCTCCTCGTCATAAATATGAATCGTTTCAAACTATGGCAAGACTCTATTTGATGTGATTTGAGATATCCTAAAACCATCCCAAAAAACTTCTTGTCTTATACCATATTTGTCACAACCCAAGGCCACCCCCTCTATGTGACACGGCGTATGAAACTACGAAAAGTCTCATACAAGACTCATAGCATATCATAACATAAGAACATGCGGAAAAATGCGGAAAATTTTAAAACTCTTCTTTACAATCGATGTCTTTTATAAAATGAGAGACAGTTAATAAAACTATATCTAAAATCATCTATAATACTTACATTAAAACTCTTGATTACAATCTTAGGGATATAGCCCTTACATAAGTCTAAAACATTAAAAAGATGTAAAGGGCATATGGTCAAGCGCTTGAATACTAAAAGGACTCACCAATGTTCTTCTTCATCATCTACTATGGTCATATTGCACATGTAGGCTTTGGGAGTGGGCATGGTATGTTTCTCTTATGACATTATGATTATGATATAATATCTTCTTTATATGAATTATTAACATGAACAATACGTATTAGTTCTTGATGAGCTTTACTTAGTGTGAGTCGGGGTATGGGACTTCACTTATACTTTGCACAAGTAGATTTATAAAGGGATTATGGTGTGGTTTACTTATGTTATCACTACTACGAAACTGGAATTTACCGACAATTATTTAGCGACAATTAATCATTCACCACTTATTACTTCTTTAAGCAAAACAATTAGTGGTATATGAACAAAAGCCACTAATATATATCTTTTTAATGACAATAAAAAAACATCGCATGAAAAAACATGATTGAACGCTACTTTCATCCATTCTCTTTTTCCCTCAAAAATTTTCTTCTTGAAAATTCACTATAACCCTCTAATTATCAATAAAAATGAAATTAAAAGAAAACAATATATGCTATTGTTGCACGCACAACCTTGAGACTTTAGCAAAAGTGTCGAAGTTTCATGTAACTTTTTAAAAAAAAGTGACAATAAGTTTTCAAAATAAATGGGTGGTGACATAAGTCTTAAGTATTGGGTATAGATGACAATTATGTGATTAATGATTAAGGATGGCGGAGTTGCTGTCAAGTTTATAAGTCGACAGTTTGGTCCATTGAATTAAATGAAGGGTAAAAGGGTAAATTGACTAAAATCTAATTTAACCAATTTTGGTGGGAATTAAAATTGGGGGAAGCCACCAGCAATCTGTACCAAAGGGGAAATAAAATATTTTCCTCCACCTCTCGTCATATTTTTTTTCTTCCTCTTCTTCTTCGTCGTTCTTGATTGCTTGCTTGTCTTTATTCTCGTTCTATTTATCTTTTTCTTCTTCTTTTCGTACATTATTGGTCTTGGCTGCTAGTTCTTGAGCTTTCTTCTTTTCTTCTTCTAGAATCAGATTTAACTAATTTAATCAGTGGATTAGATTTTGTTTGCTCTCACTTGAAATTACTTCATAAATGATTAGGGTCACAAACCATTGTTTTGATATGTAAAATTAATAGTTCTTTGAAATCATTCATCATCATTTGGGCACCTGCAATTTTTCAATAGTTTGCATTCGCGTTACCAACAGATTTCTATGTGTTGCAACAATTGACTATTTGTACAAATTATAGCCATGTGTTGCAACAGAAAAGTTATTTCATTAGCAATAGAATTGACAGATGTTGCAACACATAGCTTACACAAACTGCAATATATAAGCTAGACATGTACCAATATATGACTTACATGTCGCAATCGACATGATAGTTATATAATACCCTTGTCAATGATTGTTTCAAGTGTTTTATCATATATTTATTGCTTAATTATTGTTTAAAATACTAAATTTTGTACATTTTGACTTTTTTTAATTCCTAAATCGCTTAATTTATCGATTAAGTCATACTTGAAGTGACATATGTGGCAACATATGGACGTTCTGTTGGGGAAATTGCAACAGAAATTTCATATGTGGCAACATATGTATATCATAAAATAATTTTTTGGAGGTTAATTCAATTAAATTGTTACATAATTCAACATGTAACACTAATATATAGTCCTACAATATGTCGAAGTACAAAATTATGGTCTAATACAACAACCTTGATCAATTCTATCAATTATTTCTACAAAGACTATCATTTACCCCCAGTTAATCATACAATAACCAAGTAATTACGTATGATACTTATAAAACACCCTTATAAATCGTTGTTTCAAGTGTTATAACATATTTTTATTGCATAATTATGGTTTAAATTACTAAAATTTTGTCTAATGTTGCATTTTTTCATTCTAAATTGCTCAATTTATTGATTACGTCATTATTGAAATGACATATGTAACAACATATGCTCGTTCTGTTGGAAAAATTGCAACAGAGATGTCATATGTGCAACATATGTATATCATAAAATGGTCTTTGAGGGGTTAATTCAATTAAATTATCACCTAACACAACATGTAACACTAATATGTAGTCCTACAATATGTTTAAGTACAAAATTATAGTCTAATATAACAACCTTCCTCAATTCTATCAATTATTTTTACAAAGATTATCATATCACTAGTTCATTATACAATGATCAAGTAACTTAATATGATAGTTATATAACATCGTTGTAAATCGTTGTTCCAAGTGTTATAGCATATTTTTATTGCTTAATTATGGTCCAAAGAACTAAAATTTGTTCCAATTTGGTATTTTTTTCATCCTTAAATTGTCCAATTTATCGATTAACCCATTCTTGAAGTGACATATGTTGCAACTTATGCACGTCATGTTGGAAAAACTGCAACAAACACGTCATATGTGGCAACATATGTATATCATAAAATGGTCTTTTGGTGGTTAATTTAATTAAATTGTCACCTAATTCAACATTTAACACTAATATATAGTCATACAACATGTCTAATCATAAAATATGGTCTAATACAAGAATTTGCCTCAATTTTATCAATATTTTTACAAAGACTATCATATCACTAGTTCATCATACAATCATCAAGTAACTTCTTATGATAATAATATAACACTCATGTAAATTGTTGTTCCAAGTGTTATAACATATTTTTTATTGTTAATTATGGTCCAAAGTACTAAAATTTGATCCAATTTGACATTTTTCCATTCCTAAATTGCTCAATTTTCGATTAAGTCAACCTTGAAGTGGCATATGTGACAACTATGCACGTTTTGTTGGGAAAATTGCAACAAACATGCCATATGTGAAAACATGTACATCGTAAAATATATTTTTTTTCAGATAATATTTCAAGAGGAGTAATAACTCAACCATCCTACAAACAAATAAGTGAAAAACCACTAACAAAGTCCTAATTTAATACCAATAACTATTATATTTTATCTTAGAAGATATCAATGATAAAGTATAAATGATGATGACAAAGACGCTTTGTTGTAGAAGAAAATCGCAACATATTACCACTGATGTTGTAGAAAATATAGCAAAAATTTGAATTTTAAAGAAATAATGGAACGAGAGAAAGGAAAGAGAGAGAAAATAACGAAAATTAGTAAAAATTAATTAAATTTGAAATATAAGACGAAACGATCTTTTATAGAGGAAAGGAGAGGAGAGAGGTAAAATGAAAGGACGATTATTTTAGACATTTTTATTTTATTTTTTAAATTTTTTTAAAAAATTCATAGTGTGACATTTGTTATCACATATATCCTTTCTGTTGGGGTACATGTAGATAATTTTATAGTTTTTTTTTTTTACAATAAGGTTATATATGTTGCCACAGACACCACATTGGTAACAAGGAAATTTTGACACATATCTCCTTTATGTGATATATGTTACCACATATCTCCTTTCTGTGACATATGTTGTCACATATCTCCTTTCTGTGACACATGTTGCCACATATCTTATTTCTGTGACATATGATTCCCACATTCTTCTTTCTGTGACAAATATTGTCACATGTATATTAAGCGAAGTAGCATACCTGGATAATTCCAACAAAGCTCCTCATTGTTGCTATTAAATATTAAGGGAAGTAAAATACCTTGATAGCTTAACAAACTTCAAGGAATACTCCCTGACAGAGACTTTTTTAAGGTTGATGAACTCCTCAACCTTGGCCTCCCTCATTTCTCTGGGGAAGAATATCTTCAGGAATGCTATCTTGAACAGCTCCCAGGTGACTGGTGTTCCACCTAAGACACGGCTATCTTGCCACATCTTGCACCAAGTCTGTGCAACATCCTTGAGCTGGTAGGAAGCCAGCTCAGCCTTCTCAATATCAGTGTCCCCCATGGCCACCAGGATCTTATGTACCTCGTCTATAAATGCTTAAGGATCCTCTGAAGTCTTCTCCCCTGTGAATATAGGAGGATTTATCCTCGTGAAATCTCACAGTCTGTCAGCCATGTTGCGAACTGGTGGGTTCTCCGTCTGAACATCCTGCCGGTTGACTTGGGTAGTCATAGCCTTATTCTGCATCGTGATGGCTTGTGCCATCTGGTCTAGAGATGCCCTCACCTCAGCATTAATCAACCAAGCTGGGTTAATCGGCATGGCCACTCCTTCAGCTGGAGCTAAGGCTGGCAAACGGACCGGTTTTTGGCCGGTCCGGTCCGGTTCCAATCCGGTTCCCGTACCGGTCCGTCCGGTACCGGTCTTTTAGTATACAAGACCGGTTCCCGGTTTTTTATCCGGTTACACCGGTTCGGTAAGAATCGGTTCCGGTTCGGTCCGGTCCGGTAAGAACCGGTTTAGCCGGTTTTTTTTTTTTTTTTTTATATTTTTAATGTTACCGTTTTATATGACCGTTGGGCCCTTCTAGCCGTTGGGCCGGGGCCCAAAATGGTCAAATATGACCCCCCACCCCCTTCTAACCCATTTACACTATAAATATATCATTTTTTTCCATTTTAAATCACAAATTCAATTCTTATACAATCTTATACAATCTCTCAAACTCTCAATTATAAATCTCTCATAAATTATTAATTATTATATTGTGATATTGAGTTGAAGTTTGAATTTCGGAAGCTACAATCGGCATCTATCAAATCCGGCTTTCGTTATACGTCTACATTTACGTAGACGTTTGGTACATTCGTTCCAACTATTAACTTTAATTGTTATTTGTTTATTAATTTAGTTGTTTTATCTCTTTTATTATATTCTTTTGCTTGTTGTTCTCTTAATATTTAATTGTTTTAAATTTTAACATGAATTCGGAAAGAAATAGTGGTAAAAGACCAATGTCGGAATTAAAAAATAAAAAGGGAGGAGTAAGTAGTTCTTGTTCTAAAAATTTGCCACCTAGATATTTAGTTAATACTAATGATTATACTTGTGTTAGTGAAACTTTTTTTACGTCACCAAGACCTGTTGAATTTAATTCTGAAAATGAAGTAGATCATGAGTCTTTAAATAGACATTATACTAATTTTGAAGAAGAATTAGAAGAAGAAGTAGAAATAAATGAGGAAGATGAAGAGACCCCTACCCCGACTAGTCCGGTTACCGAAGTCCCCTCTTTACCTACTTTTTCAAATGTCGCCGTCGTACGTGTTAAAAGATCGTTAGTATGGAAATTTTTGATACAAAATGAGGAGAAAACTACTGTTACGTGCACTAAATGTAAATTGATAATGAAACATGTAACTACGGGTACGCAAGGGGGAACGGGACGACTAAGAACACATTTACGAAAGTGTAATAAAGAATTTGCTCGCCTAGATGATATAGAAAGAGCTAATAGAAATGGAACACCCATACCCGAAAGTTCTATGGGTGTTGGAGGTTCTAATATGGTTCAAAGTGTATTAAATATGTCTAACCCGGCTAGTCGAAGCACACACCGCACGTATAGTAAAGAAAAAGATCGTAGAGAATTAGCTAAAATGGTTGCTATTTGTGGTTTACCTTTTTCATTTCCTTCTCATCCTGGTTTTGTTCATTATATTCGAGAATTATATAACCCAGATTATGAAGGTATTCCAAGAAATACAATTAAAAGTGATCTTTTTAAATATCAAAAAGAATATTCTCATTTTCTTTCTTGTTTATTTGCTTATTATGATGGTAGGTTATCTATTACTTCTGATATGGGACGTAGTCCTAATGGTAACGATTATTTTACACTTACTGTCCATTGGATTGACCATGAATGGAACATGCAAAAACGAATATTAGCGTATAAATATGTTGAAGAAAATAAAACCGGTTCTTATATAGCATCAAAAGTAGGCTTTATTTTACAATATTATGGAATATGTGATAAAATAATGAGTGTCACTTTAGATAATGCTTCTAATAATTTAAGTGCCGTTGATTATTTAAAAATTAGACTTTGTCCAATTGATAATGATTGTTTTCATATTAAGTGTGCCGCACATGTTTATAATTTAATAGTAAAAGATGGTATTTCTCAATTTGGAGTTTCTTGTGAAAAAATTAGACTTGCTTGTAATTGGATTTTTAAAGCTAAAGTAAAAGCTAGAATTACTGAATTTAAAAATCGTTGTAATGAATGTGGACTTGCATATAGAAAAATTCCAAAAGAAATATGCACTAGATGGAATTCTTTATTTGAAATGCTTCAAGTTGCTTATGTTTATCAAGAACCGCTACAATTAGTTTTTAATGCTCATAATGCGGATCCGAATTTAAGAATTGGCTTTAAAGATTGGCAAAATGTTGAAGAACTGATTGATTTTTTAAAAGTTTTTTATAAAGCAACAAATGAATGTTCTGGTCAATACTATCATACTATTTCTTCTGTTTTAGTAAATATTTGTGCTATTTCAATTGAATTTGCTAAATATAAAGGAAAAGAACATTTTAAAGATTCAGTTGCTTTTATGATTGAAAAATTCAAAAAATATTTTTTCCCTATTCCTCAAATCTATTTGACTGCTACTACTTTCAACCCAAATTATAAATTAAGAGGTGTTGAAAGAATGGTTGAAAAGATTTATAAAAATTTAGAAATTAAAGATGATGAAACTCCTAGTGTTGAACAATGTAAAAGTAGCATTTATACAAAAGTTAAAGATTTATATAATGCATATAAAGTTATGGAAAAAAATATTCCAATAGTTCAACCTTCGTCTTCTAAGCCTAAAAGTGATGATACAGATGACATGATGGATGAATATCTTGAGCTTGAAAGTGATGAAACTAATAATGATTTTGATTTATATTTCAACCAGGCACGGGAAAAGATTAGGCGTGACGAAGGAGAACTTCAACCTCGAATATTAAATTGGTGGAAGAATCGTGAAAAACAATTTCCGACACTTTCTAGGATTGTTCGAGATGTGCTAGCGATTCAAGCATCATCGGTCGCTTCGGAGCAAGCCTTTAGTGCAGCGAGATTTATGATTGGAGATCATCGATATTCATTAGCAAAGGACAGTTTGGAAATATCGGTGTTGTTTCGAGATTGGGTCAATGCCGAAAGAAGAAACACCGGACTACCACTATTAAGTAGCCATATAGAAGACCAAATAGATGAAATATTTGGTGAGAATAGTGATGATGGCATGGAAGCAATGGACGAAGAACGACAAATGCCAATTCCAAAAAATCTTTCTTTTCAAATGATACAAAATTTACAAAAAGAATTTAAAAAAAAATTGAATTGTTAGTATAATAATTACTAATTTACTATTCAATTCCTCCTGAATTATGTACTCTGATTCTCTTTCTAATATTTGTATTGTATAATTTATTTATTTGAAATTTGAATAAATATACGGCTATTCGCCTTGATTTTTTCTTTTATAATAGTCTCTTCTATTTAATTCATGTCTTTTTATAAATTTAATTTTTAATTATTTTAATAAAAGTTTATATTATAACTTTAAATTCAATATAAACTTTAAAGTTTAAATGTAATTTCAAACTTTAAATTCAATATAAAGTTTAAAAAACTTTAAATTCAATTTCAAACTTAAATTCAATTTGAAACTTTAAATTCAATATAAATTTTAAATTCAATATAAACTTTAAAGTTTTCAATTGAAGTTTTAAAATATAATTAAATAATTTTAAAAAAAAAAAAAAAAAAAAAAAAAAGAAAAACCGGTAAGACCCGGTTCCAAACCGGTCCAACCCGGTTCCAAACCGGTAACTAACGGACCGGGCGGAACAGGGATACTTTTCCGGTAAAACCGGTCCGGTAAAATCCGGTACCGGTAAGAAAATCCGGTAAGAAAAATCCGGTACCGGTCCGGTTACCGATAAAACCGGTCCTGTTGACCCGGTCCTGCCCGTTTGCCAGTCTTAGCTGGAGCCTAGGGTGGATTCTGCTTACCCCTAGTTGCTGCTCCTCCTCTCCTAGGACCCATAGTCCTCCAAGTGTTCATTCTCTGAAAACAAGAAGGATTGATGTTAGAAACGTTCCTAACACCAAGATTCAGACATTAGGAAAAGCACGATATGATCAGAAGAAGGGAAATTTTTCCTACGCATCATTCATTCTCTTATTCAGGATAGTGGTGCACTTCACTACCATGACGTAGAAACTA
Organism: Solanum chilense; assembly: GCA_032847665.1. Taxonomy (NCBI): domain Eukaryota; kingdom Viridiplantae; phylum Streptophyta; class Magnoliopsida; order Solanales; family Solanaceae; genus Solanum; species Solanum chilense. The sequence continues at coordinate 29,603,065 of CM064972.1, forward strand.
CTCTATGTGGTTGATGTGAACTCATTATTCTCGGAATTTAACCTAGTGCTCTGATACCAACTTTGTCACGACTGGAATCTAGACCATAGAGGAAATTGGCGTCGTTGTCCTCTCAGAGATCGCATACAAGCCTACTTACGTTATCCTTACTTTTACAGAGGTTGATTTTAGCGGAAAATTTGAAAATTTTGATTCTTTAAACATACTTTCTTAACATTCTTAACATTTCATAATCGTTCATCATCAACAATCTAACATTAAGTATTAATTGTATAATGGCCAAAATAGCACCAATACAAAGTTTGAACCAAAACAGGAAAGAAACGCTAGTGGAACATGCTCCACTAGCTCAACTCTAAAACGCTAGTGGAACATGATCTACTTACATTCTATGGTAGTGAAGTGCAACACTATCCTGAATAAGAGACTGAATGACGCGTAGGAAAAATTTCCCTTCTTCTGATCATATCGTGCTTTTCCTAATGTCTGAATTCTTGGTGTTATGAACGTTTCTAAAATCAATCCTTCTTGTTTTCAGAGAATAAACACTTGGAGGACTATGGGTCTGAGGAGAGGAAGAGCAGCAACTAGGTGTAATCAGAATCCACCCCAGGCTCCAGCTGAAGGAGTGGCCATGCCGGTTAACCCAGATTGGTTGAATAATGCTGAGGTGAGGGCATCTCTAGACCAGATGGCACAAGCCATCACGATGCAGAATAAGGCTATGACTGCCCAAGTCAACCGGCAAGATGTTCAGAGAGAGAACCCACCAGTTCGCAACATGGCTGACAGACTGTGAGATTTCACAAGGATGAATCCTCGTATATTCACAGGGGCGAAGACTTCAGAGGATCCTTAAGTCTTTATAGACGAGGTACATAAGATCCTGGTGTCCATGGGGGACACTGATATTGAGAAGGCTGAGCTGGCTTCCTACCAGCTCAAGGATGTTGCACAGACTTGGTGCAAGATGTGGCAAGATAGTTGTGCCTTAGGTGGAACACCAGTCACCAGGGAGCTGTTCAAGACAGCATTCCTGAAGATATTCTTCCCCAAAGAAATGAGGGAGGCCAAGGTTGAGGAGTTCATCAACCTTAAACAAGTCTCTATGACGGTCAGAGAGTATTCCTTGAAGTTTGTTAAGCTATCAAGGTATTTTACTTCCCTTAATATTTAATAGCAACAATGAGGAGAGTACTTAGCTTTGTTGGAAGTATCCAAGTATTGTATAATGACAAAAATGGTACCAATACAAAGACTGAAACAAAACAGGAAAGAAACGCTAGTGGAACATGCTCCACTAGCTCAACTCTAAAACTAAGCTAGAATGTAAAACAGTAGCATCCTCGAAAGCATGAGGACCTACCAAAACCGGATGAATGCTGAAGTCTGGATAGCTGCAACAACGAACTTGTAGCTCTACCACCCACCTGCGCTTGCACCTAAAAGTAGATGTTTGTATGGAATTAGTACACACTTTTACTAAGTATGGGTATATGCAAGTACACACCAAGGACATGCATGAGAAAGAATAGCTCTTTCCTAACGACATTACTTTATGAAGTCAAGTAAGTAGACTTGCTAAATGGAGATTGGGAAAGATATGCCATGAGAGTAACATGCATCATTATAATTAGCATATTTCACACAACACATATAATCTTCATATAGCACATATCATAGCACATAACATATAACACATAGCTTCTTTCATATTATTCATTCATATGCCAAGAAATCTTGTTATCATGGACTTGACATTAAGACTTTCCTAAATGAGGGCTCAACATATGGGACCTCAACTAAGGAGTCTTCATTAGCAAACACAGAGTTTGATTCATTTATTTATACATAATTAATTTCATTTCATTCATAGGCCAGTGTGAACATAAGTTATACCTAAGATGTAGTTTAAGACTTTCATCGGCTTTGTTGTGCAATGATCAGGAATAACCTAATGTCATTACTTGAATCTAGCCCACCTCCTGATTATCCTATCCTAACACCTTCGGTATCATTCATCTCTTTATATGATCCATTTGACGATGGACTCATTCATTCATTAGGGACTTTAACTTTAACCGACATAGATAATGTGTGTATCATGAAATACAGTGTCTCCCCCACACTGAAAAGAGGTGGAATCACTGGCCAAAGTTACTCAATAACATGCTAGCGTATATGCGAATTTAACCCCACTAGATCATTACATTGGCAGTATAGGTTCAAAGACTAGGAGATGTATGGAGACCCATACCCGGCAAGCCGGATAGTCTCATGTCATGAGAGTTACCTGAACCTTCGCCCTTCCCGAAAGAAGGCATCACCCCTCATAGATAGCCTATCGGCGCTCAGTATAAAGTTCCATTACATTCAACTCATACATCATGAAGGATGGCTTCTAGTATGAGGACAACATAGCTCATTAGATGATTTCTCATCTCATCATTAGTATTAAGTGTTTTAAACTCAATATTTTCATTGGAGTGTTCATGGAGACTGATCTCTTCATTATCTTACACTCTCATTGGTTAGTACGCATTGGTAACATTTACTTAGGCTCATTTGAGATTGCTCTCATCATATACATTAGCCTCGCATCATGATTGTCACCACATTCTTCATTATTAGCACGTTTGTTTTTCATAGTTACTCACCTCTTATTACGTGAATGTTCATTTCTTCATTTCATAGTTCATCTTATCATATGCCAATGCACTTGGCCATTTAGTGTATCTTACACTCGTACTTAACCCTGCTAAGGTTCAACGTTTCACTATGTACATCTTAGGTTCACTTAATTTTTGAACGTATGTTAGACTTATGTGTCTATACATACAAGCCATGGGGCTTCATTCATAATTCGCTATGTGATTCTTACTTTCCTAATATTATGTATTGCAAGACTTATGTATCTTGCTTATATGCCAAGATCTTGATTTTGATCTAAGTAGATGGCATTACTCCTGGATATTTTACTCCGCTATGACTGATGTATCAATAGGAAGTTTGGGCACGGGAATCCAAATCTTGAATCACTTGGATATCATTTAATGTTTTTCATTGATTTTATTTTTGATATTCATAAGATTAGAATTCTATATTAAATCTAAATATTTAAATGACATGATTAATTTTCTATTTTATTAGAATTCTAAATTAAATCTCAACATTTACATGAAAGGATTAATTCTCTATTATAATTAGAATTCTAAATTAAATCTCAACATTTACATAAAAGAATTAATTTTCTATTTTAATTAGAATTCTAAATTAAATTTCAACATTTACATGAAAGAATTAATTTTCTATTTTAATTAGAATTCTAAATTAAATTTCAACATTTACATGAAAGAATTAATTTTCTATTTTAATTAGAATTCTAAATTAAATCTCAACATTTACATGAAATAATTAATTTTTGGTTTTAATTTGAATTCTAAATTAAATCTTAACATTTACATGAAAGGATGAATTTTCTATTTTAATTTTACTCTTAGTTAACCGAAAGATTGGGGGTTCGAGCCCCCACAACGCCTTTGATTTTTAGAGTTAAATTCGCTACAATAGGGAGGTTGTGGGTTCGAACCCCCACAGCCCCCTTATTTTTCTTTTAATTTTGTTGAGGAGGAGGCTTTGAAGTGGTGGGTTCAAAACCCAACAACCCCTCTATCTTCATTTTTTTTCTCTCCCTCGCGCGTACTGGGAGGTCGTGGGTTCGAACCCCACGCCTCCCATTTATTTGTTTACTTCATTTTTCTCCTTCTCCTCCCCATAAGTCGCGAGTTAGATTCCCTCCAGCCCCATTTTCTTTTTCTTTTCTCGCGCAAGATAGGGGCCAAGGGTTCGATTACCCCCAGCCCCGTTTCTTTTTTTCTTTTTTTTTTGGCGAAATTCGCTGGAGCCCAACCCCAGTTCGAACCCCACTTAGAACATCCCCTTTTTATTTATTTATTTATTAAGGCATGCTTTGGTGAGGTCTTAGGTTCGATCCCTACAGACCTCACCTTTTTTTTTTAATTTTCAGACATCCGAAATATCCAGAAATCACCTGCATCCAATTTCCAGATTCTGGAACTTTGTTACACATTTTTATGCAACATTTTACAGGACATTTGAGCACCTCTTTCTTAGTCGTTCGTTAGGATTCATTAGACAAGTTAATTGTATGATTTGGTCATTTGTTTAATTAGAATATCTATCATTTCAACCATGTGAACATCACGATTTTAAGAGCCTCTAATTGCACTTAAAACACGAGTAATCTCTAAGCTATTAACATGCTAAAGAAAAACTAGAAGTCATGGTCACAATCTTGGACAAATACATATGTATTTACATTCATATTTCCGAAAGACACAAAATATAAACACATAATCATGAACACATACTCGAATTAAGATCCTCACCACACACACAGTGTCCCTAAACTCTACCAGCAAACATACCAACCTAAGATCATTGGAAGCTAGTGACAGGGAACATGCAAAGGGAAAACTATCCTAGTTTCGGATGAACAACGTAAACCCTAAGGGATCTCTTAGGAAAGGGACTAAGAGGAAAGGAACCCATACCTTAATCGATGTTCAAACGCTGATGTTGTTGCCACAAACCTCCATAAGAATCATGGCCTACCCTTTAAATGTCAACACCACTTCGACGGACAAACCTCCGTATGCCTAACGTGTGATTAACATTGTTTTTCTTTAAAATTCGTGTGAGTTATTTAAGTGTGAAGAAACTTGGTTAAACTTTCTGTTCTTCACTTTATTCTTGGTAGAGAGAACAAGAGAGGTTTCTTTTTTTTTTCTTTTGAACGTGGAGAGGTGATAAACGTGATTAGGAGAGTGTTAGCATAGGTTTAGGAGTATTAATTCAAGATTTAGTCAAATAGGATTTAAATTAAATTAATACAAATTTGATTTTTTTTAATTAATACGTGAAAGGACCATTATGCCCTTACAATTTAAAATTTTCAATTAAAAATTAAATCACCTTATGTACCTATTTATTCGATTTTTAGGATTGTTACATACATAGCATGACACACAATCAGGTTACAATCAGATCAGTTTTTTCGCCTCATTCCGGGCGTCTACATAACCATATATTTATTGATATTAAAAGATCGGAATACTTTAATTGTCAAAACATAAAATATATAAGTAAGAGCTATGATATCACATGAAGTTTCTTTAAGTATTCCTCAAACATAAATATCTCTAGTAACCCTTCTTAGAAATTTCTTAACTGTACAATGCTTACCTAGATGTTTCCTTTCTAACCATAAATAGTAGATAGAATTTGCTTAAAATATAATGAAGATGTTAGCCTAAATTAGAAATTCTTTTATCATTTTGTATAGCCCTACTAGCCTTATTATACCAGCCCGTAGATATTTGACACATCCTTAGTCGTCATAGAACGTGCATCAAATCAAGAGTAAATGAAAAGACACTTAATCATCTCAGGTTCCTTGTACATAACACACGATCTGGTAAGTTTGTACACTCTATTTCAGCTGCCTACGTAAGCCTTAAGTGTATTATAATTTGAAGCTTTGACTACTGATGAAGTCAAACGCTTAAATCTGTAACTAGGAGCTACAAAATCATGTTGTTTCTGTAATTTTTCCTTGTATATGAATATCTTGAACAACCTTTCTTAGAATATCCTAAACTATGCAAGCTTTACCTTGATGGTTCCTTTCTAATCATAAGTCGAGATAAAATCTATTAGTACTATAATTAATATTCCAACTCAACTAGAACGGCTTCTGGCATCTTTTATAGCACAACTAACCTTAGCACATCAGTCCATAGACATTCGGTATACCCTTAGGAATCATAGAAGTCGAGACCAAATGGTAAAAGTAAATTGGGACTTAAAGAAAAGGTGCTCGATTGTCTTAGGTTCCTGCTAAATAGCATGCAATCAGGTCAGAATCTAGTCAGTTTGTCTCCCCACATCATCTATCTACGTAATTCTTAAGAGTATTACAAATAGAAGCTCTGAATACTTAAAACTATAAAATTCTTAAATCTGAAAGTACGAGCTACAAAATTGCAAGTAGGTTCGGCAATTTTTTCTCCAACATGAATATCTTGAGCAACCCTTCCTAAAATAATCTTTACTTTGCAAGATTTTACTTGGTGGTTACTTTACAAAAATAAATGGTACACAACAATTTGTTAGTATAATATAATTAAGATTTCACCTTCAGTGGAACTTCTTCTAACATTTTGTCTAGCCAAACTAACCTAATCAGACCAGCCCATAGACATTTGGGAAACCAACCATTAGGAATCTTATAAAAGTTGAGACTAAAAGATACTATTAAGTCATCACTTAATGAGACGGTGCTTCAATGTTCTCAGGTTCATGCTACAGAACACATAATTTGTTCAGTTTGTGCACCCCATTTGAGTCGTCTATGTAAGTCGTAACTTTATTTCTAACCATGACATATAAGTCAGGTAGGACATACTTCGAGATATGGAGTTACAAATTTATTAATGCCACCGCTTTTTACTAAACATATTTTTAGTTCTTACAGTAATTGTTGAAACTAAGAATATCTTAAACTTTATGGACAATCTTAGAAATAAAATTAAGATAAATTGTGATAGAGTTAGTAAAAAATACTTGAATGGAGTCAATGATTTTATAAATCATGTCTTTTCTTAAAAACAAGATGTAGACAAAATTGCCCTGTACATAATGTGTGCTTTTTCATCAAGTAAATCGGGATACAACATATGATCATCTTGTGGTTAATGGAAAGTAGGTATGTTCTTGGTTTAGGAATTGGTCCAACTCCTTCTCTATGGGGTAGTAGATCTTTCTTAGAGAACATTGATGAAGAGGATTCATCTAATAAAATTGTACAAAGGTTTGAACAAAGATAACTTAATTGAAGGTGAAACAAAATGAAGAAATGAATATGATGTACAAAATGAGGATAATATTCAATCAGAATTACTCCAAATGTGACAATTCATGCTCAAACATGCTCCTAATGAATCCATGCCTCAAAATATCAATGGCACCTCACGTGGACAGGTAAATTGATTCCATAAGTTTTAGACATTATTTTTTTTAATAAAATTTAATCATATAAAAGTATTTTTAACTATTGTGTTAATATTTATCAGGTCCACGACTTTGATAGTTACCATGGACAAATAGCACAAAAAAGAGGGATAGGTATTATTGCTTGAACTACTCCAACTTCTGATGGTATTACTCATCTTTATCCTTTGATACGACTGTTTGAGTTACTAATCGAGTCCAAATTCATCTCGATGGTTGCTTGTCCATGATGTGTACTTAGTTTTAACTATAGGTTTTGTTTCTATAGTTGAGTGTTAATAATATGATTACTTGAAATAATCCATATACACCTCATCCCATGTTCTCTATGTTCTTGATTAAAAACATATCATAAAATTTGCATTTTCCAATTGTTATTCATATTGTTGATGCTCTGGGAATCCTTCAATTTTATACCGATTCACCTACAGTGTTGATATCCCCTTAAATCTATTTTGTTTTATCTATAGCATCTCTTGGTCTAGCTGAATATTAATTGTGTGATTACTCAAATTGGTGACCGTAAGAATACTGGTCCAAGGAAGACAACAACACGTGATGAATTTAAAACTTTTGGTCTTTGTCATACAGGTGCACAATGTGATATTCTAGTTTATCTTGTGTTTCTTACATGCCAGTCAATGTCTTTAGTCTGATTAAAGATCAGTACTTCCACATATAGTCCCAATTGCAGCACTCTCATCTTTCACCCCTCACTAATCCTCATTGTATCTGCTAACTTTATAGGTAAAATCTAAAACTGACAATGTTCTGTTCAAAACTTATTTGCTTACAAAGATTAGTGATACCATTTGGATTATAGATTCAGGAGCATCAAATCATGACATATGACCTTTCTATACTCTTTATACAATGTAGTGTCTTTCACCTAAAAGATCTACTAAGACCTTTCATCAACTTGTTACCTCCAACATCTTTGTAATGCTTTTCAGTCTATTGATTGCTCCATTCTGAATCATTTATAGCGCTTGTTGGTATAGCTGAATATTTAGTTGTCTGATTACTCGAACTAGTCTTCTAATCATCCAATGAATATACTAAACTCTTGACAACAGAAGCCTTCTTCAATGAAACAACTTTTTTAAGTTATGTTTTTCAATGAGAACTTTTAAAATAAAAAGATAACTACCATTAGCAAAACAGTTGAAAAGGTTTGCTATCTGAACAATTTCTGAACATGAAAGATCTGGATAAAATTAATAGCTCATTTTTGTTCTCCTTAAAGTTTAAAGTAGCATACACAAGGATGAGGGACATACATAACATCATTGTATCCTCTGCTTCAGCAGTTTGCTCAAGTTCATTTGTTGTCCAATCGTTATTCTTAACTGAAAGAAATAGTGTGACTCGATGAGGCTTTTATATAAATGAGAAGGAATGTACTTAACTTCTTATGAGGAAACCACTTCTTTGTTTGTTGAGTAGAAACAAAGACGATTCTACTCTACTTCTAATTTAGGATCCAATTCTACTTCGTTCACTACTAGAGTCTCCAAACCATATTTCCTTCCAAAGTATCCTTTGATCCATCATAACCTCATTTGTTTTGTATTGCGAAGACAATCAGACCATTGAGAAATGTTAAAGGGTAAATTATCCTTCTCATTTGAAGTTCACATAGTATACTGGTGACCCTAAGAATACTGGTCTAAGGAAGACAACAACACATGCTGAATTTGAAACTTCTACTCCTGGTCATACAAGTTCACAATTTGAGGTTCTAGTTTATCTCATGTTTCTTACCTGCCAGTCAATGTTTCTAGTCTGAGTAAAGATCAGTCCTTCCACATACTAAATTTTTAAAAATATAAAACAATTATGTTGGCTTATCAAATCCAAAAACCAAATCAAACCATATAAAGTCGGTTTTTTCTGTTTCGACTTTAGTCGGTTTTTTCGAGTATTTTCATTTTTTTGGTTTTTTCGGTTTTTTACAACTATACCGCGTTTAAAAAAGCGATAAATATTTTTTCACTTTCGTGTGTTATAAACTAACCTTAAAAAATGATAAGTGAATAGAAATTTTTGAAAAGACTGTCAAATTCACATGATTACAAAATATTTTTTTTGAAATATTATCGCTTATTATGCTAAACTAATAAAATTAAAGGCTAGACACAAACTGAATACAAAAAATATTTACAAAGTAAATTATTGACTTTGAATTTGAAAAAATTATAACAATATAATTATAACTTCGGGTCTTAAAACAAAACAAAACATTTACAACTTTACATTTCCAAATTTGAAATAAAGTAGACAAACATTGGAACCTTTAAACTAACTTAAAATATATTAACAAAGTAGATTATAAATAATATTTTTAGTTATAAAAAATAATATATATATATATATATATATATATATATATATATATATATATATATATATATATATATATATATATATAAAAATATACAAATACAAATTGAAAATAATATATATAATATATTTTTATATAAAAATATATATATATATATATATATATATATATATATATATATATATATATATATATATATATATATATATATATATATACACACACACACACATTGAAAACTATAAGCTAACTAAAAATATATTGCAAAGTACATTATAAGTATTATTTTTAGCTATAAATAAAATTAATTATATATATGTATATATAAAAGATTTTACAAATCCAAATTTGAAATAAAATATATAAAATTGAAAATCCTAAACTAACTTAAAATATATTAACAAAGTAGATTATAAATAAGATTTTTAGTTATAAAAAATAATATATATTTATATATATATATACACACACACACACATTGAAAACTATAAACTAACTAAAAATATAATGCAAAGTACATTATAAGTAATATTTTTAGCTATAAATAAAATAAATTATATATATGTTTATATAAAAAATTTTACAAATCCAAATCTGAAATAAAATATATAAAATTGAAAATCCTAAACTAACTAAAAAATATATCGCCAAAGTAGATTATATAAATAGTATTTTTATGTATAAATAAAATAAATTATGCATATGTATATATATGTCGGTTTGTTTTGAGTTCGGTTTGATTCTTCTTTTTCTAATACCAAACCAAACCAAGAGTGGTCGGCTTTTTTTTCAATCGCCAAACCAATCAAAACAAACCACAAGTCAATTTCCGGCTTGATTCGGTTCGTCGGTTCGGTTTGACTTAATGATTCGGTTTGTACACCCCTAATTACAATAGATACAAATTTAACTTATCAATCGACCTTGAGTGACAAACTTAGGAAAATTTGCCATAAGAAAGGAATGAAGTAGTATCTGAATCGACCAACTGTCACGACCCGAGAGCACCCCCTAATTGTAACACCCCGTACTGACCTCTTGGAGGCCTTATACAAACCCTTACCATTCATTCATCGCAATGCCATAAAAAGTGCAGAATTTGAAACTTTTTCATAACATAACACAAGACAACAAAGTCATCTCATTTAAAAACCACTAATACAATGTTAGGATACAAAGTCTCATCTTGCCATCTTAGACACGCCTTCAATACAATAGGGACACGACCCTTATAATATAAAGAAAAGTTACTAGTGTATTACATGAACTTAATGAAACTCTTAATATAAAGGTCCTTGAATCATTAAGGACACACCGGAACTTAAGAATCGTAAATCCAAGCTCTTCATTCTGGAAAAGTCCTTTAGCCACCACCTTCTACAATTGGTGTAAAAAGATGAAGAAGAATGGTATTATTACAAGAATTCACTAAGTATAATAACCATGCAAAAACATGCGTTAAACAAGAAATTTAGTTAGAAATCATGCATCATGTCTTTTGAGAGAAACATCATGAATATTTGATACAATAAGCACAATATGGTTCACAACAACATATACAAATATTTATCACATTTAAGACACATTCAGTACCTCCAATATGTTACCTTTCTTTTTTACATCAAGTCCTTACCTCAAGAAACCCTTAAATAATACTTTGTGAAATATATGAAGAGTGTCCCATTCCACCATTTATACTAAGGCATCACCTTATGGTCACAAAAGCTTAACTTTCATACAACCTTTATTAAAACATAAGAACATCATGAACATAACATATACATAAGAAGCATCACCTAAGAAAACCCCCAAGTCACACTAGTGCAAAGCAAGTAACATTCCATAATACCACTCACACCATGTATTTCTAAAAAGCCACCCTAGACTTAGCACGTTATATTCAACAAGTCACAACATGCTCACTTATCATTAGACATAAGTGACATGTACTCCATTAAAGGTCACATAAGCTCTCATTCATTCTTTAGATCTTATCATAACCCATTTAGTTCATATCATAGGTAAACCTCTTACAACCCCTTCACAAGATTACTTGTGCAATGTACACATGGAGTCTCATATATCCAAATATACTAAGCAAACCCATTAAGAAGCCATAAGTGTAATTCACATTCATAATCATAACTCATATCTTGACATAAGTAAAGTTAACGTTAACATGCATTCATATCAACATACATGAACCATGGTCCTTATTACATAAAAGAACCAAATCATAACCTCTCTTAAAATTTACTTGTGAATGCATAAGTAGGGTCCATAGTCCTACCTACACTAAGTAACTCTTCAAGAAGTAATAAGTAGAGTTCATATTCTTTTCTCACTTCATTTTCTAACTTTGGGGAGACATTGCCATAACCGATATAGACAATGTGAGCCACATGGAATCGGGTGTTCTACCCCACACGGAGAAGAGGGCGTAATACTTGCCAAGATAGCACCTACATACATAATAGAAATCTAAGTTGATCCACTAAGCTAAGACCTACGGGGTCACGTAGTTATTGAATAAGGAGATTGCTACTAAAAATATATACTTGCTAAAGTAGAAGGCTTCCATCTCATGAGACAACACAAATCCTTAGGAACCCAGACTTGCTAAATGTAAAAGGAACCAATGGTGGAATCTGGACTTGCTAAACATAAAAGCCTTCGTCTCATTTTAATGTTTACTCGGTGCTAAGGTCCAACTCCTTTTTTTAAATCATATTTAAGCCTTTACTCAACATTGTTAATAAAATAGGCTTCAGGGACTTAATTCCCCCATACGTCATATAGCTTAAAGGTTTCTAAGATGAGAATGACCTTTAATCATAGAACCAACATTCTGTGAGAATGTCCTTTTACATAATCATGACATTCATAACATAGTCTAGTTTATAGTAATCGATGAAATCTTTCAAGAGACTTACTTTTACTAGAGCATAAACCTTACTCACTCATACATTCATGTGTGTATATATGTGAGAAAGCCTTTCACATAAACACCTTTATGCAACACATGTTCATACCTTTCTAGTCATATACTTTTCATGCATAATAAGATGTAAAGATGCATATGAGAATTATCCTTTCAATTGACAACCTAAACATATTATATTCATAATCATGCACGGAAATGTGTGTGTGCACATATTGGTCATCATAATGGCAAGCAACAACATTTTCAGTAAGGGAACTTCCCTTTAAGGGATCCCAACACATTTATCATATCCCCAAGTCATGAGCAATTCACACATAAAGCCTTTAGGGATTCTAGACCAGAAACCCGGACTTCATCATAGGAGACATAACAACATTTAACATTTAATATTCAACTGCTAACATGTGTAAGATCACATATTCATATAGGGGTCACATAGGTAGGGGTCCATATACAATAGTACTTAACATAACTATTTATGTACACCATACATTACCCTATCATTCTCGTTCATCTTATACTTCACATTATCAATACACCTCAGTCATGATACTAACAATGAGGAATACATACATAACCTTCATGGATTACCTTCATACTCATGATTAGCATAATAAGAATTCACATTACATCTATTGACCTCAATACCATGATCACAACATGTATAGATAGACAATAAGCAAACACCTCCACCATAAGTAGAACAAACCATACAAAATCAATTCCAATACTATAGACAAGAAGTTGGTTTAACTTACCGATTCTCCAAGACGTTATCAACATAATTCAGTACTCAATAATTGATAATCAATAGCTAAAAATATAAATAGCATTCAATAATACATCACAATCTAAGATTAATTCCATTAACATCCAATCAAGATCATAAAACCCACTTTATAGGCTAAACTGAGAGTTTAGGGAGATCATGGGGTCTTCAAGGAATTTAATTAAAAATCATCTTAAAAATCTTTATTAAACATTAATTCATCATTAAATTAAATTTGAAAACACATAAAAAAATGTACCCATGTTCAGATGGGAAATTGAGAAATATGATCATTGAAAATCTATGGAAAACCTTTGATAGAACTCCTTGAATATAAGGTTATTTGAGAATCAAGAGTTACAATACCTTATAGATTGAAGAACCACCAAAATTGAAGAATAAATAAGTTGAAAACCCATCTCCTAGATTGATCTTGAGCTTGGCGTCTAATGGAGTTTTGAGAGAATCTATTTTTTTGGGGAAGGGTTTAATTTTAAAGAATGAATTATAATTTGGGGTTTCTCTAATCTAATAATCTTAAAATACCCTTAAATATGTAAAATAACAATCCAACATTTAATTGGGACATGGTGTAAGTTTACAAATTAACCACTTAATTGGCCGAGACTTTGCAATGTACAGGTGGCGATTTACGGCCAACATTCACATACCATGAATGGATTGATGGTCCCGTCCTGGTAATCTGTCAATAGTGACTGAAGCTCCTTCATTTGGGGGCTAATATCTCAAGACTAAGTTTGGAGCCATGCTCCCTTTCTATGGGGTGTCAATTAATTGATGGGGCGTTGATTGGGGTCGTTAGTCAAGTCTGTTTTGACAGCTTTTACCTGACGTTTGGGTCATCCACAAGGACCCTTAGGTTGGTCCATGGGCAGTCGTACCCAAACCTCTTGACCATAAACACGACCATATAGGTACTAGGGTCACCATTAATCATTTTAGAATCCAAACGACACTTCAAAACAATGCAAACATACTTGAACTCACGAGCACAAAAAAGACTAGTTTCCGGACGTCTAGATTGTCCTTTGTCATTGACCTTGAAACTATGTAAACCAATTATTAAAAGTTGTTTCACACCTTATTAACAATTTATTAACTCATATAAGTCATGTACGACTCTAGTTCGTCCTATTTCATTTTGAGGGTCTTACACAAACAATTTGGGATACTTGTCTCGCATGTCTTTTTCTGTTTCCCTAGTAGATTCCTTGACTAGGCGATGTTTCCATTGAACTTTGACGGACATAATATCCTTGGTCCTTAGATTATGAACATTATCATCAATATTTGTAATCAGTTCTTCCTCATATTAGAGGTCTTTACTAAAACAATTTAGTCTCACTTAATGATATAATCCTCGTCACCATGATATCTCTTAAACATGGACACAGGAAATACCAGATGAACTCCAGATATATTAGAAGGTAAAGCCAACCTATATGCTATCGGTCCTACACATTTAAGAATCTCAAAAGGAACAATGTATTGCGGACTTAGTTTTCCCTTCTTGCAAAATGTCATTACCCATTTCATGGGTGATACGTTAAAAAGAAAATTCTCACCTGTCTCAAATATCATGTCCTCACCTTATAATATTCATACTTTTTTGTCTACTCTCGGCTTCTCGAAGCTTACCTTGATACTCCTCACCTTATCTTGAACATCCTTTACCTAATCAACCCCCAAAGTCTTCACATTTCCAATCTCGAACCATCCTATGGGTGATCTATATCCTCTCCCATATAATTTCTCCAAATTGTACAATATAAATGCTAGAGTGGTAACTATTATTATAACAGAATTCACACAAAGGTAAGAACATATCACAATGCCCTCTAATATCAATAACACATGCCCTCAACATGTCTTCTAAAACATGAATAGTCCTTTCTGTCCGTCCGTCTGTGGATGAAATGTTGTACTAAAAGTGAGTTGTGTGCCAATTTTATCATGTAATTTCCTCCATAACTTTGATGTGAATTGGGTATTACGGTCAAAGATGATAGAGAGGGGCACCTTATGAAAACTCATTATCTCTTTCAAAACACCTTAGCCAGTTTGTGAGCATTATAATCTATCCTTATCGGAATAAAATGACTGACTTTGTCAATATATCAACCACTACGCAACTGGAATCAAAATTACCCAAGGTCTTTGGAATACCAACCATGAAATCCATGACTATCATCTCCCACTTTCATTTCGGAATTGATATTCTTTGAAGTAAGCCTACTAGACCTTGGTGTTCATACTTCACTTGTTGGAAATTTTGACACTTCGTCACAAATTCTGCTATATCTTTATTCATGACCGACCACCAATAAATTTGCTTCACGTCTCGATTCATCTTGGTCAGACTCGAATGAATGGAATATCGCAAACAATGGGACTATATCAAGGACTTTTTAATCAAGTCATCAACTCGAGGAACACAAATCCTCCTTTAAAACTCAGTACACCCTCTGTATAGAGAGTGGTCACCTGTTTCTAACAAATCTCCGTCTTCTTCTTAAGTTCATTCAAATTCTCATCCTCAAATTGCTTGGCCTTGATCTCTCTAATGAATGTTGCCAACCTTTAAATCTAACTAACTCCCCTCCTTTTTCTGAGAAGCGCAATTGCATAAATTTAGACTCCAAGGTCTGAATTTCCTTATATAAAGGTCACTTGGTTACACTCAAGCAAACTAGACTACCTATACTTACTGCTTTTCAACTCAAAGAGCTTGCCACTACATTAGCCTTACCTGAATGGTATGGAATGGAAATATCATAATTTTTAAATAACTCTATCTACTTTTTTTGTTTTTAATTGAAATCCTTTTGAGTAAAGGTGTGTTGTTGAGTACGATGATCATCAAACACCTCACACTAACACCATAGAATTAATCCCACCATATCTTAAGAGAAAACACTCCGTTGCGAACTCCAAATCAAGTTTTGGATAGTTCCTCTCATGCACTTTCAATTGACGCGAGACATAATCTATAAGATTCTTATCCTTCATAAACACAACACCAAAACCAGAATCTAAAGCATTACAATAAATAATGGAATCCATACATTCGATCGATAGTTCTAGAATAGGTGGTGGTCAAAAGAGTCTTAGCTTTTGGAATCTCTCCTCACATTATTCAGTCCATTCAAATGGTATCTCTTTTTTGGTAAAAAAATTCAAATCAATGGCAATAGAATCAAAGTTCTTCACAAATCGACGATAGTATCTAGCATTATCCACAAAACTCAAAACTTCTGGCACAAATCTAGGCCCAACCTAATCTTTAACTGCTTTAATCATTTGAAGATTAACCATTACCCCTTATTTTGAAAATTACATGTCCCAAAAATGCCATATAAGTCAACCAAAATTACACATAGAATATTTAACATAAAACTTTTGTTCCCAAGACCACCCAGAACAATATGAAGATGGTTGGTATGCTCTTTCTCACTTTTCGAATAGATCAAAATATCAGCAATAAAGACTATGATGATTTAATCAAGAAATGAGTTGAACACACCATTCATTTAACTTATAAAAGCATCACGCGCATTAGTCAACTGAAACAAAATAACTATAAACTCGTATTGTCGATAGAGGGTTCTAAATGATGTCTTGGGCACATCTTTAAGCTTAACTTTTAATTGATGGTATCCAGACCTTAGATAAATCTTAGAGAACACTTATGTACCTTGGAATTAGTAAAAGATATCATATATTCGAGGTAATGGGTACTTGTTTTCAATGGTAACCCTATTCAATTGTTGGTAATATATACATGTCCTCATACTATCATTCTTTTTCTTAATAAACAAAACTAGAGCACACCATGGGGAAGAACTAGGACGAATAAATCACTTATCAAGAAGTTCTTGTATATGAACTTTAATCTCACTTAATTCTTTCGAAGCCATGAGAATGGATGGAAATTGCACGAGTACCAATCTCTAATTTGATGTAGAGATCTATATCTCTATCCCGAGGCATGCAAAGAAAACCAGTTGAAAACACTTCTCTAAATTTTTACACCAAAGGAATAGAGATAATAGAGGGAGACTCAACCTCAACATCTCGAATGGGCCAAATAAGCCAAAGAAACCCTACTCTACATGTTTTCTAGCCCGAATAGAGGATACAATCTTAGTTTGCTTTGGATTGTACACATATTCCCACTCTAATTTTTTCCTTCCCTAAATTTCTAAAGTCAAAGACTTAGTATTACAATCAAGAACAACAATAGGCGGATAAGCAAGTCATGTCTAAGATTGTGTCAAAGTTAGTCATATCTAAAATAACCAAATCAGCCCAAGTATGAAAACACATAAACGCCTCCTCCTTTCCTTGGAAGAACACTGAGTCCTATCATCATAATGGGCGACTTCCTTTCTAGGCTGCATTGTACCTCTACATGTGTGCTCATTTCCCATACTCTTGGGTCTCACTGGTTTCCTCCTCACCCACCTTGTGGACACCCTCGACCATTATTACCATTTCATGCGGGTACCACTTCTCTGGACTGCTGCTCAATCGAATCTATCAAGCATTAGTGGAGAAAATATTTCCTCATATTCCTAGGTTATCCACATTTATAGCAAGTACAATCATCTGTCTGCTGAAGGTGTCACTCCCTAGCTATCCTAAATTAAATTATGAGGTGGAGTTAGCATGTAATTACCTTTACCGGCAGGCATAACGGATAAAATTAGCTTGGTTGCAAGTGTTGGCCTCCCTGAACCTCTAGATTAAGATCCTACAAAGTTGCCCAAATTTTTGTCTTTCTTAGCCAATGCCTTGGCATGAACGTCATGCCTCAACCCTCCATTTTCTCCAAAAAATTTATTACCTCGTTCAAGTTATTTCCTACAAAGGTCATACGAATAGAGTACAAATCAGAATTTAGTCCATTAATAAATAAATGCATCATCTCTTCCTGAGGACTTGCTCTAAGGCCATGAACTCATCCTTCTTATGATCTCTCAATGTCCGAGTCACATATTTCTCTAAAAACAGAGCATGAAATTGGGTCCAAGTAAGTGTAGGTAAAATTGAAGATCTACATTCCATATGAGCTCTCCACAAGTGCTTAGCCTCGCCTTGAAGCTAAATAGTCACGAACTCAACCCGATGTTGATGGACAATTTCAAACTTATGAAACATCTTATGGAAGTCTAAGATAAACTCATAAGCATACTCATTCTCCGAACCATGAAATACAGAAGACTTTAGATTCAAAAACATAATCAAAACTTCATGCTCATTACCAGTCCTAACAAAACCCAACAAAGGATGGAATCATGATCTACATTCCCTCCCACCTTCGGGACAATCATACTAATAGGAGGATTGGAAAGAGATTGAGTTGCATGAACAGAATGAAGCATTCCAAGACAAACCAAACCTTTCAAGACTGACATGATTTTATGAGCTAACAGTAAGTCTATTAGAGGAATGCATGTTATTTTTGCCTACACGTCTTCCTCTTGTCCAACCTTCTCAGCATTTTCAACTTCAACATTCTCATGTATCTATTCATGATGCACAGGAGGGTCCTTATTTTATGGAAAATTTTCTACCGGTACACCATATCTAGTAGGCACGACTCTTACTCAGGCTCAACCCAAAGCTCTTCCTCTACACCAACATTAACTACCACCTCTTATTGCAGATTCCTAAGCTGGAGCATTGACAGGAGCTACGAGCTAGACGTCGTTGAATCTAGTGTTAACCATATGCGGAGAGAAGAGTGAAGAAAGTTACATACCAATTTGAATCAACAGATACCAATAGGAATCATGTTATAGCACAAAGGAGACAAGAGAAAATAGACAGATTTCCTAAAGTCCCATACCATCTCGAAGAAAAGTATAGTGGTCACCGTACCGTTCCACAAAACTCTACTAGACTCATTTTGGTACATTGATATCAATGAATCTAGGCTTTGATTTCAACTTTTTCATGACCCTGACCGTAGTGATTGGCAACCACACTAACCCTCCGGTGGGAGAACCATTAATACTTAGTATCTAACAAAATTTAATCAAAATACTAAAACATTTAAGTTACGGAAGCAAGTTAAATAGCTAAAATTGAAGCTCCCATAAATTTTCGAAAGATTAAAAAACTAAATAACAAATAAATACTCCTAGAACTTGAAAATCAATGTACCAAAACATCTAACAAGAAGGGTTAGGACCCAAGCTAATGAACTAATATATTAGTAGAAAAGTCTATGAGTTAAATGTGGACATAGACGAAAGGAGAACTCATGGTAGCTTGAAGAACTGTATCATCCTTGAATTTAACCAACGATCACTGATCCTCTAAACAAGATTTATCAATAGATGCATGCATATGCCTTATACTCAACAAAGAAAGAGCAGGTTTAGTATCAATCCATAACCACTGTATACTAGTAGGATCACATGGCTATCCCACTAAGTGCAGCATACATAAGTCAATACAAAAATATAATGACATACATATATCGAACAAATACAATATTATCAACATTTACGAACAAGGTGCAGTTTTACATTTCTCAAGATACATAATTATATTAAATCATTGTTCCTTTCATGGAACCCTAACCCAAAAAGCTAGCATACCGAACCGTGGTACCTAATCCAATGTTTATGTCAGAACATGGCAACCGATACCATAATTATGACGGAACGTGGCAAGTGATCAAAGTTGGTGTTCCGGAATGCAACACTAGATCAATTCAACAAGCCACAATCACAATTACAAAATACATTCTTATAATCATACAATCAAGTCATGATTCATGTCATTCTTCATTCATATTTCCTCATTTACAATTAATGTAATCAACAATGAAGCATTCACATACATATATGTATCAATGAAGCAAGAACAAACATACATAACACAATCATAGAATTGCAATCATCATCGACCTCGAAATAAGCTTGAAGCCATTAAGAAACTTAATTCTTCCTTTTCCGAATTTGTTCCTCTTGTTCTTGGTCTATAAATAATCTAATAACACTAAAATCAATAAAGAATCACCAATTAACCAAATTACTAACAATTCTATCAAATCTAGATCATACTCATGATCCTAATATCCAAATTAGTATTTTTCCACAAAAAATGTGAGATAAAAACTCTTCTCCATCTTACTGTTTAGATTACGTTCTACAGAACAAAAAATTTATTCGGGAAATTAAAATCTTACCTTTAGACTTAAGAAATATGAAAAGCTATTAAGAAAAAACCTGGGCTTGTTCCTTATATGTGAAGTTCGAAAATTAAAGAATAAGTCATATTCGGGGTTTATTTACGACTTTAAGTCGTGTCTTCCCCGTCATTGCAGCACCCACCCCTCTATAGTGGCCCCGCACTTGCGGCAGATATTCCTCCTCAGCGGCTTGCACAGAACAAGTGAGCAAACTTAATAAATTAAATTTCCTATTTCACAACACACTTTCCACCAACGACATTTATAAAATACGTGCTCATGCTAAGAACGATTTTGAATGTTCTACTCGCCCAAATGCAATTTCGTGAAGTCGTACGAATTCCTTAATGACTTATATATCTTCTCACTTAATCAAATTCATAATTAGAGCATCCAATTGTTACCTTATTTCCCTAGACTTTAATTACTTCAGTTTCATCCAAATCTGGACTAAGTTACTGAAAAAAAGTTTTTCGACCAAAAAATTTTCCCCATTGGATTTTCTATTACAATGGGACCTGGTCATTGCATTACTCCACTGTTAAGGCAACACCTATTCGTTGAGTCCACATGGAACTTTTGAAGAAGTATAAGCAATTGTTGTCAAATAAAAAACATAATAGAGTTTAGTGTCGATTCCATGAAGAATGTGATCTACACTTAGGCCAATTTATTGTTGGTTGTAATTTAGCCTTACCCAAATTATTTTTGTAAATGGAGGGAGGCGTTGTAAATAAATATAATGATTGATAGTTTTTAGTAACAAGTAATTAAGTAACATAATTTGCAGTTTGTAAGATCAAAATGAGATAAGACTAGGGTATATGTTTTCACCATAATTTCATTATGCAGTAATGTTATAATAGTAACCATCCCCTAGTGTTTGACATGCAAAGTCGTTAAGTTAGGTATCTCCTATGTGATGAGTTTATGGGTCTACATGTAGGAGTAAGGTAAGTTCAAACGTTACACACCATTTAAAAGCATTCCAAACGAAGAGATTGACAATACATGTATAAATACTATTCAAAAGTTAGTACTTAATTATTAGGTAACATTTGTTAATTACTCATGATTTCCACAATCATATTTAGGAAGATATCTACTCATTCTTGAGTATCATTATTCATAATATGATGAATAGAAAAAATAATGAACTTGCAATTAGGGTAAATGAAATATAGAACCTTATATTGATCAACAAAAAACAATTTTATAAATTAACATTTCAAGACTTTAATGCTCAAAATAAATTTAAGTTAATTCTCAAGGAAATAACAAAAAGTATCAAAATGTTTAACAACTTAAAAATTAAAAATTACAACAAATACTTATGGACATCAAATCCTAAACACACCAGGAAAAGGATATTGAAGGTAATTCAGCTAGGGTAGTCGTTTCTATGCTTGACACATATGACTCGTAAGTATTCCTACAATTCCTAGGTGGCCTCATTCAATTATGAGTTAATCTTTTACTTAAGTAGCACTATCTATGGGTATGATCTACGGTCCATATATCTTTGTATGACCCATCATGTCAACTCATCATTCGACCACCGAAACTTAACATGTATGAACAATTGTACTACTCCATTGTACGGGTCGTAGAAAGAACTAACGCACATCATTATCTTTATTTGTTTCACACTTACCTCCAGGAATCACCACTTCAAACCAAGACTCCTACCTACAGCTCGTAGAAGATTCTACGGCTCGTAGGTGAAGTTGTCAATAAAAAATATCACTACTGCTGCAACATTTCATTATCAACTACTCCATAACCTATTTCCTGAAGATTACCATCACATCTACTAACAAATGCATAAGACGCAGACAAACGCTCTAGTTTAAAACATCAAAAATACCATATATTTACGATACATCATCAATCAATTTAGCAAAAGGTATATAAAATATATACAAGGGAAAGCCTATCTTTTAAATTAATGTTGATTATACACTTTTAAGGAATAGACCATGCTCACTTAATCAATTACACCACGCACTATCCCAAGTTATATGGTACAATCCATTTATCATTTAGACAGATTTTTTTTCTTTCAAGGTCTTAGCTTATCTACAAAAGAGCTCGTATAGATTTTTAATTATATGCAGTTATGAAGCCAAGTTGTTGATCAAATCAAAACATACTTAAAATGCAAATAAGGATTTCTCAAGATATTTGCATTGCACCAATTCTAGTGAAATAAGGAGAAACGTAAGTGTGAAAATTTTACCATATTTACCAAAGAAGAAGGATACGTTGAAAAATATGGTCCCTTGTTGAAATTTAAAAGGCTACTTTTCTTAAAGAATCCTCATACAGACTCTATAGTTGCCTTTAATTACCCTTTTCAAATTTCCTAACACTATAATCGTGAAAGCTTTCTCTCAGTTTATTTTCCCACGTAGGCATCACATATGGTTTTAAACATCATCACTTTGCCATCTTCAAGTATCACTGAAGTATAACACTAACAAAGATTTTAATGTTGTTGTTATGGGGTATGATAACCAATATTTTTTCTCATCTACTAGGAAGAGACTAAGTCACGGTACGAACATGCTGCTTATCAATAAAATGACCAACAATTCTAAGTTGAGATATCATTTCAGACATAACTCTTGTGTGTTATTTTCACACTATGGTTATTTCGATTCTTCAATATGTCAAATTAAATTTGGTCAATTATATTTCTTTTTTATAGTAAAAGACCTCATGAGGTCTCATTTTTAATTAAATTTGGTCAATAATATTTTTTTTTTCAATCAAAGACCGTGAGGGTCTCTTAAGACATTTATTAAACTTTTATGAGACTCGTCTGTTTCCCTCTTTCATCATAGGGAAACTCAGTTTGAAACCCTAGTTTTTTCATAGGCGAGCTGTATTTTTGAATGAAACTCTCCCTCTCTCTATATATTTTCGAACAAGCAATTTTGGAGCTTATATTTTTTTTAATTCGAAAAGTCTTCATCCTTCGATAAGAATATTACTGCATTAATAGTTTGATGTGAGATTAAAAAATTGTCTTTTCAGTCATCTCCTTGTTTAAATCAACACCTGATTGGCAGCACAATTACCTCTTTTTAGTTATGCCTTCAGAAGAAACAAACTTTAAGAAGAGTATTCTTTATTCGAATCAACCTTCAAGATTGAATGTCCTACTCAGGGGTGGTAGCCTAAAATACAGTTTCAATTTGAGGCCTAAAATATAAAAAAAAATTCGAACACACATCTGGTTCTACCGATACCCTTAACGATTATTGTGTTTTGTAACCTTAGATTTGTATTGTATTAATTGAATCTCGCAAATTCTTTTGTTTTAAGCAATGTCTCGTAATGCCTTGTATTGTGTTTTTTAAGCTAGTATCTAAAAGTATTTGTTTTGTATGAATATCAGGAATTACGTGTATTTGGGAGATTCTCTATAATTCACTGACATGTCGTGGCAATAGATATTACTACTCATTATTATGTTTCAACTGTAATATTTCGTATCAGGAAGGTGCTCAAGTTTGTTGGTAGAAAGAGTTTCATCGGCAACATGTCTTTTATGCAGAAGGCTAAATTTTGCATGCCTCAATAATAAGGAATAGAGCAAAAAAGTATCACCCATAGTAGAATCCATGTAAGTCAGTTTTGTTAAGGGTCCAGCCCATTTGATATAGTTTTTTTTTATAAGTGAAAGCCCATATATTTTGGGCTTTGTTGACTTCTTCTAGAAGTCTTTTGGGGGAGCTGCTGTCTGGTTAAGGGGTCTGTTTTTGACGTGAAAAAAGAGAGAAGGGAAAAATAGAGAGAAGGGAGATAGAGAGAAAAACAGTTTTTGAGAGAGGGGGTTTGAGAGCAGAACAAAATTTCAGTTTTCCGGAGATCCGACCGTTGGATCGTACTGAAATTTTCACAGCTGGTTCATAACACATAGAACTACATCTTGACCGTTCAGATCGTCAATCGGAGTTCTTGATCGTCTGTTCTTGCAGCTGCTGTAATCTGCATTTTTTGGGTGATATTTCCCAATTTCTCTTCTTTTTTTTTGTGTTGATTCTTATGTATGTTGTTGTTGGTGGGCTGTGACATCCTTGTATACTGATTTGGGTGTTTTTACCCTCAATTTGCATAATAAGAGAAGAAGAAGGGTGGACTCCTACAAGTCCCGTGGTTTTTATCCTTCATACCGAAGGGGTTTTCCACGTATAAATCTCGTGTGTCACTTGCATATTTATAATTCATATTTGCTTGTGATTTAATTGATGTGTTGCTGATTTGAGCTTGGTTAATAGAATGGTGAATTTCTTTTGGTAAATTGGTGAAGTATATTTGGTTGATTGTCTTGAAGTCGATCCTTGTAGGTGTTGTATCCTACTTGTGTTGTTTTGTGCCTCCCCCTACATTTGGTATCAAGAGCGGAGTGTTAAACCATAGACATGGAGCATAGAAATAACTCTATGGTTAAACTGACATCAACCAATTATTCCATTTGGCGTCCGATGATGGAAGATTTGCTATATTGCAAGGATTTGTTTGACCCAATTGATGTGGATAAAACAAAGAAAGATGACCAGCCCACTAAGCCAGAGAAGATGATAGATAAAGAATGGGAAAAGCTGAAGAGAAAAACCTTGGGGACAATCAGACAGTGGATTGATATTAACATGTTCAATCATGTATCCCAGGAGACTGAGCCGCTTGAACTATGGAGAAAATTGGAGGGTCTTTATGAGAGGAAGACCGCTCATAACAAGGCCTCGTTGATTAAGAGGCTTGTTAATCTCAAGTTGAAGCCAGGGAAGTCTGTTTCTGAGCATCTTAGCGACTTTCAAGATATTATTAACAAGTTGACTGTTATGAAAATTGTTCTTGATGATGAGTTGCAGGCTTTATTCCTCTTGAGTTCTTTGCCAGACAGTTGGGAAACTTTGGTTGTGTCCATCAGCAACTCAGCTCCAGATGGTACGCTTTCATTGGATGTCATCAAAGAGAGCATGTTCAATGAAGAGCTTAGAAGAAAGGAGATGAGTGTTGATATTTCGCAGGCACTTGTGGTAGAGAATAGAGGAAGAAGCAAGAGTAGAGGTCCCAAAGGGCGTGGCAAGTCAAAGTATAGGTCAAAGTCCAAGGATGGGAGAGAACCTACGATATGCCACTATTGTAGCAAGCCTGGCCACATTCAAAAGTATTGCTACAAGTTGAAAAGAGACCAGCAAAATAAGAAAAATGACCATCATAAAGAGGGTGATGACAAGAATACAGCTGCTACAACTTCTAGTTCTGATGATCGTGTTTCTTTGATATGTGCTATCGGAGAATGTTGTCATGTTGATAGTTCTGACACTGAATGGCTTATTGATACAGGAGCTTCCTATCATTGTATTCCTAATAAGGAGTACTTTATTGACTACCGAGCTGGAGATTTTGGTAGTGTGAAGATGGGGAACCAGAGCTCAGCAAGTATTGTTGGCATTGGAGATATTCGAGTCCAAACCAATGTTGGGTGCTATTTGACGTTGAGAGATGTTCACCACATTCCAGATTTACGCCTCAATTTATTGTCTGCTAACGTACTTGATGAAGAGGGTTACAAGCACACTTTTGGTGAGGGTAAATGGAAATTGTCTAAGGGTTCCTTGACTGTTGCTCGTGGCAAGCTTTGTTGCACCTTGTATAAGACACATTTGAAAGTGTGTAGTGGTGAGTTGAATGCTATTGAGGAGAAAACTTCTCCTAACTTATGGCACCGAAGATTGGGGCATGTTAGTGAGAAGGGTATAAAGCTGTTGGCCGGTAAGTCTCTTATTCCTGCTGATGTTACTATTTCACTTGACCCTTGTGATCATTGTTTAGCAGGAAAGCAACACAGAGTTTCTTTTCCGAGGACATCTACAAGAAAGAAAGTGAAGTTAGAGTTGGTTTACTCTGATGTGTGTGGTCCCATAGAGGTGGAATCACTTGGTGGTAACAAATACTTTGTTACTTTTATTGATGATGCTACTCGGAGAACTTGGGTTTATATGATGAAGCACAAAAGTGAGGTGTTCGGTATCTTCCAGAAGTTTCATGCAATGGTTGAAAGGGAGACAGATTGCAAACTGAAGCGTCTTCGAACTGATAATGGAGGTGAATACACTTCAAATGAGTTTAAAGCATATTGCTCAAGATATGGCATTCGACATGAGAGAACAGAACCGGGTACCCCACAACACAATGGCGTTGCCGAGAGGATGAACAGAACCATTATTGAGAAAGTGAGATGCATGCTTAGAATGTCCAATCTTCCTAAGTCATTTTGGGGTGAAACAGTTGGAACTGCTGTGTATTTGATAAATAGAGCACCATCAGTTCCTTTGGAGTTTGATATTCCCGAGAGAGTTTGGTTTGGGAAAGACCCCTCTTATTCTCACTTGAGGGTGTTTGGATGCAAGGCTTTTATGCATGTGCCGAAGGAACATAGATTGAAGCTTGATTTCAAGACTTCTCCTTGTGTGTTTGTTGGATATGGTGATGAAGAGTTTGGTTACAGACTTTATGATCCAGCAAAGCAAAAAGTTGTGAGAAGTAGAGATGTTGTCTTTTATGAGCACGAGATGGGTTTTCATCTTTTGGGTGCTGATAAGACTTATTATTCTAATTTCTCTCATGATGTTATTGATATGCCCATGCCTCATGTTTCTGCTGCAGATGATCAATTAACAGGTGATGCTCCAGAGGATGGTCATGAAATTGCTCATGAACATGACCATATTGAAGAGGTACAACCTGATGTTGTTGTACCACAACCTGATGATGAAGCTGTAGATGTTCAACATGGAGAGTCTTCTAATCAGGGGGAGAAATCCAGCCCACAGGTAGAAGAGCCAACACTTAGAAAATCGACCAGAGTTCGTCAACCTTCAAGACTTTATCCAAGTTCAGAATACATCCTAATCACTGATGAGGGGGAGCCTGAAAGCCTTCAAGAGGTCTTGTCACATTCAGACAAAGACCATTGGCTCAAAGCTATGCAAGAGGAGATGGATTCTTTGAAGAAGAATGAAACCTATGACTTGGTGAAGCCTCCAAAAGGGAAGAAAGTCTTGAAGAACAGGTGGTTGTTTAAGAACAAGAAAGTTGACAACAAGCTAGTGAAGCGGAAGGCAAGATTAGTGGTGAAGGGATGCCATCAGAAAAAGGGCATCGACTTCGATGAGATTTTTGCACCAGTGGTGAAGATGACTTCCATTCGTATGATTTTGGGACTAGCTGCCTGTTTGAATCTTGAACTTGAACAACTTGATGTTAAAACTGCTTTCTTACATAGTGATTTGCATGAGGAGATTTACATGGAGCAGCCGGAAGGATTTGAAGTTAAGGGAAAAGAGAATTTTGTTTGCAAGTTGAAAAAGAGTCTCTATGGACTCAAACAAGCACCAAGGCAATGGTATCACAAGTTTGATTCCTTCATGAGTAGTAATGAGTACAAGCGGACTACTGCAGATCCTTGCGTGTATTTTAGAAAATTCTCTGAAGGTAACTTCATTATCCTTTGCTTGTATGTTGATGATATGTTGATTGTGGGACAAGATGTTGAGATGATTTGCAGGTTGAAAGAGGATTTGTCAAAGTCCTTTGATATGAAAGATTTGGGTCCTGCGAAGCAAATTCTTGGTATGGAAATTACTTGTGATAGAAAAGCTGGTAAGCTTTGGTTGTCACAAGAAAAGTATATTGAACGGGTGCTTGAAAGGTTCAATATGAAGAATGCCAAGCCAGTTAATACACCACTTGCAGCCCATTTCAAGTTGAGCAAGCGTTGTTGTCCTACAACCGATAAAGAAAAGGAAAGTATGTCTCATATTCCTTACTCCTCTGCTGTTGGTTCATTGATGTATGCCATGGTGTGTACAAGACCGGATATAGCACATGCTGTTGGATTGGTTAGCAGATACTTGGCAAATCCGAGCAAGGTTCATTGGGAAGCTGTAAAGTGGATCTTAAGATATTTGCGAGGCACATCAAATCTGAGTTTGTGTTTTGGAGGTGGTGAGCCTATTCTTGAGGGATTTACGGATGCTGACATGGCTGGAGATCTTGATAACCGGAAGTCTACCTCGGGTTACTTGTTCAAATTTGCAGGGGGAGCCATTTCATGGCAATCCAAGCTACAGAAGTGTGTAGCGTTGTCTACAACCGAGGCAGAATATATAGCAGCAGTGGAAGCAAGCAAAGAAATGCTTTGGTTAAAGCGTTTCCTTCAAGAGTTAGGATTGAAGCAAAGCGAGTATGTTGTGTTTTGTGATAGTCAAAGTGCTATGGACTTGAGCAAAAACAGCATGTACCATGCTCGCACAAAGCATATTGATGTGAGATATCATTGGTTGCGTGTTGTCATTGAAGAACAACTAATGAAGTTGAAGAAGATTCACACCAACAAGAATGGTGCTGATATGTTGACAAAGGTGGTCCCTCGAAGCAAGCTTGAATTTTGTTCCAAGCTTGCAGGTATGTCTTCTTGATGACCTTTTATGTTTGGTCTCCCCGAACTGGGCTGGAGGGGGAGATTGTTAAGGGTCCAGCCCATTTGATATAGTTTTTTTTTATAAGTGAAAGCCCATATATTTTGGGCTTTGTTGACTTCTTCTAGAAGTCTTTTGGGGGAGCTGCTGTCTGGTTAAGGGGTCTGTTTTTGACGTGAAAAAAGAGAGAAGGGAAAAATAGAGAGAAGGGAGATAGAGAGAAAAACAGTTTTTGAGAGAGGTGTTTGAGAGCAGAAAGAAATTTCAGTTTTCCGGAGATCCGACCGTTGGATCGTACTGAAATTTTCACAGCTGGTTCACAACACATAGCACTACATCTTGACCGTTCAGATCGTCAATCGGAGTTCTTGATCGTCTGTTATTGCAGCTGCTGTAATCTGCATTTTTTGGGTGATATTTCCCAATTTCTCTTCTTTTTTTTTGTGTTGATTCTTATGTATGTTGTTGTTGGTGGGCTGTGACATCCTTGTATACTGATTTGGGTGTTTTTACCCTCAATTTGCATAATAAGAGAAGAAGAAGGGTGGACTCCTACAAGTCCCGTGGTTTTTATCCTTCATACCGAAGGGGTTTTCCACGTATAAATCTCGTGTGTCACTTGCATATTTATAATTCATATTTGCTTGTGATTTAATTGATGTGTTGCTGATTTGAGCTTGGTTAATAGAATGGTGAATTTCTTTTGGTAAATTGGTGAAGTATATTTGGTTGATTGTCTTGAAGTCGATCCTTGTAGGTGTTGTATCCTACTTGTGTTGTTTTGTGCCTCCCCCTACAAGTTTAACCACCAAATACCAAGTTTATCTTTGTGCATGTGGTACATACCTTCTCTGTTTGTCATCAGTTTGAAGCACAATAAAGACACATTTGAATAGAGGAACTAGAGTTAAAGTCCAAAAACAAAAGAAAAAAATCTATTCTTAGTCACCGAATGATGAATGTCTTCAGTAAATGTGCTCTTGTAGACATAGAGAGGGGAAATACCGAGATCATCATACACTACCCTAAGACTTTGATAAGCCAGAATCAACATACTCTTCCAACACTTCTATAATAGATAAACCTAAAGATGGAAATAGAAGTAAGTAAGATGTGAAAGAAAGCATCATACAGACGCCTTCTCTGTAATTCATTG
Source organism: Solanum chilense (assembly GCA_032847665.1). Taxonomy (NCBI): domain Eukaryota; kingdom Viridiplantae; phylum Streptophyta; class Magnoliopsida; order Solanales; family Solanaceae; genus Solanum; species Solanum chilense. The sequence goes on from CM064972.1 coordinate 29,633,090, forward strand.
AAAAGTCGTGGCTGTTGACATTAGTACTCATTATTTTGTTTCATCTGTAATTTTGGTCTTTCATAGATGATTCTTTCTGCTCACTCACTGTACTGTGAGATTACTTGATTAATTGGTATCTCTAAAATGTTTTATAGTATAAGATGTGTAGATTGTAGTTCTGAGTGAAAATCAAAACATAAGAAATAAATTGTAATAAATTAGAAATTCATATAGGCAATTTCCCCTCGTTGAGAAGCTCTAGTCATGTATAATTATAAGGATGCTTATGTTGTAATTGTAGATTGGAAGAATTAATATCAAATCATTTAAGTTGTTGTTGTTGTTCCTATCTTGCATTTTGGATTTCCAATTTCCCGCATTTTGCTTGAGCATAGATCAAAGGATTTTCAATATTTAGAAGTAACCATACTTCCGAACTAGCTCACTGTGAGTTGTGATATAGGTTTCATTGGATCCATGTAGCTATTTAATTAGAACTAACTAAACAGGATAGTCCTCCTCTTCTATCTAACGCATAATGTTTAATACATTCTTCTCTCTCTACCTTATGCTTCCATAGTGTAATAGAAATACAGTCATAATGTTCTTTGTGAAGAAATCTCTCTGGTGAAGCTCGTTGGGCTTTCAACGACAAATTTCTTGGGCATTGATATCTTTTACGTAAGTTGAAGCTCTACTGGTCTTTCGACAACAAATTCTTGGATGTAAAGGTGAATAAATTTTATGTTTTCTCTGCTAGTTAATGATTTCTAGTCCCCATTGAATGATTTTTGAAAAATTGTAAAGAATGATATATGTGTTTGTCCTAAATATATGTTATTTGTTTTGATCTAGGTCTGTCACATAATCTAGGGTTATAGTTTGTATTTCATGTTTGGTGAAGATTTGCGAACTGTTAAGCAATTGTCTTTGAGAGGGTGAATTTCAGTTTTATGAGAGAAATTTCTATAGTTTTCCCCCTTCAAAATCACACAGGGCATATCTCAGGTAAAAAGAAGTCTAAGATACTTGTCATCCTTTTCTATACAATAAACTGAATATGATGGACTGATCAGATTTGAAAAACTCAAGTTACAAATCCACTAAAGAGGATTGTTCAAATTTTGTTTGTTTTCACAATCACCCAAAAAGAGACCAAAATGAATTTTTACATTTAAAAAAATACAGAGAGTTTCTTGACAATCGACATTTTCCTCACAATCAACGTCCAAAGGGCCAACTTTGTTAATCGATGCTGAACGAGATGGATGGGACAATGCATAAGTTATTACTATAAGTGTTTTACTTGAATGGGACAATCTGTTACTTATGACTTATTAAGAATGATTATGATTTTCCTTAAGTTACCATATTAGATTTGCTGTTAGTGATTACTTGTTATTGAAACTTTTTAAGTTAAGCTGATTTCATGTGTCTCAATGTGTAGAATTTGAACATTTACTAATCATGTCACATATCTGTGTAAATGAAAATTGAGATACTTAATGATGCAGCAAAATTACTAGTCAATGGGCGAGTTGATAACTTAGCTTAAGAAGTAGCAACACGTCAATCTGAAAAAGCTCTCAGTACTTTTAATGTTTGGATTGGCGTTTCGACGGTAAGTCAAAATCATACTAGTGCATATTATAAAATTGTGAACTCTTTTTATCGTAGTAGAGAACAAAGAGATTGTGTCTTCCCATCCTCAATTTTTCTGAAATTTCTAGTATTAATTAGGGTATATTTTGTTCTTCATATTATTTGTTTGAGATGTGCCTTATTTTTATTGAAGTAGATTAAGTAAAAAGTGTTGATCGGTGCTATATTGTCCTCAATACTTAAAGAAAATAAAACTTGAAGTTTCAATGATATGATTTTTTCATTTCCGTGTCAAATATGTTGGGCAAGAGTCTAGAGTTATTATTCCTACAATTTGTTTGTTGACAATCAAACCTGACAGTCCTAACTAGATAGTGTAGAATATTAGAAACAACAAATGTAGTCTTAGGCCAACTTTTTTTGCCAAGTCGAGACTCGCCCGATTCCTGATGATGCCCCTGTCTTCATCACTACTTTTCAACTGAGGTCTTTCCATGTCTCCATTTTTATTTGGCATATATAGTATAATGTGATAATATTAATGTAGAAAGTTATGTAGAAAATAAGTATGATTTATGACATTGTGGTAGTGTACCAAATATATTGCGGGTTTGGTGAGAACAAACCTTTTCTTTTATGATTGATCATAACTGTTTTTTCTTGGTGTATTTTGATGAGATTGTGAGAAAATAGAAGGTGTTATTACTGTTATATATATATGGTGTCATCAGTAATGCAAATTAGTGAAGGTACATGTTTCACTGGAAGCTTCTTCTTCCTCTATATAGATTTGTCTATATACGTATTAATTGGAAGAATTTTTATGCTAGAGTCTAAGAGAATTTCACTGAATGTACTTCATGTATGTGTTCGAATTTATTCCCTCTACCTTTTGATGTTAATATCCATTTCAGGGGTAGCTACTTAGATGAAGATTCAGGTTACACTATTTGTTCATGATTCTGTTGCAATTTTGATTGTAAGAGCATGTGATATGTGAACTTTTCTAATCAACAGTGTGTATGTATTAGTGCAATCGTGACATCTCCGATTTCTTTGATAGTCTAAACTCTAAAGAGAATCATATAAAAAAGTTCAGCTTATACAACAAACATTACACATTTGGCCAAAAAAATAATACACAATATGAGGTATTTGGTCTACTATTACACAATATCTTGCGAATTTATTTATTTTTCTATTGCGACTCTTTTTTTTCTTGCTCTTATTCTTAATTTTCCTATTGATGGTGATGTGGAGGATTAAACCAAAGACCTTCCATGAGTTACTACATTTTAGTACAGTTTACGTTGGAGGTTCAGTTGATGATTTTTATTTGCTGGATCAATGAAGATGTGGGCATTGTGCAGATTTTTTTTTGAGCGAAGTATGCTTAATTGTACAGATTATTATTGTGATGTTTTTAGAGTCCTAGCTAAAATCTGCAGAAATTTTTGAATGTGCTGAAATCTGCAATTTAATTTTGAAGTGTAATGTACTAATTATGGTGCTTATTTGTGGTGAAATTGTGTTAAAACAACACAACTTAAACCTATCCAAATAGAATAGTCTGCTTGAATAGGATAAGGATTCAAATTTTCATAGAGTCCTCTATGATACCTCTCAGAGAAAGAATCAGGGAGTATGTTTGATTCTTTTCAACTTTTTCTTCCTGATATTCGTCAGACCCAATTTTTCTAAAAGAAGGCTTCCTTTGGCCAATATGGACAGCTGCTGGTAGGTGTAAATTGTTGTAGAATGTCGGAGTTATGACTCCATTAAAATAGGAAGTCAACTGTACAGTTTGCCTCTCTATATTTGTGATTGCACTTGAAGATTTTCAGTTGATTTGTGAGCCTTTGAAGGTCCTGAATACACTGTTGGAGTGCCAATGGAGGGTGGCTGTTGTGAGTCTATACCCATGTTGTATGCACTAGTCCATCTTTATCTCTTATTACTTATTTTTTCTCCATTGAAAGGTTGGACTTATCAAGCTCATAAATGTGTTGTAAATGATCAATTAATCAAGTATCTTGCACTTCCAAACTATTTGGTGTCAATATATGACTAAAGCTATTCCTCTATATTTTCATCCATTTAATTTCAATACTGGAAATTCTCTAAAAGTTCTCCAACTCCTACACGTATTGCCATATAGACATACAAGTTTCTACAAACAACAACAATACATCCAGTATAATCCGTTCTAGGGAGTGTAGGAGACATACCTTACCCATATCTTTGTAGGGTAGAGAGGTTCTACTAAACTAAAAGTGTCCCCGACAGGCACCATACTTAATGTAACAGTAATAACAACAACTAAACCTTAATTTGAACTAGCTGTCACTTTCCATATGGTTTTTTTGCTTCCATTATCTTCTATTATTATCTAAATCCGCATTGGTTGAATAAATCATAGGATCTTTCAGATAGCCTCCTTCTGTTTGATTTTATTTCTACCTTATCCTCTTTAAGCACCTTAAAGGATCATAATGTCACACCTAGAACAAACTTATTCGACATGGTCAAACCATCTTCGGTGATAGTTTTTCTCATTTTTATCATTTATGTCCAATCTGATGCAGTTGTTTCCAGATTTGTCCATTCTTGTTCAAATGCATATCCATATTAGTTTGTTGATTTTATAACATTGTTTCTCATGCAACCATTCTGTAAAATTTTGTTACTTTGTTAGGCACTGCATTCAATGAAAATATCTTTGTATCTCTACCCACTGTTCTCACACTTGTAACTGCTCATTTGGACTATCCTTTATCGTATTAATATTTGATATGGAATCTTTATTTTCAAACTACTTTACTGGCATTACCATATGCTTTCTATAGTTCACTAAATATCATGTACATTACCTTCTCGCGGTAAGAATTTCTACAAATCCCAACAAAAGTCCTCTGTTGTTACAAGAATACCAATCATGAACATTACACGTACATGATGGTGACCAGTTTGGTATTTCTTTTGTTCCTTTGTTATCTGGTTTGGCAACAAAACTGAGAGAACTAGCTTAAGGTAGTTGTTCTGGTCGGAATGTACGGTATTCTTTACATCGTGTCCAGTTGTGTTGAGATACATGCATCCATTTTGGGATTATAGACTTCCAACTCCCCAGGTTGAAACTTCTGGCAGCAAGTTGCAGAAAAGTTTTAGATTAGTCCATGCTCCATGTATATAGTTAAATGATTTTTGAGTTTATTGAGTTTATATGTATTTCTGACATATAAAGTAATAACCTTGTAATATATGACTACTGTGGATCCATAAAACTTTTGCGAAAAAATTGCTAATTTATTTATATTTTTTCTAATTGTATGTAGGCGATGAAACCGAAGAAGGCTATTAAAGCAGTAATGACGACGTAACATAGAAGCTGAGATATTGTCAATGTTAACTTTACTGATGTTTGTGTTTCACCTTTTTTTGAATGGTAAAAAAGTATTTGTATATTTTTTTTAGAGAAAAGATATAAAGTGATAACTGAAGTTGTTTATAATTTTTAAAAAGACACTTTAACTATGCAGGTATCCTATTACCACCCTAAACAATTTCTAACATATATTATTACATCATTTTTCGATCAATTTCAGACTTTAAATGACAAGTGTTATCACACACCAATCATTGTGTGACAAGTGTTAATTTAATTTTGAAATATTTTTTTAAATTTTAAGTTTTTTATTTTATTTCTCTCTCTTACTTTTTGACTTATTTTTAATATTATTACTTTGATTTTTATTTCATTTCAGTTTTTTATGCATCTTCCACCTCTACTTTCAAGCTTCCTCCATTTTCTTTCTTTCTTCTTCTACTTCACCTCTCACTGTCACCTAACCCCACCCCACATCAAGTTGAGACCCTTCATTTTCTTTCTCTTTTCTTCTTCATATTCGGTCAAATTCCTTACTTTTCAAAAATTATATTATTTTTTAGAATTTGTTGAGTTATGGATAACAAAACTAATTATTTTTCTAAGAAAGATTAAAATTTTGAAGGTATCATCATTTAATTTATTTCATTTCCATATAAATTCAAAACTTGAAATGATAATTTTTAAAGTATAAGAATTCTCCAAAAATTGAAAAAGTTTAAATGAAATTTGGATAAAAAAACAAAGTAATGCATACTAATCATCTTGAGATTTAATGAGTTTGTCAAATTGTTCGAAATATAATAAAATATATAGATATAATTTTAAACTTGAAGAGAGTTAAAGTAATAGTAAAATAAAATAGATGTGAAGTTATGGTAAAAAATGACATTGAAAGTGATAAGTTAATGAAAATGACAATGATTTTTTGAATAATGAAGGAAGAAAGAAAAAGAAAAAAATAATAAGGAGAAAAAATTAAAATAATTAAAAAAATAAAAAAATATATTTTATAGCAAAATTTTTGTAAAAATAAAATTATATTCGTTTTTTAGTTTGTTCACGCTCTTTAAGAGAGTGGATACACTTCCATGCCAAGTGGACCAAAAATGATGTAATAATATCAATTCAGGATTGTTTAGGGGGTAATAGGACACTTGAATAATTTAGGTGTCTTTTTGAAAAGTCGCGACGACTTCAGGTATCACTTTATGTCTTTTCTCTTTGTTTTATTGATATTAGCCAACTATGGTTCTTGAATTATAATTTTGGTAATGAATATTTCTTCTTGTGAACGATTTATGTGTATTTTATGTTATAAGAGTACTGCAATAGCTAAATAATATAATATTTTTTGAAGTGTATATATACAAACACACATATGTTGCAATAGTTTAATAATAATTGTTGCAGTACCCTGTAATGACCGTTGCATTACCATGTAACGACTATCATATTACTCTTATCCGTAACAATAGCCTTCAACAAGCATCGCAATAGAATGAAAAGGTTTTTGAATAGAAAGAAAAATTGTAGTCATAACCTCAAAATAACTGACGCATAAAACTTTTTTCCAATGGTTCATAACCGTACCAATACGATACTATGCTTTGGAAAATTATTAAATTGAAAACCGTGGCAAAAGGTCTATCTACTGCTACGGTGTTCTGAACTGTCGAACGTAACAGTACCAACAAATTTCTTGCTACGCGATCTGTTGTAGCGGTTGCATTAACCATCGCGTTAGACTTATGGCTAGGGTAGGAAAGTATATTGCAACGCTATATGAACTATGACAATAGATCAAATTTCTAGTAGTGACTTCATTCTGCTCTTGTACCAACTTTAATGTTAAATATACTGACAAACTACATTGTATATATTTCCACATACGAGTATGGATAATTAGGTGTATGAGTTAAATTATATGGAATAGATGTGGTTCTTTCTACTTGAGATACTGATTAATAATGCAAGAGGTAATATGCATAAATAGTGTTAGGATCGTATTCACACACACACACTAGATGAATGAAGAACACAAGAACTTTCAAGAGAAAGAGATGAGAGATCTAGAGAGAGAAATAGAAAACCCAATATTTCGTGGTAACACCCTGTGAGTTCCACGGCGGTGAGGTATATTTATATTAATAAAATCAGAGTATTTTTTGTTACAGAGAATAAATAGGAAAGCCTAAAATTTTGGGTCAGGGCGCTGCGCCCAACCCCGCCTTCGGATGGGGGGCTCCCGCCACCCACAACCCCCTGGCAACCTCACCGCGGAGGTTAAACCGCGTAAACAATTATATTTATTAATCAGGCTCCACTACCTAACAATTCTCCCACTGGGAGACTTACTCATTCATCCAAAAAATACATTCTCAAAAAAAAAATCTCTTCATCATCAACATCTTTACTGCACCGCAACATCTGTAGCAACAACTACAAAAGACCAACCGAGGTTTTACATAACCTCAGTTTCCCAACATCAATACATTTCGTCAACATGTCTGCCGGGTTCTTAGCACCCTCTATCTTCTACAAGCACATATCACCATCCTTCACTGCCCTGCGAGTGAAATGATATCACCTTCTGATGTGCTTTGTCTTCGAATGATAGACTGAATTTTTCACCAACTTTATGGCACTCTGTCTATCTGAGTAAAGAATCTTCTCGCTCTGCTTCTTGCCCAATTCCTCAAGATAATCTGCAAGCCATATCATCTCTTTCCCAGCTTCAGCTATTGCCATATACTCAACTTCAGTAGATGAAAGAGAAACACACTTCTGAAGCCTGGACATCCAACTCACTGCTGTTCCACCTATGGTGTAAATGTGCCCGGATGTACTCTTGATCGATTCAACATCCCCACCAAGATCAGCATCCACAAAACCCTGTAGAGTCACATTGCCTTTGCCAAAACAAAGTGAAGTACAAGATGTACCTCTCAGATATCTCAGAAGCCACTTCACAGGTTCCCAATGCTCTTTCCCAGGGTTCGCCATGTACCTGCTAACAACTCCGACTGCACGTGCTATATCCGGTCTAGTGCAGACCATAGCATACATCAAACTACCAACTGCTGAAGCATATGGAACAAGTGCCATGTGATCACGCTCCTCGGCAGTCTTGGGTGACTGCTCCTTTGAAAATTTAAAGTGATTTGCCAATGGAGTAGTCCTAGGTTTAGCATTATTAATCCTGAATCTGCTCAGCACCTTCTCAATGTACAACTCCTGAGATAAATTTAAAGTGCCAGCAGATCTATCTGGAGAAATCTTCATCCCCAAAAGCTGCTTTGCTAGACCCAAATCTTTCATCTCAAACGCTGCAGACAACCTTGTCTTCAGATTGTTAATCTCCCTCATACTAGATCCTGCAATCAACATATCATCCACACACAAGAGTAGAAAGACATATGAATCAGTGTATTTCTTGATGTAAAAACAAGGATCCTTTTTAGCTTTGCAGAATCCACTCTTGGTCATGAAGGAGTCAAACTTCTTGTACCACTGCCTTGGTGCTTGCTTTAGTCCATACAAGCTCCTGGTGAGCTTGCACACCATGTGTTCCATGCTTGGAACCACAAATCCTTACGGTTGCTACATATAGACTCTTTGTCCAGATCTCCATGTAAAAATGTTATTTTTACATTTATTTGCTCTAGATGCAAATTCTCCGATGCAACAACACTCAAAAGAATTCGAATAGAGGTTAACTTCACAACAGGAGAGAATATTTCAGCATAATCAATACATTTCCTTTGTGAATATCCTTTAACCACTAAACGAGCCTTGAACCTTCTTTTGCCATCTGGTTCAGTCTTGATTCTGAACACCCACTTGTTCAGCAAAGCTGTCTTCCCTGCAGGTAACTCAGTCAACACCCAAGTGTCGTTCTTCTCAAGTGACCTCATCTCATCATCCATGGCTTGCTCCCAGTTGATCGAATCCTCCACCTTTAGGGCCTCATCAAAAGACTCTGGTTCCCCCTCATCAGTCAGCAATAGATAGTGTAATGAAGGTGAATACCTATCTGGTGCCCTCATGGATGATCTCCTTAACACCTGCTCAGGTGTAACTTGCTCCACTTTAGATTCTTCAGTAGGAGTTGGTTGAGTATCTGCTTCGACATCTCTGGGGTTACTCTTCTCCAACTCAACCTCAACTCCCACTTGCTTTGTAATCTCTAGAACCTTCTGCTCTCTGTCATTGTATAGGACAGACTCATCAAATGTTACGTCACAATGTCTTAGGATCTTTCTGTTCTCGTCATCCCAAAACCTATAACCAAACAAATTCATAGCCTATGAAGTAACACTTCACAACCTTGGCATCAAGCTTGTCTCTCTTTTCTGGATCAACATGAACATAAGCAGTGCAACCAAAAGTACTCAAGTGTGAGTACTTGAGTTTTTTTCCTGTCCACACCTCCTCTGGAATCTTGAATCATAAAGGAACTGATGGTCCCCTGTTGATCAAGTATGCAGTTGTGCTCACAGAATCAGCCTAAAGTGTTTTGGGCAGCCCACAGTGTATCCTCATACTCCTTGCACGCTCATTCAAGTTTAAGTTCATCCTCTCAGCAATTCCATTCTGCCTTACCTTACCAGAAACTATTCTCATCAATCTGATTCCCTCAGCTGCACAAAATGCCTTGAACTCTGATTTGTTATACTCTCCTCCATTGTCAGACCTTAGGCATTTGACATTGAAATCGGTCTGATTCTCAATTTCAGCTTTCCACTTCTTGAAAGTTGCAAACACATCTGACTTATGCTTCAAGAAGTAAACCCATACGTTCCTGCTGAAATCATCAATGAAGGTAATATAGAATCTGGATCCTCCAAGTGATGATACTGGAGATGGTCCCCAAACATCTGTATGGACCATTTCCAACCGCACTTTCTTTGGCTCTCTAGGAGTCTTTGTGAAGCTTACTCTTTTCTATTTGCCCATAACACAGCTCTTGCAAAGACCCATATCAACAGACTTCAGACCCTCTAATGCTCCTTTTGCAACTAGCATCTTCATTCCTTTAGTACTCATGTGTCCAAGTTTGTTGTGCCACAGACATGAACCGGAAGCACCTTCAGCAACAGCGGCCATGTTTATACACCCTGCAGTGGTGTACAAGGTTCCATATTTGGTGCCACGAGCTACTACTATAGCACCTTTCACGATCTTCCACGAGCCTTTCCCAAACTCTGATTCATATCCCGTGCTATCCAACTGACCAACAGAGATCTGATTTTTCTTGATCCCAGGAATATATCTGACATCGTCCAATGTCCACTGGTTTCCCGAGGCGGTCTTTATGCAAACATCCCCCTTTCCTTCAATCTCTAAGGCTTTATTGTCAGCAATATATACTTTTCCAAAATTTCCAGATTTGAAATTTTGGAACAACTCCTTGCTTGGAGACGAATGGAAAGATGCACCAGAATCCAAAATCCATGATTCAACTGGGTTGTTCACACTAAGGATTAGAGCATCCCCATGTCCTCTGCTGAATTTACAGAATCATTGTCATTTTCCAATTTCTGATTCTGTTTCTTTTTTGGCTTTAAATAGTTCGTCCGAAAGTGCCCTTTTTCTCCACAGTTCTAACAAGTCACGTTTGATCTGTTCAGGGATTTTCCTCGATTCTTTTATTTTGATCGACCATGTTGATTTTGGCCTTTCGTATTACTTCTCCCCCTTCGATCAACGCTGAGAGCACTGCCCGATGAATCTCCCACTTCTCGTTTGCGAATACTTTCGCTAAGAACAACATCACGGATTTCATCAAACTTCAGTTTCTCATATCCAAAGGAACTGTTAATCGCAACACTAACAGTATCCCAAGACTCGGGCAGGATGACATCAAAATCAACGCCGTAATTTCATCTTCGTAATTAATATCCACAGAATTGAGTTGACTCACAATCATATTGAACTCGTTTATATGATCAGAAACAGATCCATTCTCGGACATCTGTAAATTGAACAATCTACGCATTAAATATACCTTGTTCATAGCCGATGGTTTTTCATACATGTTTGACAGTGCTTTCAACAGAGCGAACGTAGTCTTCTCCTTCACGATGTTGAACGCCACATTTCTTGACAAAGTCAACCGAATCAACCCTAGAGCCTGGCGATCCTTGAGTTTCCACTTCTCCTCCGTCATGGATTCCGGCTTCACCCCGGTCAATGGTTCGCGAAGATCTTTCTGGTACAGATAATCTTCGATCTGCATCTTCCAGAAACTGAAATCCGATTCATCAAACTTCTCAATTCCAATATTTGAACTTTCAATCTTCAGTGATCGTGTTGAATCTCCTTAGCTCTGATACCAGTTGTTAGGAACGAATTCACGCACATACACTAGATGAATGAAGAACACAAGAACTTTCAAGAGAAAGAGATGAGAGATCTAGAGAGTGAAAGAGAAAACCCAATATTTCGTGGTTACACCCCGTGAGTAAACTTCCACGGCGGTGACGTATATTTACATTAATAAAATCACAGTATTTTTGGTTACATAGAATAAATAGGAAAACCTAAATAGAAGTGTTTTGTTTTCTAATAGTTTAAGTGTTCGGATGACATGGTATATAGTTATATAGAGAGGTTTTGAGTTTGAGGATAACTACTTTCAATCAGCAGAAAGAGAACAATTTGATTACTGCAAAAATTTCTTAAAAGTAAATATTAAACTAGATTATTTATTTATTACAAGCTACATTTCTGTTCATTTATTGCATGCATCGATTACTTATATATGGATACTAGTTTCTGACAACGTGCGTTGCACGTTTATTTTTTACTATTGTTATATTGTGCTATCAAATAGAAAATATTTAAATCAACAATATTAATTTTACCAATTATATTTCATGTATCAACAAAAATAAATAAAAATGGATTGCGCATTTGGTATCAAGCAAAAAGTATGTAAAATTAATTAATATAATATAGTCTCTTTTAACTTTGTCTAAGTCTTTTTTATGATCTAAATATTAGTGATAACCTTTTATAGCCATAAATGGATATGAAAAATACATGCACACTTATTGATAAGATTGCCTATATTATTTTAATGAGAAACGATAGAGTGAAATATTTATATTATTTTTAAGTAAGGTTCTAAAATTAAAAGACAGTATTATCAAAATTATACAAGATTAAAAGCAATTACATTTAAAATATAAAACTGACAGATATATAATTTAAATACTGAACTTCATACATACATCTATTTCAAAAGTTCATAATAATAGTTAAAAGATTACAACACCACAATGAGTTTATTAGAAACGCAAAAGAAATTAGAAACAACAATAATCTTCGTGATGGACATTTTTGTAATTCAACTTTCCACATAGAGTTTGATGTTTGAAATCAATTCTTTTTAAGCAACCTACTATAACTTTTGAACTTTGGTTAAAAGTTAGCAATAATTCAATAAAGTCACAAGTGGCTAATTTGAGCTCAAATAAGTAATTAGACTTACAACAATAAAATATTCATAGAAAACTAAATTAAGAAGTCTAATAGAGAATAAAAAACACAAAAAATAGAGAGAGACTTATAAATTCTAACACTTTTTAATATAGTCTTATGATATATACTTAAAGTAATACAAATAAATTAATGCTTATGACATGTCATTTTCTGATGCAAATGCAATTAGTGATCTTGCTAAGAAAAATATACAATTTTTTTAAGAAATACACAATTATTAGCCTTGGAACCTCTTATTTAGAAAAATTATTTGAAATAAAAGAAATATATTAAGATCCTATGCTTAGGAATTTCTTAACAATATTTTTTAATTCTTCAATTATTTTGGAAAATACTACCCTTATATTTTTCTTGTTATGGTTAATTAGTAAGAATGTAAGTACCTAAAATAGAATAAAAAATAAATAAAAGATAACAAAAAAGCTATATTTGAAAAAGGCTAAGTCATTATGTGTATAAACTTTACTTTAGTGCTATTTACCACGAAGGATTTGTAACATGAAATTTTAAATTTTGTATGTTAAAGATATAAAAAAAAACATGCTACAGAAATAATAGGTAACGAAAGGACAGAGAATTGAAAAAATAGATTAATATGAAATCATAAATCTTTTAATTGATGTCTTCTCCCAAATTTCACATTTATAGGAAAGTTGAATACCACATATTTTGACAAATCCGCAACATGATATATATAGATAACGTAAAATATTTGAACATACATCAATTTGAAAGTATCTCAATATTTAAAAATTAGCTTATCAATTGAGAAATAGATTAAATAAAAAATAAGATTAAAAGAGAAGTAAATATAAATTGTCAACAAACAAGATATAAAGCAGAATCATGCATGGATAATCATTGACTAAAAGCTACTAAAATCTCAATACGAAGAACGAGTTACTGCATCAATAACCATCAATTTTTTTGTACATGTCTCTAAAATTCACATTAATAAAAGAAGTATAATAATGTATATTATGATAATTCATAAGATGATACAATATGAATTAGAAAAAATGATATTCTTAGAAAAAATGAAATTCTACACAATGAAATTCATCTCATCAATATAATTGAGAAATTTAAATTTAAAATTTAAATTTAAAAAATAACATTAGAATAGAAATTAACACAAGAATAAAACATTATACAAGAACATGGCAAAATACAATATACAAATATAAGATTCCAAATAAATTCAAGAATTTCTTAAAATAATAAACCAGTTGAAAAATAGTCATTATTATGAAAGTAAGATACAAAATATCATTATTAAAATCTTATATAATATTATTATTTTCAAATAAAATTAAATAGTACTTGGAAATTTTGAAATAATCTCATTAAAAAAAAAGCAATTGGTGAACAAAAAATATTCCTCCATTAGTTAGAGATTTATAGGAATTATGATAGGTGACAATAATTTTACCTCTACAATTGATTTTGAGAGAGGAGAGACTTTTAATGTCATAACTCATAAAGAGAAGATGAAAAGTTAGAATAATTTGTATAAGAAGATTTAATGAAATAATCATATACAGACGTTGGGAGAGGGAGAGTTATTTTTTTCCTAGTCAATTTAATATAATTTAATTTAAGCATAGTAATTATAGATAGAGAATAAAATAACTATTTAGACATTTAAAATCTCAAAAAAAGAGAAAAAATAAATAAGAATGGATATATATATAGAGAGAGATTATTTATTTATTTATTATTTTATACATATAAATTATAGAGAATAGATATTATTAATTAGATATTTTAATTAGCAATTAACCTAAGGAAGTGTAAAGGTCATCAACATTTTAATTAAATTGATACAATTTAATATTTAAATTAAATAATCAAATGATTTATAACATTTTAAATTATAGTAGGGTAAAATCGTAATTCAACTTTTAGTTTTTTTCTTCATGCTTTTAGTAATATATGATAATCTAGATTTTTTATTTATTTTACTATTTCTTACTGTTTCTTGTTATCTTTATGTCTCTTTTTTGGTGTTATATTAAAGACTTTTAATTAAGTCTTAATTTTTAATGTTAACAATATTAAGTAGTACAATTTAACAAATATAAAAAGTAATACATTTTCATATAAATTACTCAAAATATTACAAACCATATGATTACTTGTCTACATTACATGTCATCTTTTTCATTATGTTGGTGATAACGATTTATAACACTATCTACCAAAATCTTAGCTATATTATCCATAGGATAAGATCGATAAAGAGGCCTAGGACACGTCCACAGAAGTTAATATTTCTATATTTTGGGTTCTATATTTATTTTTTCTTCCTACTTGACTTTAAATAAATACATATATGTCAAACATTCCTCATTTGGAGCAAGTCAAATATAAATGTTAATCATTACTTCCACCCAGTTATGGGGGAGACATAAAGTAATTATAAATAAAATTTTTGGATCCAAGACCGATATAAAATGAGAAGTCAATTCTTATTGTTTCATCTTAAATAGATGAGTATATTCTAGCATGCAAGAATAAGGTTCTATTTTGATATGCCTCGTGTATTATTCTCCTTTCCCTCTTCCAAGTCATTGATCCCTAAAGATATTTTGAATAGAATTTGGAACATTAGGTCTAATAATTTCATAATCAGAATCATTACTAATTATTATCCTTCATCGATGAACTCTTCTACGTTGTCTTCATACTTTATTGTTAGTAGCATTGGCAGTTAGAGTACTTCGTGGCCGTCCTTGTCCAACCATTTTTGAAATTAGAAAACATAAACAACTAGAACATTTATTTGTTACCATTAATAGGTGTTAAAACATATTTATTTCTATATAATATTCTTTATAAGCCAAATTGAGAACGTGGTTGAACATATCAAATTATATCAAATTTTTATCAGAGTAAAAAATCATTCAACCTTTTATCTACTCCTACAATTCAACCTAGAAAATTCATCAATTTGGGTAACTTCTTTTTACCTTAAGTATGACTATTTGGTCTTTGCTACCCTTTCAAAATCTCTCCTTATTTAATAGAAATGTGATATTTTTCCTTTTTACATTTTGAATAAAATAAAATGACATTTTTCAGATATCTATGTTTAAAAATGAAGATCTTTTATATATAAAGAATTCATAAATTTTAAAATAAAAATTATAATGATAAACTAGAAAATAAATAGAAAAATTTAGGCTTTGATACGAACAAAATTAGTAAACAGTAACATGACCATCAATTGTACCTAATAATAATAACAAAAAATTTGCTGAAACAAAAAAAGATATTCTTGTCACATCTTTGACAAAAAAGAAATTCTCTTCTACTGATGAATGTAATATTGTGATATTCATATTTATGTCAAAAATCATGTATATTCACATTTATTTATAGCATAGTTTGACCCATTTGATTATTTCTTTATGATATTGGAATTCTTATATATACTTTTGATAATAAATTTTACTTAACGAAAAACTATATAATTATACAAACATTTCTATCATACTTACTAATTCTCCATATAGTCTTAAAACCATGTATTAAGGTGTTCCTAACTTGAAATATCATATGAAATTATTAATTACTGTGACACTATGTAACTATTTAAATTATAGGGAGAAATAGTATGTATGATAGAAATGTTTGTATAATTGGATATATTTTTCTTAAATCAAATTATCAATGATATTCGAAAATAGATATAAGAAATTTAATATCATAAATAGTAAATATGATATTCATATGGAAAAGTCTAGTTAGGCTATAAATAAAAGTTAAAAGACATGATTTTTGACATAATAATGAAAATCATTCTATTATATTCATCAATAAAAGATGATCTCTTATTTTTCAAAGAAGTGTCAAGAATATCTGATTTGATTATGAGAAAGTTTCTATTACTATTAGGTATAATTGATGTTCATGTTATAATTTCATTTTTCATTCGTGTCAAAACATAGATTTTTGTATTTATTTTCTAGCTTATTATTAAAATTTTAGATTTTAATTTTTTGACTTTTTAATACATAAAAGATCTTTATTTTCAAACATAGATATCTGAAAAAAAATAATACTTTACTTTTATTCAAAATGTAAGAAGACAAAATATCTAATTTCTATTCAATAAAGAGTGTTTGAAAGGGTAGCAAAGACACTATGTGAGTATGTTCGTAATTAAGGTAAAAAGAAGTTACCCAAATTTGATGAATTCTCCAGGTTGAATTGTGGAGTAGATAAAAGCTTGAATTCTTTGGCTTTGATGGAAAGTTTAAACTGTTTTATATATTGAACAATATTCTCAATATGGTCAATAAAAGAAGCTTTACATAGAAATAATTATGTTTTAACACCTATTTAATGGTTATAAATAAATTTTTTGATTTTTTATTTATTCTCTTATTGGACAAGGACGGACACAAAGTACTTCAATTGTCAGTGCTACTAATCATCAAGTAAGAAGGCAACGTAGAAGAGTTCATCGATGAAGGACAATACTTAGTAATCATCTTATTATGAAATTATTAGAACTGATGTTCCAAATTCTATTCAAAATATCTTTAGGGATAAAAGAGCTTGGAAGAGGGAAGGGAGAGTAAAATATGAGGACTATCAAATGGAGTCTTCTTCTTCCATGCTAGAATATAATCATCTATTTAAGATGAAAAAAAAGAATTTACTTCCCCTTTTTTCAATCTTGGATCCAAAAACATTATTTACATTCTCTCCCACATAACTGGACAGAATTAATGATTAAAATTTATATTTTTTTTGGTCGAAATAATTATTGTTTGACATCGATGTATGCATTTAAAGTCAAGTGGGAGGAAAAAATAGATATTGAAGCTAAACTATAGAAATATTGTCTTCTATAGACGTGTCCTAGGCCTCATTTTTATCAATCTGTCCTATGGGTGATATAGTTATGATTTTGGTAGATAGTGTTATAAATCGTTATCATCAAACATAATGAGAAAGATGAAAAGAAATCATATGACCTGTCATATTTTGAGTAATTTATATGAAAATATATTACTTTTCGGTTCAATTGTTGTGATACTTGATTAATATTAATACAATAAATTAAGACTTAAGACATTAGCATATTTTTATGGATGTAAGGAAGATTATAATATGGACTTCATTACATGTTTATCTCACATTCAATTGTCAGTTTGACTCGATTTGTGCCATTGTGGACCGAATGTCAACTTAGTTTTCATCCCATTAGGACTTAATAGAAAGAATGAAGAAATCAATGCACTTTCATCTCATTAAGTCTATATTATCATTAGAGGATTATACCAAGCATTAAATGAGAGATATAGTAAGGTTGGATGGAGTACCGTTGTCCATTATCGCCGATTGAGGTACTAAATTTACTTCTCAATATTGGATGTCATTCAAAAAGGGTCCTGGTACTCGTCTTAAGCTCAATAATGTCTTTCACCCTCAAATAAATGGCAAAGCGAAGCGTACTAGAAAGAGTATGGAAGATATGTTGAGAGCTTGTATGATTTATTTCAAGGGTAATTGAGATTATCCCATGCCTTTGATTGAGTTTGCATATAATAATAGCTATCATTCAAGTATTTGTATGACTGTATTTGAGTCTCTTTATTGTAGGACTTTAAGATCTCTGATAGACTAGTTTAAAGTTGATGAATTTTCTTTGATAGATCTCGAATCGGTACATGAGGCAACTAAGAAAGTTCAACTTAGATAAATTCAAAAAATAGCTCAAAGTCGACTAAGTCTTATGCCAATGATAGAAGTAAAGATTTTGTGTTTGATGTTTATGATTGAGTTTACTTGAAAATGTAACCTATGAAGGGTGTCATGTGGTGTTGAAAGAAGGGAAAACTTAATTCTTGATATGTAGGCCCATGTGTGAGGCACATAGGTAATGTTTTCTATGAACATTAGTTGTCTAATGATTTAGCATCTGTACATCTAGTATTCAATGCCTCCTTGTTGAAAAAGTTTGTTTGAGATCCAGAAACTATTGTTCCATTGGAAGGTATGTGACTTAAGGAGAATCATTCGTATGAAGAAGTTCCTATTAAGGTTTTAGTCCGGGAAATCCTTTGGAAACGAAGATGTTGCTTTTGTGAAAGTTCTTTTGAGGAATCAATTAGTTTAGGGTACTACTTGGGAGGCTGAAGCCGATATGATTATCATGTATCCTCATCTTTTTTCGTCCCCTCTTATTCTAGCTCGAGGTATTAGCCCCTCATGGTTCATTCTTTCAAATTGATGCGTCTTAGTCATTCTCAAAATTTTCATGTGCATGCATGTTCATGGAAACCTTAGTTTTCATGTTATGATTTCACTAAGAATGATATTCCATGATTATGTGCATTTTTATTAAATTACATTCGTATTTGGTGGTTAGTTTCTCTCCTATTGTATTCATGTTATCTTGAGTTCAATTTGAGGATAATTTTTCCCAAGGGGAAGATATTGATATACAGTAAGTGGGGAAGTTGAAAAGAAAAGTAAAATATGGAATTTGGCTTTCAATAGTGGTCGATAAGTCCCATCTATAGAATGTAGGATTTCCTACAGGTCATAGAAAGACAACACTGAAGTTTTGTTTAGTTTTAAAAAAATCAAGTTTCAATATCTCATTCTATGATTTCCTCAGACGGTTCTTTAAGTAATCTACGAGTCATTGATATGTCTTGTAGGAAGGCCCCAGACTTAGTGAAATTTTATGATCAAAATTTGAGTTCTACATTTGGGTCCTACGAGTGTAAGAGGTCCTACAAGTCGTGGACATATTCCATCAAAGATTTTTTTAAATTTAAGGCTCCATAAATGGGGTTGGCAGTTATTTTAATGGGTTTTGGTTCTTTCCCGTATGTGTTTGATACAAAAACCATGTTACATTATCCCCTATTTTAACACATGCATAAGTGGATTATGTCCTCAAACTACCAACTAAAAATCGTTCACCTATTTCCTATATTTTTGTTTAAGATCAACTCCAAAATTGTCTCTAAGGCTAAGGAAGATGAATATAGACTTTCAAGTAAGGATCTCCCATTCACAATACATTGTGGGAATTGATCACGAATGTATGATACTATTCACTTATGTAGTCCTTTCCTCTGCAGGGTTCCTAAAATGTCTAATTTTAAAAGTTATATTATTAATTCAAAGTAAGAGTATTATTTAATCTACATACGTTCTTTTCAAATATGATTTAATTGATTATTTTCTACATTTTATGCATGAATTTGAAGTAATTAAATGATTTTGAGTTATATTCATACGAACCTTGGAATGAAACATGATTTTTTATAATGTGAACATATAATGAAGCTTGCAAACAACGAATGATGAATTTAATTATGATGATATACAGTTCTTATGAAGTTGATGAAAATGATTTGAGGATTCTTTGAGAGTAAAAAATGAATGATGTTGTAAATAGTGTTCTCATATACAACTATGAACATGTTTGTGAAATGATTTCTAACAAAATGGATCCATAAGGTTTCAAGGTTTTCTCACCTAGTTCGAATGAAGTTCAAGAGATATTCTTAATGAATTTAAATTAAGTTGGTTGATTAATTGTTCCTTTATATGGATGATGAAAAGAGTGTGATTAAACACTATATTGTTAGATATTCTACTAAGTACCGAGTGGAGTAGCATAGATTACACATGTTCTATGAACTGTGTGTTACCCTAGGATGATTTTTCTCAGATACACATTAGCTAGCAGATCCCTTTAGCTCAGACTCGTGGTTTATACCATGGAAATGAAGGAAATCACTTTTCAATATGGGATAGACACTTAATTCCACATGCTAGCTCACATGGTCTATGTTAGTTACATTGTAAACATCCCACAATAATAAACTAAGGTTACTTCTAAAGTTTCTCACAAGTGATTTAATGACGTTTCATTTGCATTAATGATGATTATGATTTATATTTTCTATCCTCTTATCTTATGGTTTAGCTTTGTCGTTCCATGTGATGTAAAGTACTTCTTAGTAGGACTTCATTAATCTTAGGCATTTCTATCATACATAAAACCTTAATGTAGGCTCCAACACTCCTATCGCTTAAACTCGTGGCTAGTTGATTTCATTTGAATCGAATATTTGTGAGTCCTTATTTTGCGAGGATGGATATACCTTTATTACTCTCTTTATTTGTGTTTTAAGACTTTTTATATGATGGGTGTATTACATCAAAATCACTTCTATTGATGTAGTAGATGACTTATTTAGACTTATGTTAGACTTTGGCTTTTTTCAAACTCTTTTATAATATATGAATGTTTCTTTGAAAACATTATATCTATTAATTTCTATGATCTATGCTAAGTTGCTTATGTACGAAATATCGAGGTTCTATATTCCCTATTACACCTAGGGTATACCTTTGATCTTTATACACCCACATCAGGTATGGAATAAACATATTGATGAAGTATACTGGCAACGACATCCGCAGAACCTTACGATCCCGTCGAGTTTGAAGAGCATAAAGTGTAATCTGCTTTGGAGCACCCAGACAATAATTACTACGCTAAGCTTTCCTACAATCTTTCCCTTATTAGCGTGGAACAAACATTACTTCACATTGTCACTACTCTTAAAACGACAAAAACAAACACTTGTACCAGTACTTGCCATTATGTTTTTTATCGTAGCTTGGGTAGGTGGGGATCGAAGATCCACTACAACCATTTCATCTTTGAGTCTTAGTGTCAAGACTGGGGGCAACATCCTAGAAGTAAAAATATAGAGAAGAATGGTGTTAGTACAAGAATGCACTAAGTATGACAATCATGCAAAAATATGCATTTAAAATGGAGATTTTACTTGAACCATGCATCATGCCTTTTTGTGAAAACTTCATAAAACTTTTATTCAATAATCATTATACCATTTAATTACTTCATATAGACATATTTAATTGTCAAACATCATATAAAATCACACATTGCATTTAAGACATTTTAGGGCCACTTTACAGTAACTTACAGTGACCTACTTTCCGCGTTACAGTGAACTCCTTTTGTCTTTAACTCCTTAACTTCTTAACTTCCTAAATAAACTGTTTAGTGATACTTGTTGCAATGCATCACCTTAAGACCACAATGTATTCATACATACAATATACATAAGCCAACACATGCCATAATAGAAGAATATTATATCATAAGACACATTTAGTCAAGACTTATAATATCATTATAGTAAGCCACATTCAACTTGCACATATACTAACTTCACTTTACATAGACCATTATAACACTTACTCACAATCCCACTATAAGTCTACTAGTGCAATGTACATGTGAAGCCCCATAACCTCCCACATACTTAGTAAACCTATCATGAGACCACAAGCGTTAACAATCCACTTCATACATGGCATTTGGAAGCATCAACACTTCATTCACACCAAGTAATACATTCATCATATAGTCACCAAGACTAACAATATGCACATAAGAAGATACCTCATCATATAGACCCATTAAGACTCATACCATGCATATTATCCCAACAAGATTGGATCGTACAATGTCATGCATAAGCAACATAAACATAAACATATACATATACATTAGAACACATTCCTAGATCCCCCTTCAAGAGATACCTGTGCAATGTATAGGTGAAGTACCAAACCCCCACCTACACTAAGCAACTTCCCTTAGGTTATCCTAGTTATGGTCTTAGTCATTTACTTCCATTTTCCATTTTACTTCAGGGAAACTATAGCCTTAACCGACACTAAGACCATGGGTGCTAAACATGAAATTTGGTGTTGTAGAGCCTTACACCAATGTAAGGTTCTCTACTTAGCCAAAGTAGAACATTAACACATGCTAGCATATTAGGTGATATCACTTGCTATATCCTATGTGGAAAGCATAGTTTATGGAACTTGGAGGCATACATGGAAATATCACTATGTGCCCTTTGGGTTATGAGGCTAATCACCTCGTAAGGACTATGGTGAACCCTACCTTCCCACATTAGGGAGGTGTCATTCCTCATCTTCAAGTTTACTCGGTGCTAAGATAAGTTCCCTTTTTTGAAAAGCCATTATTATCTTTACTTTATAAAATGTAGGCTTAGGAGAGTAAACTTCTCATATGCTTAGATCATAGGTCATAGATGAGATTTCATCAAGCTAAATCATGTGAGAAACCCTTTTACATGGACATAGCATATGTAAAGCACCATCTATTTTAGGGTACTATTGGGAACATCTTCGATGCGCCCCTCTATTGACTAGATCATCATACATGTGTGTGTATATATATATGTGAGCAATCCTTTCACCTAATACATTAAGGCCACACATGTTCATACATTAATGCATAAGTGTACTTATGAGAAATCCTTTTATATAAATACATTAAGACACTATGCACCTTCATAACATAAACATGCAT
Source organism: Solanum chilense (assembly GCA_032847665.1). Taxonomy (NCBI): domain Eukaryota; kingdom Viridiplantae; phylum Streptophyta; class Magnoliopsida; order Solanales; family Solanaceae; genus Solanum; species Solanum chilense. The sequence continues at coordinate 29,655,991 of CM064972.1, forward strand.
TCATATTCATGTACATAGAAAACTAAACCTAAAAACTATCCTATGAAGGCACACATGTGCAATGCATAGACAAGGTCCATACCCTTGTCCATACTAGTATATCTTTCATGTCATCCTAGTTATTGATACATCACATACTTCACAGATACATATCCTTTACATGCATAGTAGTAGACATTAGTGCATATGAGAATACCATTTCATTAGACACATGAAACTATACTACTTGTAGCATGCATGAGTGTGAGTGTGTGTACATTAGTCAACATGATCACTTAATGGCTATCAACAACACCTTGATGCAGCCACTCTCTTAAGACCACAATTCACCTTTAAGAATATACCACACAACACATAATAGCATAGGAGACAATATAACTTCAAAACTTGTTTTTAAGACTCCTAACCATAGCTAATCACACATTCATATAAGGGTTCATAGGTAAGGGGACATCAACCATCACAAATAATCAATGGAAACACATTACCCTAACCCTAACATAGTTATACACATGCTTATACAATATCCATACAACCTAGATCACAATTAGAATAGAAGATTAGGCATGAGACTTCGCATTGGGTGATCATCACCACCACAGATTCATACCACAATAGCCTTCAAGGCCATGACCACATTACATATATAATAACAATAAAGTAAACATTGCCACCATAAGTGAACCATACCACACAATGCCATACAAGGCTTCATCAACTAACAATGCTATAAAAAAGTAGAGGGGAAGAGACATTCTTACCAATTCAACACCCTTTGATCATGATTGATCAATACTCATCTTTCCTCAACAATTCAAGTATAGGGGCAGTATCTAAATGTATATTAACATGGACGAAATCATGTATAAACCACTACAAGATCATTATATTAACATGTACACTACTTCACCAATTCAATAAAGAGTAGAGAGACATAGATCACTGACTAATATCCCATGCTTTGATCTTCATGATCAACATTCATAATTCATCAAAATATAATATAGGGAAGTATCTAAGTAGATCAAAACCTAAACAAAATCCAACTTCAATTGCCCCTAGAATGGAGATCATGCAAGTGTTCTATATTAACCATCAATAGAAGATAGAAGAACATAAATCAATACTATCTAATCTTAAAGATTTGATCCACATTGAATCCATTACATCTAATTCATAATCAATTCACATGATAAGCAGTATCTAACAATCAATTTAACATAATTTAATCACATTATAATCCTCCTAACATGAAGATCATAATAACCAATACATAGGCTAAACCGAGAATTTGAAGGTGGCATGGGTTTGGATCGAAATTCACTTCATAATCTATACATTAACATAAATTCATCATGTGAAATCCTTTGAAAACATTTTGACAAAAGAACCCATGGCTAGATTGAAAGATAGGAAGTTTGATCATAATTTCTCTTTGAAAACTTTGAGAAGAACTCTCTACATGTAAGGTTATCTAGATATGAAGAATCACCATACCTCATTCTAGAATAAAAAACACTGAAACTTGATGAAAAAATCTTTCGAGTCCATCATCATGGCTGTTCTTGAGCTTTATCTCCTATGGAGGTTTCTAGAGAGGTTATTTTGGGAGAGGGAAGTCTAATTTTGAATCATGGATTGGGAATGGGGTTATCGCATTTTTAAAAAACAAAATACACCCAAAAATAACTAAATAAACCACCTAGGTTCAGGTTAGGACGTGAGGTGAATTTCCCATTCAGCCCTTGAATAAAACAATCACCTGTTAGTTTGACATAACCTGCATGGACGGACCCATCGATGCCCAGTAGGAATAACGACAAACCGTACTACTGGACGTTGTTTGGGTTTGAGGCTCATCTACTGGCTTGATCCTTCACCAGACTATGTCTTGGACAATGCCTCCCCACCGATGGGGCGTAAGGTAGACACTGCCATGGCAGTGTGTAGGCAATCTTTGGGTCCTCCTTCAGGCCCTTTTGCGGGGCTCTTGGGGAGTGGTACCCGAACATTTACAAGGTAGAAATACACCTTTAATTGTAAAGGACCTTCCATATCAGTTTAAGCATCAAATTATACTCGCAACATATCCAAACATGCTAGGCACAATCAAGTCACACATGCACGTCTCAAGGGCTAACTTTTCAATGTCTTGGACGTTTGAATTCAAAATGACTTAAAATAAATCATGCATAATTTCAAATAGTTAACTAATATGTTGACAAGCTTATAGTCACATGTGAGTCTCCATATCCACCATACATGTGAAAATTCAACATCATCGATCCTTGCCCTTTGAATCTTTTGCTCTTTCCTTAAGATTTTGTTACTTCTTTTGTAGAGGATTTATCATTAAACAAGAATTATCCTTTACCTTCATAAATATAGTAGTGTGACACTCATTGCCAATGAAGTCAGACCTACCCAACACAAACTTAAACATCCTTTCCCTAAAGTCTGCAACCATAGTTGAAGAAAACTTAGAAAATTTGGTTAACTTCAAATCATACTCGTTCACAGTCATATTTCCTTGAAGGAGGTTAATCAACATGAGAACCTTGTTTCTCTCATTTCAAAAGTAGAGAAATGATCAAGAAAATTTCCCTTTATTTTCTCACAATAAATAGAACTCACATCAACAATCCTCTTACTCTTGCATTATTCAAACCACACTTGTGCAACACCCTTGAGTTGATAAACGACAAACTCCATCTTTTCAACTCTAGTCATTCCAGTAATACGTTCTATATATTATACAACTAAAAAATTAACCCTTGAGGATCCTCAAAAACCTTAGACCCATGGAATTCAGAAGGATTCATCCTACTGATGTCCCTTATCCTTGTCGCAATTGCACCCATATTTGGATTCATGGGAACATTAGCCTTTAGATTGCCTTGATCCGGAATAGCTTGAGCTAATACTTGGGAAGATCGGAATTTTTCTTGAGTCAGTTGCTCAGACAAAGGGTAAACAAAAACATGAGGAGCCTTGGGCTTCATATTCTCACTCCCATTCCCTCTCATAGGAGATCATTGATAGGCCATATCCATATTGGAAGATTCTTTAGTAAAAGAATATTAATAGATATATGATATATGACATGATTTTATGTTAATTAAATAAGTAGAGTTTCCTAAATTTTTTGTATCCTTCTATTTATAAATGTGTTGGGCTTCACACTCATGAACAAGACTCTATTTAGGCAGCTTGAAAGACACCCTAGGTCCTTTTCTAAACCCTTATACCTTGATAACATATTTTTCATGACCCAAAGTATAGTTTAGCCATGACTTGGTGTATAAAACCCCAAGAGTCCCTACACAAGACACTTGACAAACTTATAGTGGCGGACCCACATTATATGGAGGGAGTGCACGTGTACCCGCTAACTTTCAAAAAATCCTATGTATACATGTATTTTGAAAATTTGGTAAAAATTAAAATATATTTAACAGTGCTCGCATAAAAAACATAAGAGTGCTCTTGTGCAATTGGTAGAAGCTAAAGATATCACCCTCTAGGCTAAGGTTCATATCCCAATTAAGACTTTGTTTTATTTTATGTTTTTCTTAGACCTCATATTTAATCTATGTTTATATTGGTGCACCCAAAATATTCAAATCCTTGGTTGGCCTCTAGTTATACACAACATTATAGATAAAATCAAGAAATGTCATATTAAATAAATAGTTTGACATTTCAAAGTGAAAGTCTAATTAGTCTTGAAAAGCCATCTATTATATCAAAGGGAGTTGTCTAGATGTAACATGTACACCACATACAATATTCAAAACATAAATGATTTAATGAAGTAATAAAGGTTACATCGTCCTCGGAATATAAGGACTTAGAAAGTCTTCAAATCTCTAAAGTAATAAACTATCCACGAACAAAGGGAAAGGAATCGAGTCACTATATTAGTGAAAGAATGTAGGAAAAAGTTTGCATGAATACATGGAATGCAGTAAGTATGAGTAAAATTGCAATAAAATATGAAACATAATCATAAGAGGACATAAAAAAACATGATATGCATGATCAAGCTAAACATAGTAAAATTGTTTAACAAGAATTGTAAATCAGGAACATGTTCAGTGAATCTTATAAAAAAATAAAGGAAGCTTAACAAAACATTTGTAAGTAACATATTTCATTTTGTGGGATATTACTTTTAGCGGATAATACACCATCAGAGCTATAACATGGCATCTAACATGACTCCCACATCCAGAAGGGACAGTCTATTTCACAAGGTAGAACTTTTATCATATCACATGATATATGCAGATAACTTTCTTGGCCATTTCAAGTAATCCTAAGGGGGCTCGTAGTTTCGTACTAGAGGTTGCTACTACAGACTACCTTATTTGCGCCTTCACCTCACTGTTATCTCATTTATAGTTAAATCCCAACATAATAATAATAATTTTTGTAAAGTTCTCCTCCATACATTGAAAAAAATAATTCAAATACTTATCAAGGCTTAGAAATCATAGATTAGCTCATTAAATCTTGAATAAATTCTATGTGAGAAAACCTTTCACTATGCCATGATCCCTTAGTATGAGAGAAAACCCTTTCACAATTAACTGATGCATATGTTTTGTGAAGCTATGTCATAAAAAGATCCATTTTTCATAAATCATGCATAAGTTCATGAAACCATCATTCATTGGTTCATAGATTTTCTTCAAATTCATCAAAATTAGGGTTTTCATTGTCAAAATCATGATCAACAAATGGGTTGATGTGATTTCAATTAGAAAGCATGTTGTTGAGTTAAAAAACATAGTAAGATCAAATTGATACATTTAAATAAACATAAATACAACCCATGAAGAGTTCAATGAATATCTAATCATTTTGATTGTAATTTAATTGGAGAGTTGAGAAAAAACCATTGGTCTCAATGGATAAATTGATCCATTCATAAAGCCCTGCATATCATGAGGGTCAAGTCCCAAAAGCAATGGTGAAAAAGAGTGCTTGACTTGGCAATCAGAGCTTTTTTCTGTGATCTATAGAGAGAATTTAAAAAAAAACATTGGAGAGGATTTAGGGATTTTTTTTATTTGAAAAAGAGAATTGGGGAAACTATTGGCGGTAGAAGAATAGTTATTCAAATTAGAAAAAAGGTTAGAATGACACACTATTAAAATTAAATACATAGGTAAAGACCCAAATACCATTTAAAATGACGTTCAAACAACCATATGGTTGTGACTTATGTTCCGTAGGAAATTCCTTGGCTTGTACTGGTAAACTATAAAATCAAATTAAGAAAAACAAAAAATTAATCATTTCCCATGGGTTCATTCTACGGTCTATCAAACTCTCTTTGGATCATAGACCTTGCCCCTAGGGAAAAAATTCACTTCAAAATTTAACTAACTCTAAGAAACTTCTATGCGACCATCCAACGGTTGGTTTAAACCAACTACGACCTATCATTTTCCTCCGTAGACTTGAGATCCTCAGTAAAATCTCTTAGTTACTCAATTATCCTAGTTTTCATCTTGTGAAGTAGTAGGTCAATCTTCAGAAACTTAAAATTACAAAGCTCAACCCAACCTTCTACGATTTCATTTCCACTGCCCAAAGGATTTTCAATGGTCCATAGATTGGACTAGTAGTTCATTATTTCAGCCAAATTTAAGGTTTTTTTTTTTAATTTTTGAATTTTCAACATCCGAGGTTTCACAATACCTAGCCAAGTAAGTGAACTTCAATGAATACTCCTTCACACTCATAATACCTTAATGAAGGTTAATGAACTCAACAACTTTTGATACTCTAACATAAAGAGAAAATAAAGGATCAAGAAAAGGTCCATTGAATTTCTCCAAATCGAGAGGACTCACATATATTGTCCTTTCACCTTTCCATTGTTCAAATAAAACTTCAGCAATACCTTTAAGTTCATATGTGGCCAATTAAACATTCTCTCTCGTAGACACTCCTATAATTGTCACTATCTTGTAAATCTAATCAATACGTGATGAGACATTTAATGTCATAAAAAAACATCATCCAATTCTAAACATCGATGAAAAGTAGTATATAATTCAACCAAGGGTTGATACCAAATCCCAAGGGAGAAATTATTTTATAATAATTCAACCAAGTATAAATTAGCTAATGCTAGTAATAGTTAAAAATAAATTATCGAATAAAAACATGATAGATCGAAGGAGTTGACACAAAAATTCAATTAAAAATAGGGATTTAGAGACAAATTAATAACTAAATTCATAAAAATAACATAGATATGAATAGGAAGACGAGATTCTTTAGATTTCACTGGAATATGAGCTTAAATAAATAACCAGGAACATGCTATTACTAGTACATTGTTGCAAACTTTTTTCTAAGCTAGACTTTAGTGGGGTAAATTCTCTGTCGAGCAACTTACCCTGAATCAACTCGGTAACTCTATCTGTACATTTTCTTCTAATCATTTTCTTGTGGATATAGGAGATAACTACAAGAAGGAAAGCCTCAAGGAGAGTGGAGGAATATTTGGCTAATGCAGGAGTTCCTCCCCAACAGAACCAAGCCCCTCCTTAAGGAAATCAAGTTCCTCCACAAGACTAAGCTCTGGTACTTCCTCCACCTATGACGGATAGAGAGATAAGGTTGGTTTTCCTAAGATTTGTACAAGATATGGCTACCCAAGATCAAGTTTTAGATGCTCAAGATCAAGCCATGACAACTCAAGCAAATTAGGGGGTGGACATCGTCTTCAAAAAAATGATAGTACCATGGCTTCCCGCTTTAGAGACTTCGTGAGGACAAACCCTTCGATGTTTTATGGGTAAAAAGTGAATGAATACCCCCAATATTTTCTTGATGAAGTATACAAGATTCTATATTCTATAGGGGTGAGTTCAAATGAGAAGGTCGAGCTAGCATCCTATCAACTCAAGGATGTATCTCAAACATGGTTTGACCAATGGAGAGATAATAGGTGTTTGAAATTGGGTCCTATAACTTGGGAGGTGTTTAGAAGGGATTACCTTGATCAGTTGTATCCTAGGGATAAAAGGGAGGCGAAAGTGGAAGAATTCATCAATCTTTGTCAAGGAGTAATGAGTGTGCAAGATTATTCCTTGAAGTTCACTAAATTGTCCAAGTATGCTCCTTACTTGGTATCCAATCCTAGGAATGAGATGAGTCACTTTGTGATGGGAGTGTCCGATAACTTAGTTGAAAAATGTCATTAGGCGATGCTACATGATAATATGGATATATCTCGTTTGATGGTTCATTCTCAAAAATTTGAGGAAAGTAGACTCAATAGGAAGAATAAGGCGTTTAAAAGCGCAAAGTCTTATGAGTGAGGTACTTTCAAGGGTAGGCTTGAAATCCAAGACAAGCCTAGGTTCAAGAAGAGGATCTCCAACAAAGTTCATTCCAATTTCTCTAAGGCTAACAAGGATAGGGCGTCTCACCCTATGCCCCAAAAGGAAAGAAGAGGAATCTCACCAAGAAAGAAACCTACCAATGCCAAGTGTGGTAAGAAGCACTAGGGTGAGTATGTAGTTGGGATGGAAAATTGCTTTGGGTGTGGAAAGAGTGGCCATAAGGTTAGGGATTATCCTAATGTGAAGATTCAAGAGAAGGGGAGTGTTCAAGTTCAAGCATGCGGTCCTAGTTGCAATGCTCCAAAGATGAACCACTTTTATGATCTTTGCGCTATGGGTTAGCTATAAAAATCTTCCGATGTGGTCACCAGTATGTTACAAGTCTTATCTATTCATGTGTATGCTTTACTTGACCTTGTGCTACCTTGTCATTTTTAACTCCTCTAGTAGACAAAAAGTTTGATGTTCTACCTGATGTCTTGATTGAACCATTTTTGGTTGCAACCTTGGTGGGTGGCTTCATAATGGCTATAAGAGTCTTTAGGAGTTGTTCTGTGTCTTTACGCAAAAATTTACATGGGTGGATTTGTTAGAACTTGATATTGTTGATTTATATATCATTTTGGGAATAAATTATTTTCATGCTTGTTTAGATTACATTTATTGTTGAAAAAGACTGATACAATTTTCCTAATAAACCCATCTTAGAGTGGAAGAGGGATAATTCAATTCCCAGAGGTCATATCATTTCTTGTCTAAAAGCTGGTAAAATGATATTAAAGGGGTGTCTTAACCATATTGTGAGGGTTAAAGATCTTGAGTTCAACATTCCTCCTATAGATTCGGTCCCCGTAGTGAAGTATTTTTTGGAAGTCTTTCTCGATGATTTGCTCGGAATTCCTCCTGAGGTGGAAAATAGAATTTTCTATTGTCTTATTACTGGATACGAATCCCATTTCAATTCCTCCTTACCGGATGGATCCGCTGGAGTTGAAAAACTAAATCTTCAACTCAAAGACCTTTTAGACAAGAGTTTTATTCAACCATGTATTTTACCTTGGAGAGCTTAGGCATTGTTTGTTAAGAGGAAGTATGGGTCCCTTAGAATGTGCATTGATTATCATCAAATAAATAAGGTCACGATTAAAAACAAGTATCCGCTCCCTCGGATTGATGACTTGTTGAATACACTCTTAGGGGAAAATTACTTTTCTAAGATTAAATATATGCCGGGGTATCACAAACTTAGGGTGAGAGGTGAGGAGGTGCCTAAAATGACTTTTCAAACTAGGTATTATTACTATGAGTTCCTAGTGATGTATTTTGGTTTCACTAATGCTCCGGTGACTTTTATGGACCTTATGAATAGAGTGGTCCGGAATTACCTAGATTCCTTTGTGATTGTCTTCATTGACGATATCTAGGTATAATTTAAAAAATGAGAGTAAACATATGTACCATTTGAGGGTGGTATTACAAGTTCTTAAGGAACATCAACTTTTTGCAAAGTATACTAACTGTGAGTTTTGGTTGAGGTCGGTGGCATTCCTTTGACATATTTTCTCACGTGAGGGGGTAGAGGTCGATCCAAAGAATACAGATGCGGTTAAGAATTTGCCTATATATTTGGGTCGAATCGACATTAGAAGTTTCTTGGGTTTGGCCGGGTATTATAGGAGGTTTGTGGGGTTTGCGTATATTTCTTCTACTTTTACTACCTTGACCTAAATGAATGTTAAGTTTGAGTGGTCGGAGGAATGTTAAAGAAGCTTGAAAATATTAAAATATAGGCTTACCTCTGCTCCGAAGTTGACATTACCGGAGGGTACCAAGGGCTTTGTGGTATATTGTGATGCTTCCTGAGTGGGTTTGGGTTGTGTCCTTACTCAACATGAGAAAGTAGTAGCCTATGCCTCTAGAAAACTCAAGGTACATGAGAAGAATTACCCAACTCATGTTCTTGAATTATCGGCCATAGTGTTTTCTTCAAAAATATGGAGCCATTACTTGTGTGGTGTCCATGTGGATGTGTATACCGACCATAAGAGTGTCACGACCCAAAACTGGGACGCGACTGGCACCCACACTTCCCTCCTGTGTGAGCGAACCAACCAATCTAAACCCAAACATATACAACGCGGAAGACTTAACTCAAAATACAACGCGGAAGACTTAACTCAATACGAAAAACAAATACAATAAATATCCCCCAAAATCCGGAAGTCATCATCACAAGAACATCTAAAGTCAATTTACGAAACTAAGAGTATTCTAAGAAACTAAACAAATGAAAGCTAGTCCATGCCGGAACTTCAAGGCATCAAGACGAGAAGAAGAAGATCCAGTCCAAGCTAGAAGCATAGCTCACCCTGAGATCCGGTGCAGTGAAGACTGGCTAGAATCGCTGTCGAGTTGAAGACGACGGAACGGTTGCTGCACTCCACAAATACAAGAAAGAAACAAACAAGTAGGAGTCAGTACAACCACACGTACTGAGTAGGTATCAT
>CM064972.1:29665964-29875061 GCA_032847665.1 Solanum chilense
GAAGGTGTTTTGAGAATTAAGGGAAGGGTATGTGTACCCCGTGTTGATGATTTGATCCACACTATTCTTACAGAGGCTCATAGTTCCGAATATTCTATACACCCTGGTGCAACCAAGATGTACCGTGACCTAAAGCAACACTTTTGGTGGAGTAGAATGAAGCGAGACATTGTTGATTTTGTTGCCAAATGTCCAAATTGTCAACAAGTAAAGTATGAACACCAGAGGCCCGGAGGAATACTTCAGAGAATGCCCATTCCTGAATGGAAGTGGGAGAGAATTGCAATGGATTTCGTGGTTGGTCTTCCAAAGACATTGGGGAAGTTTGATTCTATTTGGGTAATTGTGGACAGATTAACTAAGTCTGCTCACTTCATTCCGGTCAAGGTGACCTACAATGCAGAGAAGTTAGCCAAAATCTACATCTCAGAAATCGTTCGATTACATGGAGTTCCATTTTCCATCATATCAGATAGAGGTGCGCAGTTTACTTCTAAGTTTTGGAGAACCTTGCATGCTGAATTAGGTACTAGTTTGGACCTTAGAACTGCATTTCACCCTCAAACTGATGGTCAGTCTGAGCGAACGATTCAAGTGTTGGAGGATAAGCTTCGTGCATGTGTGATAGAATTTGGTGGTCATTGGGATAACTTCTTACCCTTAGCGGACTTCTCGTATAATAACAGCTATCAGTCCAGTATTGACATGAATCCATTTGAAGCATTGTATGGGAGGAGATGTAGGTCTCCCATTGGTTGGTTTGATGCATTTGAGGTTGGACCTTGGGGTACGGATCTGTTGAGGGATTCATTGGAAAAGGTGAAAGCTATTCAAGAAAAGCTGTTAGCGGCTCAAAGTAGGCAAAAGGAATATGCATATCGAAAGGTTAGAGACTTGGAGTTCATGGAGGGTGAACAAGTCTTGCTGAAGGTTTCACCCATGAAAGGGGTGATGCGGTTTGGAAAAAGGGGTAAGCTAAGTCCAAGGTATATTGGACCATTTGAAGTACGTAAGAGAGTAGGAGAGGTGGCTTATGAATTGGCCTTGCCTCCATGGCTGTTAGGAGTGCATCCGGTATTTCACGTGTCAATGTTGAAAAGATACCATGGGGATGGAAACTGCATCATCCGTTGGGATTCGGTCCTGCTTGATGAGAATTTGACTTATGAGGAGGAGCCTGTTGCCATTCTAGATAGAGAGATTCACAAGTTGAGGTCGAGGGAGATTGCATCCATCAAAGTTCAATGGAAGAATCGACCAGTTGAAGAGGCCACTTGGGAGAAGGAGGCTGATATGCAAGAAAGATACCCACATCTGTTTACAGATTTAGGTACTCCTTTTCGCCCTTGTTTCTTTTCTTGTGATCGTTCGAGGACGAACGATGGGTAAATTGGTATCTATTGTAACGACCTGTTTAGTCGTTTTGAGCAGCAGATTTTATTTCTGGAAAAACTGGCTGAGACGACGGATACCACGATGGACCATCATGGGCACGACGGACCGTCGAGGGTATCTCGTTCCAAAACACTTAGAATTCTGAAATTTGAGTGCTGAAATCGACTCTCTGAACTCTGTGACGGACCTGCAGGACGGACCGTCACAGACACGACGGACCATTGTGAGGTTTCGTTTCAAAACACTTCAACTCTGAAGAATTTGAGACTGGGAACAATTCTCTGAACGTCGTGACGGAAGTGCAGGACGGACCGTCACAGACTCTTCAAGGAAATTAAGTCTCTGAAGTTTGTGACGAACCTGCAGGACGGACCGTCGCAGGCACGACGGGCCGTCACAGGTTGCTTAATCCCAGGCTGGGTCAGATTTCTGTTTAAGTTTTAAAGGGGCGTTTTGGACTATTCCTGCTATAATTATATATTTCGTGGGTTAGTATTAATAACCCAAATTCTTGGGGGATAAAAGAGGTAACCTTGAGTTAATTAGTGGGTTACTATTGTCATCTTTTATACTTAATTATATGCTAATTAGAGTAAAAGAAAGAGGGTTTGAATAAGAAAAATAGAAAGAATAAAGTGAGAGAGAGGATCGAACGAGAGAGAAGAAGAAACGCTGCTTTGAGAATTCACTTGCTTGATCACGAATCTTCGGTGGAGGTAGGTTATGGTTTTTATGCTATTCGTAGTAAACTCTTAATAGCGAATGATATGTATTGGTAGTATTGTAAACCCTTCTATATGCTTAAATGTATGTTTGCATGAATATGATTATATAATTGTGATAAACTAAGCATGATGAAGTTATTGAATCCAAAATCTTGAAAGAAACCCTAATTCACTTTGTTAATGATGATGCCTTGGTATAAAAGAAGGCTTGATGAATTATGGGATCGGGTGCCACGTTTCGGTACCAGGATAGAAATAGAGGATAGGGTGCCACGTTCCGGTACCAGGATAGAATGAGGATCAGAGTGTCACGTTCCGACACCAGGATAGTATATGGATCGGGTGCCACGTTCCGCTACCAGGATAGAATGAGGATCGGAGTGTCACGTTCCGACACCAGGATAGTATATGGATCGGGTGCCACGTTCCGATACCAGGATAGAATGAGGATCGGAGTGTCACGTTCCGGCACCAGGATAGTATATGGATCGGGTGTCACGTTCTGACACCAGGATAGAATGAGGATCAGAGTGCCACGTTCCGGCACCAGGATAGAATATGGATCGGAGTGTCACGTTCCGACACTAGGATAGAATATGGATTAGAGTGTCACGTACCGACACGAGAGGAATAAAGATAATGAATCTTGAAAGATGTTAAAATACTCAATGTAATGAACCTAATTCCCAAATGAGTATGGTATTGAGGCTTCAGTCCTCATGGATGAACTTGGTGGTACTTATTGATGATTATAGTACTTGTTGTTGCTACATGTTGAGTAGTGTAGTTGATTTATGATATTAACTGATATATACTGTTTTCAATTTTGAGTTGGCCGATGATATCTACTCAGTACTCGTGTTTTGTACTGACCCCTACTTGTATGTTTCTTTCTTTGTATTTGTGGAGTGCAGCAAACGTACCGTCGTCTTCAACTCAACCGCAACTCTAGCCAGTCTTCATTACACCGGATTTCAGGGTGAGCTAATGCTTCTAGCTTGGACTGGATCTTCTTCTTCAAGTCTTGATGCCTTGAATTTCCGGCATGGACTAGCTTTTTATGTATTTTAGTTTCTTAGATACTCTTAGATTAGTAATTTAAGGATAGATGTTCTTGTGATGATGACTTCCAGATTTTGGGGATAATGAGTTATAAATTTTAGAAGTTATTTTGTTGATTTTGTTAATGAGTTTAAGTCTTCCGCATTGTATTTTGTTCAATATGTTTGGGATTAGATTGGTTGGTTCGCTCACATAGTAGGTTAAGTGTGGGTGCCATTCGCGGCTCGGTTTTGGGTCGTGACAATATTTTAGTTTGTTATGGGTTGATTTATGTATTTTTTTTCTTTATTAAACTTAACGTAATATAAATACAATATTCTTTAATTAGGCAACGTGAAATTTTATATTATACAAAATTCTGAGGGAAAAAAAACAATAAAAACAAAATAAACTAATAGAAAGTTATTCTTCCTATAAATAAAATTTATAACTAGTTAATATACATTTACTCTGAATAAAAATTAAGAACAAATACAAGATTCATGGACTAAGCAGAATGAGATCTTGAATGAATACAAACATTAAGGGGTCGTTTGGTAGAAAGATTAATAATGCAAGAATTAGTAATACTAAGATTAGTAATGTAGGGAGTAGTAATGTCGGGATTAGTAATGCTGAAATTAGTAATGCATGGATTATTTTTACCAAGTGTTTGGTTCATTGTTTCCCAACTCGTCTAGTCTTTGGATTAAGACTTCATAGAAAACTTCTTTCCAATTATACCCTTGAATTATTATGCAATTGTGTTAAGGTAAATAATTATTGGACAATATTATTTTTTTATGGTCTTCTAACTAGCTATGAAAAGAACAAGTTTGTTGTCATGTTTGCCTTTTGTTTTAACTTAAATTACTTGAGGATACATAATTATCATCTTAGTAACTTTATCACTTACAAAATATCAATTTTAATTTATTTTTTAAAAAAAGAATAAACCATCAACTTTTAAAATTGAAAAGGGGTAAACAATAGTAAAATTGAATAAACCATCTATATTTACACATAAAAATTGCAAGTTAAAATTTTAATATGCATTCAATTTTATAAATTGTTCAAAACAAATAATTAGAAAATCGCACAAACATACATACATATATATATATATATATATATATATATATATATATATATATATATATCTAGAGAGAGAGAGAGAGACATACATACATATATAAATACGTATAATTTGTAAGCTAATTTTATTTTGAGGGATATTTTTACCTTTAATAGACTTATCCCATAAATCATATGCATGTATTACAAATACCTACAAATGGAATGTATATTAGTAATACGTCATATAATATCATGTTGGAGGTATAACTAATCCATTGATTAGTTATACATAGAACCGATTCCCTATCAATTATAGTATTAAATAATAACATACATATTACATGGAATACTTGTTTGAATGCGGCCTACCAAACGGGACCTAAAAGCATACAAAATGGTTTAATTACAAATTTATAAATAATTCAAAATTTTAAAAGAAATTATGAAGACAAAACAAACTAATAGTAAGAGAATCTCTTTAAAATCTCTAATATAAAAATCAGTGCTCTTTATTTTTATTATTCCAACAATGTTTAACTCAATGAAATGTTCATCCTTCCATTGACGTGCATTGGTGAGTTAAATAATGCTCACATAGCGCCTCGTGCTATAAAAATGATTGAGAAATTCATGTTCAAGGTGTTTCCAATAATCAATGGAACAAGCCTCGAGATCCGTATACTAGTTGAAAGCATTTCCTTGCAAGGAGCGCACACATTATTTAACTAGATAATCTCCATATGTTCGAGCATTATTGCAACTTTCAACAAAAAGTGCAATGTGTTGCTTTGGATTTCTCTTACTATCGAATTATTAAAATTTGGGAGTTTGATAACCTACTGGAATCTTCAAAACATCGATTCTTAAAGTGAATGGCTTGGTATATGTAAACGATGACTTTGAAGGGACATTATATTTATCTTTGATAGTTCCCAATATGAAGTCTTTTAGTTGATGAATGTGAATCCCCCCTTCAGCAGATACTTGCAATTCATTAACATGTGTTTGCTTTGTAGAGGATTCTCCTTTTTCTTGTACCATGGGGCGGTTCCTGGTGCATGGCTTGAGCCTCCGTCCATAACATTTTCAACCCTGTTAGTTAAATTAACAATTTGATTATCCTGATCTTGCACATACTTGTTTGTCCTTCAATTACCTTTGCCAAATTTGTCAATTGTTCTTCAACAGTTGAGGTGTTAGTCGTCATTGCTTGGATTGGCATTATGGGTGATGAGTAAAGCACAAATTTTCCCTCAAACTGAAATTTAATTGGAACAAGTTACGTGGAGTGACTGGGGCAGATCTAGTGATCAAAACATCATCTTCATCTTGAATAGTATGATCCTTGATATTGAATGGACTGTGTTCGACCAATGTCTTTTCAACAATCTCAGTTGTATTCCCTCCTTCTACTAATTCATTCGGAGAGAATCTTTCCCACATTGAATATGGGAGATCCAAAATAGGAACTGATGTAGGGGACATTTGAAGTGTTTGCTATCCTAGTAATTTTGCTTTGTTCCTAGTGATGGGTCCCAAACTTTCCATAGTAGCATCTAGTATATTCTCCCCCACCGAGGAAAACTTTCAATTTACAGTCTTAGAAACAATAGATTTGGAGTGAACTTCTTAGAAGTCATCTTAGTGTTCTTGAAACTTGTTGATCGGTGTAAAGAGATGAGAGGTAGAGATTGTTCTAGTGAGTCGCCAAAATTTCTAAACAACAAAATTTGATGTCAAGAAAAATAAATAATCAAGACAAAAAAAATAGAAGTAACAGAATGTAGTATTTGATTTCAAAATATAGTGTGTGTTACAATCTCTATGATACTCCATTGATTTTTAAAATAATATGAAATGAGTAGAACTTGAATTTGATTTAGAGTCAAGGGCTTTAATAGCTTGATCTTGATTCATGAACTGTGAACTTGTGTGTCAATTATTCTTCAAGAACACTTGTATAGTTATGACGAATAATTAGCATGAACAAGTAACTTGATCTTGAATCTTGAAGTTTGAACTTGATTGCTTGAACTTGCAGCTTGTAGAGAATTTGTAGCTTTTGATCCACGCGCTCTCTTCTTCCTTCTTGTTCTTGAAAAAAAACTCCCTAAGAAGAATGAGGACCACTATTTATAGTAGTAGGGAGTGGTCTACTGGTGTGATTTGATTGGTCGGTTTGAACCGACCAATCACATTGCTCCCTAGAAAAGCTTTGATCTGATTGGTCAAAACATGTCACACATACACATGTCGTTATTCTAGTGGCTCATTTGATTTGACTTTGATTGCCACATAACCTTCACGTCTGACATGATTTTAGTCGAACATTTAATTTTCTTGGATTGCCACATAAGCTTGACATGTGGCATGATTTTAATGGCTTGTTTAATTTGACTTGGATTTCCACATAACTTTGACACGTGGCATGACCTTAGTGTCATATTTAGCTTGACTTGGATTGCCACATAACCTCCACTATTTTCTTGAATTTTATATAATCTAGATTAATTGAATAATTTAAATCCAATAACATTTTAATGCTTATAGTGACACTCTTGATCAATTATTTGAAAATTTTGAAGAGATCTATAGGCGGAGTATAGAACACAACACTTGAAGGTTAAATAGAAGACGCCCAACCAAATGAGCTGCAACGTTGTTGATGTAGAGCAATATCACTTTAAAAGATTTATCATTTTATATATTTTAGCCTTCCAATTATGTATTGGTATTTAAGTATTTTATCCAATGAAATCCTCTCACGTGACACCCCTTAGACTAAGATAAATAAGCCAAACACGAAATAACAACTTCATGAAAAAATTGCATAAAAAACATACATGTAATCTCATTGATCAAATGAAAGAATAACAATTTTGAATGGGGCTTCTTACGAGGTGACATCGCCGATCTCTTTCTCGTGTCACCATCACATCACCTTACTTTTGTTTTATAAGGATATTGAGAGAAGTCACACCTATTTTCCAAAATTAAGGATATTGTTATGTGGAAAAATATAAAATAGTAACCGAAAATCTCATGGGTAACAACTTTTGTTATATCATTTATTTTTATGTTAAATCATGCATAATTCATAGCAAAACTATGAGCATTATAATTTGATAGTAAATTTCATCCTCTTAATTAATGATTCTTAGTGTTTATTTATTCAATTCTACAGTATAAATAAGGAAAAAGATCAGAAGGATAAGAAAAAATCCCAAATAAACAAGAAAAAATACATGTGAATGCTAAGAGGTGATTGACGTCAGGTAACTCTCTAAACATTTTGTGTATATATATATATATATATATATCAATTATTTATCCTAGTTTTACCATTTATGATTGAACTATATGTCACGTATAATATATGTTTCTAGTGTCGTTTCTAGTAATCATCAAATTTTTGTTAACATTCATTATAGTACAAAAATCATAACTACCTATTAAGAATTACAAAAAAATATATAAGAAAAATATCTATAATAATATTGATATAATAAAATAATAAAAGCAATAATTTAATTTAATGAAACAACCTCCATTTAATTATAATGTATATGCCTATGGCTTTATTACAAGTTATAAAGTTTGTTTTTTCAATTGTTAATTGTTTGTTCGATTGGGTTTAAGTGTACCAAATGTATTTGAGAAATTCCCGGAATTTGGAGTGCCACTATGGTGTATTGGATTTGGCCCCGTAGGAACTGTGCGCATGGATTGAAAAGTTTTTAACTCCATGAAAGATCGAAAAATCTCTTTGACCTTTAACGATTTGGTAGAAATGTTCTCAATTCTAATAGCTGCAACTTCTACTGATATATTTAAAAGGAGAAGGACAACGATAGATAGAAAAAGATGAAAATTACTCATGATGAAACTGAAAAATAATATGATTTTACTTTTTATCTGTTAATTGCTTCTAGGCTTCATTCATTATATAGTGTTTCACAATTTATTTATGCACTCAATAGAATAAATAGACAAAGATTCTCTTACCAAAAAGTATCAAATATGGTTAGTTACCTTAGTATTGAGATTTGTGTTATCTTCAATAGATTAAAATTATATAGATTTATTACCAAAAAAGTGGCAAATAAGGGTGTGTTTGTTATAAAGGAAAATGTTTATTAACTTGCTCATGTTTGGTTGGCTTAAATATTTTGAAAAATATTTTCAAAACCAACTCATTTTTCTCAAATTTAACGAAAAGGACTTCCCTTCAAGAATTAAGGAAAAAAATTTACAAAAGTCTCTTCCAACTTCATATTAATTTTTGGCTTTTTGGGAAAATTAATTTAATTTGTCCCTGCGCTCAAACCAGCTCCCCCAACCACCACTACCACCCCCCCCCTTTTCCAAAATAAACAGTTTGAAGATAGTTTTTTAAGAAATGAATTTAACTTAAGTTTTTTTACCCCAGCCTCACCTCTACCCCTAGCCCCCTACAAAAACCACCCCATTAAATTTTTTTTAAAAGTTCTTTTTAAAAGATAATTCTAATTTCTATTTTAAATTTTTTACCCTCCACACCTTGACGTCCCCCCCCCCCAATCATCCCGCCACTCCTTTAAAGAAAACAATTTAGTTTTATTTTTAAAAATAATTTCTACCACAAATTATTTTCTACACGCCATCTACACATGAGAAAATAAGTCTAAATCGACTTGTTTTTCAGGAAAACATTTTCTAGAATAACCTTTCCCGTCAAAAATATTTTCCTTCATACCAAACTTATTTTAGGATCTATGTATATATCTATCTATCCATTCATCCAACATCCATCTATCTATCTATTAATCAATCCATCCATCTATCTATTTGTCTATCTATCTATCAATTCAACCTTGTATCTATCTATCTATCTATCTATCTATCTGTTGATCTATCTATCTATCTATCTTGTATCTATTTATATATCTATCAATGTCACGACCCAAAACGAGCCGCGAGTGGCACCCACACTTATCCTACTATGTGAGAGAACCAACAATTCTAAACCCCAACATTTACCAATATTTCAATCATAATGAACAAAATATAATGCAGAAGACTCAAAATCTTATTAATATAACCAATAAACAAGCTTCTAAAGTTTATCAACTATTATCCCCAAAATCTGGAAGTCATCACACCAAGAACATCTATCCTCAAATTTCTAATCTAAGAGTACTTAAGAAGCTAAAATAAGTAAAAAAATTGGTCCATGTCCGAACTTCAAGACATCAAGACATGAAGGAGAGAATCCAGTCCGAGCTAGGAATAATAGCTCACCCTGAAATCTGATATGCTGGTTACTGGATAGAGTTGCGGACGAGTCGAAGTCGATGGCACGTTTGCTGCACTCCACAAATAACAAAGAGAAAAATACAAGTAGGGGTCAGTACAAGGAACACGTACTGAGTAGGTATCATCGGCCAACTCAAAATAGAAAGCAATATATATCGAATAATAATATAAAATCAACTACAATACTCAACAGGTGACAACAACAAGTACAAGAACCATTGGCCACAACACCAAGCACACCTATGAGGACTCAAGCCTCCACACCATACTCATTTGGGAAATAGGTTCTTTAAATTTGAGTATATTAACATAATTCAAGATTCATTCTCTTTATTCTTCTTGTGTCGGAACGTGACACTCCAATCCCCTACTACTACGTGTCGATACGTGACACTCCGATCCTGTAATGCTACGTGTCGAAACGTGACACTCCGATCCCCTAATACTACATGTCGGTACGTGACACTCCGATCCCCTAATACTACGTGTCGGAATATGACACCCGATCCCCTAATACTACGTGTCGGTACGTGACACCCAATCCATTAATCTCATTATTTTAGTTCATCAAACTTTCTTTTATGTCAAGGCATCATCATTAATAGAGAGGATTTAATGTTTAAGATTCAACAGCCTCATCATTGTAATCCATCACAATTACATAATCACATCATGCAACCACACAATTAAGCATATAGAAGACTTTACAATACCACCCAATACATATCAATCGCTATTTAGAGTTTACTATGAAATAGCATAAACCATAACCTACTTCCACCGAAGAATCGTGATCAAGCAAGCTACTTCCTAATGCCTTTGCTTTCCTCTTCGTTCTCTCTCTCGCTTGTTCTCCCCTCTTCTGTTCTTTTTATTTTTCCTTCTTCAGACTCTTTTTGTTTTACCCTAATTATCATATAATTAAGTATAAAAGATGATAAAAGTAACCCACTATTGTCACGACCCAAAACTGGGACGCGACTGGCACCCACACTTCCCTCCTGTGTGAGCGAACCAACCAATCTAAACCCAAACAAATACAACGCGGAAGACTTAACTCAAAATACAACGCGGAAGACTTAACTCAATACGAAAAACAAATACAATAAATATCCCCCAAAATCCGGAAGTCATCATCACAAGAACATCTAAAGTCAATTTACGAAACTAAGAGTATTCTAAGAAACTAAACAAATGAAAGCTAGTCCATGCCGGAACTTCAAGGCATCAAGACGAGAAGAAGAAGATCCAGTCCAAGCTAGAAGCATAGCTCACCCTGAGATCCGGTGCAGTGAAGACTGGCTAGAATCGCTGTCGAGTTGAAGACGACGGAACGGTTGCTGCACTCCACAAATACAAGAAAGAAACAAACAAGTAGGAGTCAGTACAACCACACGTACTGAGTAGGTATCATCGGCCAACTCAGAATAGAAAACAGTATATAACAGATAAATCTCACAAATCAACTATAATACTCAACATGTAGTAACAACAAATACTACAATCATCAATAAATATCACTAAGTTCGTCCAGGAGGACTCAAGCCTCGACATCATACTCATTAAGGAAAAACAGGCTCATTAGACTTAGCATTATAACATCTTTCAAGATTCATTATCTTTCTTCCTTTTGTGTCGGTACGTGACACTCCGATCCATATTCTATTCCGGTGCCGGAACGTGGCACTCCGATCCATATTCTATTCCGGTGCCGGAACGTGGCACTCCGATCCATATTTCTATCTTTGTGCCGGAACGTGGCACTCCGATCCTCATTTCTATCCTGGTGCCGCAACGTGACACTCCGATCCATATTCTATCCCGTGCCGGAACGTGGCACTCCGATCCATATTCTATCCTGGTGCCGGAACGTGGCACTCCGATCCTCATCTCTATTCCGGTGCCGGAACGTGGCACTCCGATCCATTGAGCCTTCTTTTATACCAAGGCATTATCAATACAACACATAGTTCATCAAGCCTTCTTATACTAAGGCATCACAATTCTCATAACAAGTACATCAAGCCTTCATTTATACTAAGGCATCACAATTCTCATAACAAGTACATCAAGCCTTCTTATACTAAGGCATCACAATTCTCATAACAAGTACATCAAGCCTTCATTTATACTAAGGCATCACAATTCTCATAACAAGTACATCAAGCCTTCATTTTATACTAAGGCATCACAATTCTCATAACAAGTACATCAAGCCTTCATTTAGACTAAGGCATCACAATTCTCATAACAAGTACATCAAGCCTTCATTTTATACTAAGGCATCACAATTCTCATAACAAGTACATCAAGCCTTCATTTATACTAAGGCATCACAATTCTCATAACAAGTACATCAAGCCTTCATTTATACTAAGGCATCACAATTCTCATAACAAGTACAATTAGGGTTTCATCAAGATTTAGGGCTCACAAACTTCATCATGCTTATTTCATCACAAACATATAATCATACTCATACAATCATACAATTAAGCATATAGAAGGATTTACAAGATTACCCAATACATAACATTTGCTATTGAGAGTTTACTACAAGTAGCATAAACCATAACCTACCTTCACCAAGGATTTGTGTTCAAGCAAGAAATCTTCAAGAAATCCTTGCTCTTCTCTCTCAAACGTCTCTTTCTCTTCTCTTTTCTCTTTCTCTTTCTTCCTCCAATCTCTTCCTCTTCTTACCCTAAATCACAAGACTTCAAGTCTTAAAAATAATGAAACCAACCCACCAAGTTACTCAAAGTTAGTCTTTCAACCCCCAAGGAATTAGACTAATAACATTAACCCACCAACTTTATAAATTAACGCCGGAATGGTCCAAAACACCCCTTTAAAAATAGCCAGAATTCTGACCCCGACTGGGATGACGGAGCCTGTGACGGTCCGTCGCGCCTGCGACGGTCCGTCCTGCAGGTCCGTTGCGACGGTCAGAGAGTTGTTTCAACGCCAAATTCTCAAAAGTCTAAGTGTTTTGCGACGGGGCTCACGACGGTCCGTCGTGACTGTGACGGTCCGTCCTGCAGGTCCGTCACCGAGTTCAGAGACTCAGTTTTCAACACTCAAATTCATAATTCCAAGTATTTGGGAACGGGACACCCTCGACGGTCCGTCGTGGTGTCCGTCGCATGCAGCCAGTTTTTCCCAAAACAAAAATTTTTAACCAAACGACTAAACAGGTCGTTACAAAGAGTCTCCAATTTGTGTTCACTAAAAAGTAGTTGAATCTCCAACAAAGAAGATGGTTGGAATTATTGAAGGACGATATGAGTGTTCTCTACCCCCCAGCAAGGCCAACGTGGTTGCGGATGCACTAAGTCATATGACCATGGGTAGTGTTTCTCATGTGGAAGAAGAAAAGAAAGACGTAGTGAAAGATGTTAATCGATTGCCCCTCTTTGGTGTTCGGTTGGAATATTCCCCAAATAGTTGTTTTATGGTTCATAATAACTCCATGTCATCTATAAGTTAAAGTCTAATCAAAATCTTGATCCACTATTGATGGAGTTCAAGAAATCTGTACTTAGAAAGTTCAATGAGTCATTCTCTCGGTGGAATGGTATGCTTATGTACCAAGGTAGATTCTGTGTACCTAATTTTTATGATTTGAAGAGAAAGGTTTTGGAAGAAGTTCATGGTTCCCGACACTCTATTCATCCGGGTGCTACCAAAATATATCTTAACCTTAGAGTGGTATATTGGTGTGATGGCTTAAAAAGGAACATAGCGGAGTTTGTAGCTAAGTGTCAATATTTCCAATAATTTAAAGTTGAGCATCTAATGCTGAGTTGTTTGACTGAAACAAAGAAAGTTCCTACTTGGAAGTGGGAAGAAATTAATATGGACTTTGTTGTTGGGTTGCCTCAAACCCATAGGCAAAAATGACTCAATTTGGGTTATAGTGGATAGATTGAAAAAATCTGCTCACTTTATCCCCGTTAAGTATACTTATTCGGTGAAGGATTATGCAAGGATATATATTAATGATATAGTGAGCTTAGATGAGATCCCTTTCTCCATCATATCTGATAGAGGTGCTCAATTCACTTCTCGTTTTTGGAGGTCTTTTCGAAAAGGGTTGGGTACTCAAGTGAAGCTTAGCACCGATTTTCATCCCCAAATGGATGGTCAAGTGGAGAGTACTATCCAAACCCTAGAAGACATGTTAAGAACACGTGTAATAGATCTTAAAGGTAATTGGGACAATCACCTACCGTTGATTGAATTCTCCTAAAATAGTAGCTACCGTTAGAGTACTTCCATGACACCTTTTGAAGCACTCTATAGTAGGAGTTGTAAGTCTCCGATTGAGTAGATTGAGGCTGGTCAATATCACTACTTAGTGATGAAAAAATCTATGAAGATTTGGAGAAGGTTCAGGTGATAAGGGATTGGTTGAAAACAACCTATAGTTAGAAAAAATCCTATGCTGATAATAGAAGAAGAGATCTTAAATTCAAAGTAGGTGATATTATATATTTGAATATTTCACCTATGTAAGAGGTGATGAGATTCGACAAAAAGGGAAAGATATGTTCCGGTATACTAATCTCGATAAGGTTTTGCAAGGGTTCAGAAAGGTTGCATATAAGTTGAAATTACCTAGTGAACTAGCAACGATTCATTTGGTATTTCATGTCTTCATGCTTACGAAGTTTATTGGCGCCCCCATATCCATTCTCCCTTTGAAGGGTTAGTGTTGATGATATCCTTTTCTTATGAAGAGGTTCCAGTTGAAATTCTTGATCTTCAAGTTAAGAAGTTGAGGAACAAAGAAGTGACCTCCTTAAAAAGTACGATGGAGAAAACACCTAGTTGAGGGAGAAACATGGGAGGCCGAGGCCAATATGAAGTTCTGTTACCCTCACATTTTTCCTCAAAATTCTAGCCAATGTTGAGGTTAGTTATAATCCTCTTAAAAATAATGATATAATTTGAATTTTGCTTGCTTTTCTAACATATGCATATTTATGGTAAGGTTTCATGTTAAAATTAGTTTTCATGTAGAAATATTCTTTGGCTTAAATTGAACCTATTTGTGTTTTGCATATAGTTGCTTTTATTAAATGGTATTGAGCATGTTAAGGATCCTTGAAACGAACTAATGCATTAGTGACTCTTGATGTTATGATAAGCTCATGTTAAAAAGAACTTTAGCGTCTTTTGGGGATGAATGTTCCCAAGGAGGGGATAATGTAACACTCCAAAAGTCCATGACCTAATAAAGAGTTTCACATGATGAACCAGGACTTTTAATACTGTTTATAGGCCTAAAATAATGCATTTAAATTACTTAGGAAGTTTTAGAGTCCAAACTTTATGAAGCGACTGTGAAGTCCGGTTAGCTAGTAACTTGAGCTAGTGGTGCTAGAATGGTTTCAAAAAGGGTGTATAAAGGGTCGTTCATGGGAAGGTGATGATACTTGACCTAGGTTCCTATTAGGGGTATAAGGAGGCAAGATCAAGGGAGGAGTGCCAACCTTCAAGGTCAAGCCAAAACCAAAAGGCCAAAGTTGCCCAACTAGGGAGGCTACTGCCTCAACCTTCACGAGCATGACCACGACCAAGTGAAATTAAGGGCTAAATACTGTCAAAGGCATCACAAGCTACTTCACGACTCGTGGTGAACTTTACAGAAGGAGGAAGGCAGTAGTGAAGATGTTGTAGACGTGGGGAAAAAAGAGGGAGTTTTGTAAGAGGCTACTGCCTTAATAGCACCACGAGCCACTTAACAGGCTGTGGTGAATGTTCACTTAAGGGAGGGGTTTTTCGTGAAGTTCAATTAGAAGAAAATGGAGGTGGATTGTTTGGGGATCTAGTGCCTCACCTTTTATGACCACCACCACGGTCCATCATGCACTTTATGGATCGTGAAGGTGGATGGGCTTCACAGTTAAATTTAAGTTGGATTCACTTTTGGGAGTCCAACTTAATGAGGGCTAGTTTAGGTATTTTTGGGGTTTACTATATATTGATTTTTAGGTAAATTAACAACCATTCCCCACTTCAAATCTCAAACACAAATTGAAACCCAATTTATCCCACTTCTCTCTATAGTCTCTCTCTACCTTATTCTTCATTGAAGAAACAAAGAAGCTTGAAGAAGAAGACAAATTATCCAAGGTTCTTACAAAAATATTGTGGATTAAGCTCTCTAATGTATGGATTCTTTCACTCTAAGGATTCCTTTCTCCAAGAGGTCCATTCAATGTTTATTTCAAGATAACCCAATTCCTAAATGTTTTCTCTACCAATAGGTTTTCTTCTAAAATTGAAATTGATGATGGATTATGATGAATTGTGATTAAGTATGGCTAATTAAGTATATATTGTTGAGTAATTGATTTTTATCAATGGGAATTTCTTGTGATTCATGTCTTCTCCCCAATTTCCCATATTCTAGGATTTGCTTGTGAATTGATGGGGAGTAATGGGTATGTTGGTGGATAGAATTGAGTTAACTATGTCATATCACTCACCTATCGTAATGTATTCATTGATATTGGATGAATTCATGAATGAAACCTTTTCCCTAACCCTAGCTCTGAATTGGACTTGAAGATGATTAGGGTTGTTGAATTTGAATATGTTATTGTTTAATTCTCTATATTATGATGATGATGAGTGGGTTATTGGATAATTGTGATGAATTGAGGGTGAGATTCTTGATGAAGGCCACGGAGGCTATTTGGTAAGACTGTGCGATCTTGAACTTTTTACTTCAATGATGATGGATTGTAATAGGTGATGATGTGGTGCAATTGAAGTGTTATATGTGAATAAATTAGGAAGATATGATATGATTACTATGATGTCATGTTATGATTATGTTGAATGTGATATCATGGTGAGGTCATGATAATGCATGTTTTAAGATCGTTTCTATTGTGTGCCTTAGATGATATGACCATGCATTGTTGATCTCACTAATGATGGTTGTATGATTATAGGAAGTTCGCATACTATGCCTAACGAGCTAAATGACCTTCTATATAAAGGGTAGTCTCTTTTGACCTGTATTAAGGTATTATTGGTAAAAATTAACTTAATGACATTTTAAAAATGGAATTTAGCTTAGTACCAAGTAAACTAGTTATGAGAGAGGTGTCCCTTCAAAATGTGGGAAGGTATGTTCACAATGGTTCTCATGAGATGGTGACTATAATGCAATTATGCATAAAGAGGGTTCAATACATATCTCTTAGTTCTTGAACTATGTTTCCCTCATAGGATTACTAGCTAGTGGATATACCTAGAATGCTATGCTCATGTCTTTGTCCTACCTTGGCGAGTAGACCACTCTCTTTCGGTGTAGGGTTTCATGACACCGGATTCCATGTTTAGCTCACATGGTCGATTGTCCGTTAAGGAGATTGTTCCCGAAAGTAAAATGAAAGTATTAAAGTGAACTCTAACTAGGGTGACTTAAGAGGTTATTCTTAGTGTAGGTAGGGGTATGGAACTCTACCTATGCATTGAACTAGTTGACCTTGAGGGAAGTCCTAGGAGGTTGTTCTTATGCTCTTATAAAGTAATGAAATGCATATGTTAACTTTACGTGTTGATGATCCAATATGATATTAGCTTCACTTCTGAATATGCTATTGGTCTATATTATTATATATGATGATGACTACTCATGATGCTATGCAATATGAAGTAAGGAATTTCTTTTTATCTCTTTACTTGTTTACTTGATGATCTGGGGTTATGGCACTTCACATGAGCATTGCACATGTATACTTGGGACGGGATTGTTGGTGCCACGTGATTTACTTTAGTAGATTTAATATTGTCGAAAGACATTCACTTCTTTTCAATTATTGAAGATATTGTTGTAAGCCTTATGTGGCATTATGAATTTGTAATAAGGGCTATGCCCGATTGTTCTACTTTGTTTTAGATGGTTTAATGTGAGATAACTTTATTAGACTAAATTCTTACATATTAATTATATTGAATAGACGAGAAGCTTATGTAAGCTTCCTAAGTATACCTCAATATGTATTAAATTTTAATTTTTCTTCATTTTTGACCTATTAAATTTTATGACAAACACTAAGGGATTGTTTAAGTCATCTTGTAGGATGACGACGCCGGTCACATCTAGGGGGTGCTCCCCGGTCGTGACAATATCTTAAGAGAAAGCGGTACCGCTGACAACTCCAAATAATGTTTTGGATAGTTCCTCTCATGTACCATTAATTGACGCGATACATAAACCATAAGATTCTTATCCTTTATCAACACAACACCCAAACAAGAATCTGAAGCATCACAATAAACAATAAAATTTGTAACTTCGACCGATAATTCTAGAATAGGCATGGTGGTCTAAAGAGTCTTAGCTTTTGGAATCTCTCCTCACATTATACAATCCATTCGAATGGAATTTTATTTTTAGTCAAATCAGTGGTAATAGAAGCAAAGTTCTTCACATATCGACGACAGTAGCTAGTAAGCCCCACAAACTCCTAATATCTGTCACAAAGCTATGACAAACCTAATTCTTAATAGGCTACATCTTTTGGGGATCTACCATTACCCCTTATTTTGACAACTCCATGCCTTAAAAATGCAACAGAAGTCAACAAAAATTACACTTAGAATATTTAGCATACAACCTCTGTTAGCAAGAACACCCAGAACAATACGAAGATGGTCGGCATGCTCTTCCTCGCTTTCCAAATACACCAAAATATCACCAATAAAGACTATGACGAATGAATTAATAAATGGCTTAAATAAACCATTTAATAAACTAATAAAAGTTGCAGGCACATTATTCGACCCAAACGACATACCTATAAAGTCGTAAAGAAAATCTTCAGGCTTAATCTTTAATTTATGGCATCCAGACCTTAGATAAATCTTATATAACATTGATACACATTTTAATTGGTAAAAGAAAGATCATATATTCGAGGCAATGGTTACTTGTTTTTAATGGTGACCCTATATAATTGTTGGTAATATATACACATCCTTATACTACCATTTTTTTATTAACAAACAAAATTGGAGCACCCCACGGGAAAGCATTAGGATGAATAAATCCCTTATCAAGAAGTTCTTGGATATTAACTTTAAGCTCACTTATTCTGTCGGAGCCATGTGATAGGAACAGATTGAAATGATACATGTTCTAATCTCTAAATCAATGTAGATTTCTATATCTCTATCCAGTGGCATGCCAGAAAAATCTGTTGGAAGCACTTCTCTATATTTTTACATTGTTGGAATATATTCAATAGAGGGAGAATCAACCTCAACATCTCAAAAATGGGCCAAATAAGCCAAAAAGAAACCCTACTCTATGAGTTTTTTAGCCCAATGAAGGATATGATCTTAGTTTGCTTAGACTTGTACACCCATTTCCACTCTAATTTTTCCTTCAAAGAATTTCTAGAGTCAATAACTTAGTATTACAATTAAGAGAAACATAATAGGGGGATAGGCAAGTCATGCCTAAAATTATGTCAAAGTTAGTCATATAAAAAAAATACCAAATAAGCCCAAGTATGAAAACTGATAAGCACCTCCACCTCAGTCTTGCCCGGAAAGGCATAACACTGAGCCCTATCATCATGATGGGCGATTTCCTTTCCTTGATGCACTGTACCTCTAAAAGTGTGACAATTTCCCCTACCTGCACGGTCTCGCTGGTTTCCTCTACAACGACCTTGTGGACACCCTCGACCATTATTACCGTTTCCCGTAGGTAACCCTGCTCTGGGCTATTGCTTCACCGAATCTATCACACAGGGGTGGGGAAAATCTCTCCTCATATGCCTACGTTCTCCACAGTTATAGCAAGTACGATCAACTACTATTTGTAGATGCGACTCCCAGGCTATCCTGAATCAAATTATTAGGTGGAGTTACCGTGTAGTTACCTGCAGAGGTGGGCATAGAGGACTAAATTAGTGTGGCTGCAAGTTTTGGCCTCCCTGAACATCTAGATTAACATCCCTGAAAGTTGCCTATATTTTTGAATTTCTTAGCTAATGCCTTTTCCTATCTCTCTCGCCTCACCCCCCTACTTTCTTCACAAAATTATCACCTCGCTGATGTTTTTCCATGCAGAGGTCACATGAATAGATAGTACATGCAAATCAGAATTTAGTCCCGTATTAAAGAAATGCATCCTCTCTTCTCGGGTCACCAATTGAGTAGAATATCTTGACAAGGCATGGAACTTGGTGTGATAAGCAACCATAAACATACCACCTTGCTCTAAGTACATGAACTCATCGTTATTATGATATCTCTAAGTTTGAGGTACATACTTATCTAAAAACAAAGAATTTAAGTTGGTCCTAGTAAGTGGAGGTAAAACTAAAAATCTACATTCTATATGATCTCTCCACCAGTGCTTAGCCTCTCCTTGAAGATGAAAAGTTACGAACTCAACCACATAATAATGGAAAATTTCCTACTTATGAAGCCTCTCATAGAAGTGTAAGAAAAACTCGTAAGCATCCTCATTCTTCGAATAAATAAATATATAATACTATGGATTCTAAAACATAGTTAGCATTTCATGCTCATTACCAGTTATAAAGAAACCCAAAAAAGGATAAAATCATGATCCAAATTCCGTCCCACATTGAGGATATTGATAATAATAGGAGGATGGTGTGAGCTTGAGTTTCTTGAATAAAAGGATGCACTCCAGAACCAACTAAGCCTTTCAAGAAAGACATGCTCAGCTGAGCTAACACTAGGTCACTTAGAGGAATGATTCTTGTCCTTGGCTGCACCTCTTCCTCTTGTCCAACCTCCTCAACATTCTCAACCTCTACATTATCATATATGTCTTCATGATGTACATGAAGTTCGTTATTTTAGGGAACATTTTCAACCGATACCTCATATCTAGTAGGCGCAGCTTTTCCCGACGCCAACCCCTATCTTTTCCTCTACCCCAACCTTGACTGCCACATCTTATGGAACATTCCTTAGTTGGAGAATGCATAACCCGATCAATATAACAAGCCATAATCACAATCACAAAGTACATTCTAATAATCATACAATCAAGTCATGATTCGTATCATGATTCATTCATATTTCATCATTTACAATTAATGTGATCAATAATGCAACATTCTCATACATACATGCATCTTAATGAAGCAAGAACAAACATACATGACACAATCATAAAATCACAACCATCACCTACTCGGAAAAAGTTTGAAGCCCATAAGTAACTTCCTTTCTGGATTCATTCCTCTTCTTCTTGGTCTACAAATAATGGTAATAACACAAAAATCAATAAACAATCACCAATTACCTGAATTACTAACAATTGTATCAACCCTAGATAATATCACGATCCTAATATCCAAATTAGGTTTTTTCCCACAATATATGTGAAATCAAATCTCTTCCCCATCGATAATTACCCTTTAAATAACGTTTGACCGAATGAAAAAATTGATTCGGGGAATTATAATCTTATCTTTAGCCTTAGAAATGTGGGAATTTTAAGAAAAGCCTCGGTTTGTTCCTTATACCTCAAGTTCAAAAATTGTAGAATAAATCATATTTAGGATTTACTTTTGACTTTATGTCGTGTCTGCCCTATTATGGAGGCACCCACCCCTCTATAGCGGCCCTTCCCTGGCGGCAGAAATCCCACCTCAGCTGTTTGTACGGAACTAGTGAGCAAACATGATAATTTCAAGACCCTATTTCACAACACACTTTCCACCAACGACATTTAGAAACTACGGCTGATGCAAAGAACCATTTTGAGAGTTCTCCTTTCCTGAATTCAATTTCGTAAAGTTGTATGTGTTTCGTAATGACTTATATATCTTTTCATGTGATCAAATTCATAAATTGATCACTCAATTGTTACTAAATTTCCCTAGACTTTAATGACTTCGATTTCATCCAAATTTAGACTGGTTGGAAAATTCCAAGTTACTACGAAAAAGTTTTCCAATCCAAAATTTTTCTCGTTGACTTTTCTATAACAATGGGAGCCGATCTTTACATTACTCAACTGTTAAGGCAGCACCTATTCATTGAGTCCACATGGAAATTCCCTGAAGAAGTATAAGCAATCGTTGTCAAATTAAAAAAACTAATAGAGTTAGGGTTGATCCCACGAGGAATGTGATTTAGACTTAGGGCTATTTTTATGTTAATTGTAATTTTAGAAAAATTATTTTTGTAAGAAGAGGGGGGGGGGTGTTCTAAAAAAAATTATGATTGATTGGTTTTATTAATAAATTATTAAGTAACAGAATTTGCAGTTTGTAAGATTGAAATGTGCTGAACTAGAGTATATGAGTTCATCAAAAGTTCTTTATGTAGTACACGTAATAATAGTAAACATTTCCTAGAGTTTAATATGTAAAGACGGTAAGTTAGGTGTCTCCGAAGTGATTGGTTTACGAGTGTATATGTAGGAGCAAGGTAAGTTTAAACATTACATACTTTTTTAAAAGTATTCAAAATGAAGTGATTACTAATCCATGCATAAACACTATTCAAAAGTTACTTAATTACTAGGTATACGTTATTAATTACTCATGATTTTCACAACCATAGTTATGAATATATCTTCTCATTCTTGAGTATTTATAATTAATAATATGAAGAATAGAAGAAATAATGAACTTACAATTAGGATAAATGAAATATAGAATCTTGAATTGATCGACAAAAAGAATATTATAAATCAAGACTTCAAGAATTAAATGCTCAAAATATACTCCAGTTAATTCTCAAAGACAAAATAAAAAGTATCAAATTGTCTAACAACCTAAAAATAAAAGTTACAGCTAATACTTATGGACATCAAATCTTAAACACAATAGGAAAAGGATATCTAAGGAAATTCGGCTTGTGTAGTCGTTTCTAAGCTTGACACCTATGACTCGTATGTATTCCTGCAGTTCCTAGTTGTCCTCTTTCAATCATAAGTTAATCCTTTTCTTTAGTATCACCATCTAAGGGTATGATCTACGGTTTGTAGATATTTGTATAACCCATACTGTCAACTCTTCATTGGATCACTAAAACTTAACATCTATGAACATTTGTACAACTCCGTTGTATTGCTCATAGAAACAAATGATGCTCATCATTATCTTTTTTCTTTCCACACTTACATCCAGTAATAACCACTTCAAACTAAGACTCCTGCCTATAGCTCGAAGAAGAGTCTACGACTCATAGGTCAAGTCATCAATCACCAATAATCAATACTGCTGCAAAATTTCAATACCAACTGCTCCAGAACCTATTTCCTACATAATACCATCACATATTCTAATAAATTCTTAAGACGCACACAAAAATTCTTGTTTAAATAATTAAAAGTATCATATATCCATGGTACATAATCAATTTAGCAAATGGCATATAAAATATATACAAGGGAAAACCTATCTTTTGAATCAATGTTGATAATATACTTTTAACGAATATACCCTGATCAATTAGTCATTGAAAAATACAATATAATAGAGGAATAGACGTAATAAACTAAATAACGCAATGTGACACTCAATATTTCCAGAAGCCCACGTAACCTTCACTATGCATTATCCCAAGTTATATGGTACAATCCATCTGTTAGTTAGATAGTTTTTTTTCTGTCAGAGTCTTAGCTTATCTACAGATGAGCTTTTTCTCACTTTATTTCCCACTTATGCATCACGTCTGGTTTTAAACATCATTACTTTGCCATCTTCAAGCATCTCTTAAAGTATAACATTGACAAAGCTTTTAATATTGCTTTTATGGTCTAAATTAACCAATATTTGTTCTCATCTACTAGGAACTGACCAAATAAAGATATTAACATATTTCTCATCTATAAAAATGGCCAGCGCTTCTAAGTTGAGATATCATTTCAAACTACACTCTTGTGCTTTTTAACACTATTGTTATTTCGATTCTTCAACGTTTAAAATAGAATTGTGAATTATCTTATGTGAATATGTATTGTATTATCAGACGTCTCTCATTACTGTGCCTACATTACTGGAGTAGTATAATATGGTTCACATCTTAGATGAAATCATCAATACCAAAATCCACAATACTAGTACTAGAGTCTTTTTACTTCTATGTATTGTAAATATCAATATCTCTCATATTTAAGGTAGTGATACCCTTACCACTAAAGAAACTGTTAAAATAGACCTTAAAAATAGGTAGTGAGACCTTATGAGGTTAGCATTTACATCTGTTTTTTAATGAGAGAGACCTGATGAGGTTGATTTTATATTTAAACATATCCACCGAAGAATAGTATTGCCGCTTATTTAAAATTTTATTTTAAATGTGACTTTAACTAAATATTCGACCTCATGAGGTCGTTTCTCTTTAAATAAAAGATAATTTTTTTAATTTTAGATACTTGGTAAGGTCTCTTTTAAAAAAATTAAATTAAATTTTGTCAATAATATTTTTTTTAAAACAAAAGACCTCATAAGGTCTCTTATTTTGATTAAATTTGGTCAATAATATTTTATTTTTTAATAAAAAACCTCATGATGTATCTTAAAACACTTATTAAGATTTCATAAGACTCATTTGTTTACCCCATTCATCACAGAGATACTCAGTTTGAAACCCTAGTTTTTTCACTGGCGAGAAGTATTCTTGAATTAAACTCTCTCTCTCTATATAGATTTTCGAACATTTAATTTTGGGGCTTATATTTTTTTAATTTGAAAAGTCTTCATCCTTACTTAAGAAATATAGTTGCATTAATAGTTTGATTAGAGATAAGAAAATATTGTCTTTTTAGTCATCTAGTTATTTAAATCAACACCTAATTGGCACCACAATTACCTCCTTTTAGTTAGCACCACAATTACCTCCTTTTAGTTATGCCTTAAGAAGAAACTGACTTTAAGGTGAGTATTACTTTTTTGAATCAACCTACAAGATTCTGTCCTAATAAGGGGCAGTTTAACGTAATTGGGGCCCTAAAACAAAGTTTAAATTCGAGGCTTAAAATATAAAAAAACATCATACACACATCTTGTTCTATTGATACGCCTTAATGATTATTGTGTTTTGTAACCCTTGATTTGTATTGTATTCACTAAATCTCACATATTCTTTTATTTTTAGCAATGCCTCGTAATACCTTGTCTTGTATTTTTTAAGCTAGTATCTAAAAGTATTTGTTTTGTATGAGTCTCGAGAATTACGGGTATCTGGGGGATTCTCTATAATTCACTGAGAAAGACGTGGAAATAGGCATTAGTACTCATTATTTTGTTTCAACTGTAATATATCGTCTCAGGAAGGTGCTCAAGTTTGTTGGTAGAAAGAACTTCATTGGCAACTTGTCTGTTAGGCATAGGACTTACTTTCGCATGCCTGCATATTAAGGAATAGAGCGCAAAACTATCACCTTTAGAAAAATCCATGTAAGTCAGTTTAACGACCATGTACCAAGCTTATCTTTTTTACTTATGGTATATACCTTCTCTGTTGTCATCAGTTTGAAGTACGATAAAGACATATTTGAATAGAGAAACAAGATTTAATGTCCAAAAAAGAATTCATTAGTTTTCCAATGTTGAATATCCTCTATGAATGTGCTCTTGTACACTTAGAGAGGGGCAATACTGAGATCACCTTACACTACCTCAAGACTTTGATAATCCAGAATCAGCATACTCTTCGAAGACTTCTATTATAAAGAAACATAAAGAAGGAAATAGGCGTAAGTAAGATTTGAATGAAAGAACATATAGGCACCTTCTATGTAATTCATTGAAAAGTCGTTGAAGTTGGCATTAATACTCATTATTTTGTTTCATCTCTAATATTTTTGTCTTCTAAAAATGATTCTTTCAGTTCAGTCACTGTACTGTTAGATTACTTGATAAGTTGATATCTCTAAAATGTTTGATAGTATAAGATTGTTTAGAGTGTAGCATGTGAGTAAAAATCAAAAGCTAAGAAATAAATAGTAATAAATTAGAAATTCATATAGGAAATTCCTTTTCGTTAAGAAGGTCTAGTAATATATAATTTTTAAGTATGCTTACGTTTTAATTGTAGCTTGCAATCAAATTACATTTGTTGTTGTTGTCGTTCATATCCTTTATTTTAAATTTCCGATTCCCTGCATTTTTCTTGAGCATAGAGCACATGAATTTCAATATTTAGAAGTAACCATACTTCCGAACGAGCTCATTATGAGTTGTGATATAGGTTTCATTGGATCCATCTTATCTATTTAATTAGAAATAACTAAATCGGATACTCCTTCTCTTCTATATGAAGCATAATGTTTTATAAATTCTTCTCTCTCTACCTTATGCTTTCTTATTGGAATAGAAATATGGTCAGTCCTTAATAATTAACAATAGAGAATGTTTTCTAGGTCAATTTGGTTGTTACAATTGTGAAGGTTAGAAATGAGCAATGAGAATATGAAAAGAGAAGAGCACATACATGTCTATATCAATGATCACTTAAATGTTTATTGACACTAGTTGTTATTGACACTTAACAACCAAGTTACACCACAACATTTGACTGGATTGTCTCACATTTTTCGGTATATTCTATACGGGATATTTGGGTATTTAAAAAGTTTCATAAGCACAAGGAATTCCCTAGTGTAATTAAATATAGCATGTTGATATTATTGTTCTTTGATGCTTTGATGAATTTCTGGGCTCATCTAGAAATAGACTAGAATTCCGAAACAGTTCATCTTTCGGAATCACTTGGTGAGAAATATTTATTTCCAACACATTGTGGGTGATACATGGTAGTCCTATGAAAAGTATATAAAAGAAGGTAAAAATTATGAAAGGTTCAATGAAAATGTTGAATACTAGATACTTCTCTTATGTTGACCTTAAACCACGGTCTTCTGGAAACAAAGAAGCTTACATTAATCTAGGTTTCATTACATCCAACTTTTATGTATCTATGTTAATTAAAACTAGCTAAAAAGTATAACCACCCTTCACTCTGCAATGGAAAAGATAGGTACAACAACAAAAAGCACATCGGGAATCACATAAAAGTTAAAAGTTAGTTGTAGCATTTCATTTTTCATTCATTTAACTGATTGGTAAAGTTCCATTCCTTTCTTTAGGAGTTACAAGCAAAACCAAATGATGTGATGCCTGATTTTTATCTTTTTATCTTATCATCTAACTGCTAAAATTAGCAGAATGTTTCTTGTTTCGTCTTTTTGGTGTCTAGGTTGTTGACTTCATTTGTATATTCCTTATATTTTATTATTCCTTCCCCCTTCCAAAGCATTGATCCCTAAAGATATTTTATACATAATTTGGAACATTAGTTTTAATAATTTCATAATCCGAATCATTACTAATTATTGTCCTTCATCTGTGAACTCTTCTACGCTGTCTTCTTTCTTTAATATTAGTAGCACAGACAATTAGAGTACTTCGTGTCCGTCCCTGCCAACCATTTTTTAAATGAGACAAAATAAATAACCAAAACATTTATTTGTTACCATTAATAGGCATTAAAAACATATTTATTTCTATGTTATCTTCTTTATCAATAAAATTGAGAACATAGTTGAACATATAAAACTATATAAAAATTTTCATCAAAATCAAAGACCATCCAACCTTTTATCTACTTCCAGAATTCAACCTAGAAATTCCATCCAAATGGGCAACTTCTTTTTATATAAAGTATTAATATTTGGTCTTTGCTACCCTTTCAAACTCTCTTCTTATTTAATAGAAATGTGATAGTTTTGCTCTTTACATTTTAATAAAAGAAAATGACATTTTTAGATATATATGTATAAAATTGAAAAACATTTATATATAAATTAGTCATAAATTTAAAAATAAAAAATATAATCTTAAACTAAAAAAAAAAAATTAAAATATTTAGGCTTCGATACAAACAAAAATATTAAACTGTAAAATGACTTTCAACTGTACCTAATAAAAATAACAAATTTTTTCCTAAAACAAATAAAATATTCTTGTCACATCTTTGACAGAAAAAAAAATATTCTCTACTATTGATGAATATAATATTGTGATGTTCATATTTATGTCAAAAATCATATATCTTCACATTTGTTTTAGCATATCTGGGATTCGTCATATGACAAGTAGTTTGACCCATTTGATTACTTCTTTATGATATTAGATTTCTTCTATCTATTTTTAATAATTATTATTGATTTTACGTAATGAAAAACTATCTATTTAAACAAATATTTCTATCGTATTTACTAATTTTACCAATAGTTTTTAATCCACGTATCGAGGGGTAACTAACTTTAAATATCATATGAAATAATTAATTAGTGTTCTCCTATGTAACTTTTTAAAATTATAGGGAGAAATAGTAAATATGATTGAAATGTTTGTATATTAGATAAGTTTTTCTTAAGTCAAATCATTAATGATTACCGAAAACAGATATAAGAAATTTAATATCATAAATCATTATCAAATGAGTCAAACTATTCATATCGACAAGCTTAGTTAGGCTATAAATAAAAGTGAAAAGACATGATTTTTTACATAAAAATTAACATCATTGTATTATATTAATCAACAAAAGAGGAACTCCTATCTTTGAAAGAAGTGTCAAAAATATTTGATTTGGTTCTGAGAAAAGTTGTTATTACTATTAGTTACAATTGATGGTAATGTTACAATTTCATTTTTTGTTTGTATAAATACTTAGATTTTTATTTATTTTCTATCTTATCATTACAATTTTTGTTTTTAGTTTTTTTTTTGACTTTTTAATACATAAAAGATCTTTATTTTTAAACATAGATTTCTGAAAAAAAAAATAATTTAATTTTATTCAATATGTCAAAAGACAAAATATCTAATTTCTATTTAATTAAGAGTGTTTGAGAGGGTAGCAAAGACCCTATGTTCATAATTAAGGTAAAAACAAGTTACCTATTTCTATGAGTTCTCTAGGTTGAACTGTGGGAGTAGATAAAAGCTTCAATTATTTTACTTTGATGGAAAGTTTATATTATTTTATCTATTTAACAATATTCACAATTTAGCCAATGAAGGAAGATTTGCATAGAAATAACTACGTTTTAACACCTATTAAATGGTTACAAATAAATGTTATGATTGTTTCTTTATCCTCATTTTAGAAATTGTTGGACATGGACAGACACGAAGTACTCCAACTGTCAATGCTACTACAATCGAGTAAGAAGACAACATAAAAGATTTCATAAAGAATAGACAATAATCAGTAATGATTCTTTTTATGAAATTATTAGAACCGATGTCCAAAGTCTATTCAAAATATATTGAAGGATAAAAGAGCTTGGAAGAGGGAAGGGAGACAAAAATATACGGAAAATCAAAATGGAGACTTTTTCTTCCATACTAGAATATACTCATCTATTTAAAATGATTTAAGAAGAATTTACTTCTCATTTTATTTAGGTCATTGATCCAAAAACATTATTTATGTTCACTCCCACATAACTTGACGTTAGTAATGATTAACATTTATATTTGTCTTAGTCCAAATGAGTATCGTTTGGTTTATATGTATGCATTTAAAGTCACGTGGGGAAAAAATAGATATAAAAGCTGAATATAAAAATATTGGCTTCTGTAGACGTTTCATAGGCATCATTTTTATCAATCTTGTCCTATGGATAATATAGCTATGATTTATTTCGATCGTATTATAAATCGTTATCAATGGCATAATGAGAAAGATAACAAGTAATCATATGACTTGTTATATTTTGAGTAGTTTATAAGAAAATCTATTACTTTTCTGTTTGTTAAATTGTTTTGATACTTGAATATTATTAATATAATAAATTAAGACTTAAGACATTAGCATATTTTCATGGAAGGAATTTTAATATGGATTTCATTACAAGTTTACCTCACACTCATCGTCAGTTTGACTCGATGTGTGCTATTGTGGAGCGAATGAAGAAATCAACTTAGTTTCATCCCATTAGGAATTAATGGACCGAACGAAGAAATCAACTAACTTTCATCTCAATATCTCTTAATTATCATTAGTGGATTATACCAAACATTATATTAGAGATATGGTAAGGTTGCATGGAGTACGGTTGTCCGTTATCACCGATTGTGGTACTCAATTTACTTCTCATATTGGATGTCATTCAAAAAGGTATCTAATACTTGTGTTAATCTCAATACAGTCTTTCATCCTAAAATCAATGGTCAAGCAGAGTGTACTTGAAAAACTTTGGAAGATATATTGAGAGCTTGAGTGATTGATTTCAAGGCTAGTTGGGATTATCACTTGCCTTTGATTGAGTTTTCATATAGTAATAGTTATCATTCAACTATTTATGTGACTCTATTGAGTCTCTTTATTGTACAAAGTGAAGATATCTAATATATTGGTTTGAAGTTAATGAATTTTCTTTGATAGGCCTCGAGTTAGTACATGAGGCAACTAAGAAAGTATGCCTTTTAAGATAAAGTCCAAAAATCGCTCTAAGTCAACAAAAGTCTTATGCAAATATTAGCAGTGATTATTTTGTGTTTGATGTTGATGATTGAGTTTACTTAAAAATTTTACTTATGAATGGTGTCATGAGGTATTTAACGAAGGGGAATCTTAGTTCCTTATATGTAGGCCCATGTATGATTTTGAGGCACATTGTCAAGGTTTCTTATGAACATTAGTTGTGTAATGATTTAGCATTTGTACATCTAGTATACAATGCCTCATTGTTGAAGAAGTTTCTTTGGGATCTGAAAACTATTGTTCCTTTGAAAGGTATCAAACATAAGGATAATCATTCTTATGAAGAAGTTCCTATTGAGATTTTAGACTAGCAAGTCCTTGGGAAACGAAGTTATAGCTTTTGTGAAATTTCTTTTGAGGAATCAATTTGCTGAGGGTGCTACTTTAGAGGTCGAAGCTGATATGATGATCATGTATCCTCATATTTCTTAGTCCCCTCCTATTCTTGCTCGAGGTATTTTCCCTCATGGTTCATTCCTTCAAATTTATGTGTCTTCGTCATTCTCCTGTTTTTTCATGCGCATGCATGGTTACATTTAAAATGAATTAGGTGAAGCCAGAGCCTACATGTGTGTCATGAGGTTGTAATGTTCTAAAATTGTCTATAATGGTGTTTTGAGGCAGTGTCTAAAGTTTGGTAGTGTTTGGAGGGAAAACATGCAAGAACGTCCAAGAGGTTTGAAAAATTTTCCTTGAGACGTTCTTGTGAGTTTTAGTGTGCCTTTGAAGGTTTTACGTATTTGTTTTTGTTGAAATTTGTGTGAGTGGGTATAACATGTATACTGAAACATCGGGGCACGAATACCCAAGGAAAAACATAGGGGTCCTTGAAGAGGACCCAACCTTGGGTTTAAGACTGCCAAAACAGTCTCTATCTACGGAGGGCATTAACGCCCTTTTGAACAATGGACGCCCCGTCGATTGGGGAGTAACCTCATACTTAGTTGAAGGAGATTAAGCTACCATTTTATGAGACTCCAACCCAAGCCACGGAGCAGCATGACGGTCCGTTGATGGGTCTATGAGGCGTGGATGGTGTCGGTCAATTGACACCTTTAGTTTTTCTGTAGTTGTTTTGGCGAAAGGGTGGCTATTTTGGGGATTTCACCTAGTGTTATATAAATTATTTGGTCGGTTACTTAGTTTCATTTTAGTTATTTTAAGTAGTTTTATAAGTCTAAAACCCCAAGTCATCTCAGTATTTAAAAATAAAAAACCCAAACCCCAAAGAACAACTCTCTACAACTCCATTTGAGCTTGAAGCAAGGCAGGAGCTTGGTGCTTGGTTTCTCCATCAATTCTTTTTGAATTTCGTGGCAATAATCAATCAAGGTATGGTGTTTCACCCTTGAATCTTTTTTCTCAAGGAGCCAAACTTCAAAGTGTTTTCCAAGACTTTCCGAAAGATGAATTTCTTTTTTTTCTTATGTAGCCATGAGTTCTCTGATAAAACATTTTGAATCAATGAATTATGATTGAATTGATGTTAATGTGATAATTTTAGATTAATAAATCCATGAAACCATGAAATTCATGATTTTGTTATTTTGGCTATATTATAAGTCATTTGATCATGTTTTTAGTGTATTGAATTCTTGTGTAATTAACTTTGGGCTATTAAATCACGTAAGAAGCATGTTAATTGTACATAGGTTGTCCTAATTTGAGAAATTTTATATTTTATTATCTTGGATCATTGTATACTTTGATTATTCGATGGAGTCGGTCATTACCGCTATTGGTAAGAGACTTTGTGGATTGAATTGGTTGAATTTGCTATGGATTGGAGTTGTTGTGATGGAATGGTGGTATGTTGACCTAACCTTCATCTACATTATGTAGTATATGTATTTCAATTGTCATGTTTAGTATCTTTCCCTTATAGTGGCAGTGCTTATGTAATATATTTGTGAAGAATGTGGCCTCGTTCTCATTACTTTATGAATTATTAAGAATGTGGCCTTGTTGGCATTAATTTATGAACTATGATGTTAGCATGTTAGAACTCTAATATATGATCATTGTGAAGGTTTATATGACTTATGTGTATATGTGAAGTCAAAACATGTGTTATTCTAAGTTGATGATAGGGTCTATAGTAGACTATAGTGATGTATTCATGTGTGTATACTTTATGTTGAAGTGTGAATGTTCCTAGTTAACTATATGAGTTATATGATGAACTATGATGATGTTTCTATAGAAGTGTGCAAGGTGACTTGTAGTAGATTTGGTTATCAATATGTTCTACTTTGATGATATTGTACATGTGATAAGATGATGATATATGTGTCTTGTTTTGGTAGACCTACGTCCCTCTACTTGATACATGTAGGATGTGAATATGACTCTTGACATAGAAGGATAAAGACCTTTGTCATGAATGTGTATGCATGTTTGAAATATTATCTTGAACATATTTAAGATGATCATTAATATGGAACTTTTAAACTATATCAAAGGTTATGATATCCTTGAAGTTGAAAGTCGGAATGATATTCTTCTTGTGTGAATGATGGACTTAGGGGTTCGTTGATTGGAACGACATGAAATCATCCTTAGGAAAGTCTTGAAGCCATCCTATTTAACCATTGTGTGGTTGACCTAGTGGACCCCTTTCGTAAGGTTTATTATGATTTGGTTTTGACTTCTGTATGACACCTCTACATATGCCCTTTAATTAAATTAATCTATGAGAACGAACGCTAGCACCGAGAGAGTATGATTGGGGAGTGAATCTACTTAAGAGAAGACTATAGTACAAGAAATCCTCGATATGTTATGCTTGGGGAGTGACTCTACTTAAGATGAGACTATAGTAAAAATAAACCCTCGATATTCCTTAACGATGTGCTTACATTGGAATGTGTCCTAGTTCTACCATTGGCAAGTAAAACACCCTCAATCGGAGTAGGGTAGACTCCATATTCCATGCCTAGATAGTATTGTCGATGTAGATTATTGACTAATCTTATCATGTGGGATACATTCTAGTGTTTGATAGGTTCTACAAAATTTAGGCAGTGGAATGGGTCACCATTTAGACATTACATAAGTAGGCCTTGAGGATGCTAGTGTATAGGTTCCTAGGTCTTCTCCAAGACAATTATGTGAATGTCTTTAATTGTTAAATATTTCTTAATGGCTTAATGAACATAGTTACTTAAGCTAAATGCATGTAAATGGAAATGTACTTATCTAGAGTATCTTAGAGGATAACTTAGTTAAGCTTGAAGAGGGTGTATAGGCAGTCTTTTCATGTTTTACTTAGGTTAGTCTTAGAATAACTTTAGGTATTGCTTTAATTGATTATAGTTAATAATCTTATATAACGAACCATGAGGATCTCTTAGGTGTATGTGAAAGGGGTTGTATGGTCGACCTTTCATATCTTACTCAAGTGAGCCTTAGGACGAACTTTGGTAGGACAGTCTTATGCTTGTTGGTTTGAAGTTACGATATGCTATATTGTGCAATGTGACTCAAATGTTCTTTGGATTATTAAAGTGGTTTATTATACTTATATTATGAGGTTTTCTCTAAAAAGAGCATGTTATACAGAAATGTCATTTTAATATCGGTTTAATTGCATGTTACCATACTTAGTGCATTCTAATATACTAATTCCATTTATTTTATCTTATCTCCAAAAGTGTAGGTGGCAATTCAAAGAAGTCTTCAAAGTGAAGCTTAGTTATT
The DNA here is from genome assembly GCA_032847665.1 of Solanum chilense. Classification (NCBI taxonomy): domain Eukaryota; kingdom Viridiplantae; phylum Streptophyta; class Magnoliopsida; order Solanales; family Solanaceae; genus Solanum; species Solanum chilense. Next base: position 29,699,726 of record CM064972.1, read on the forward strand.
AGCAATCATTCAAGCAAAGTTGTGGTATGTCCTTAATAGATTCGAGCACATCACTATGTTTAGTTCTCTTTGCTAAAAAATTATAATAAACTTAGATATTTATATTCTAGTGATGTATGGGCCATGACGCAAGATATTCGTGCGTCTAAGATGGAGAATTTGAGACTTAGTCTTTCTTATGATTTTCTATAAAAGATATATTTTGAAGTATTATTATTTTGTGTGAAAAGTTTTAATTCTGTACTATTTTTGATACATATATTCAATTAATGATGTCATGTGGCTTGTACAAGACCTCTAAGAGGTCAAGTGCGCCGTTACACGATTTGAGAATACCATTTCTTCTAGGTTATACTCTCGAGTTGTGACAAACTTATTCATCTATATATTTGACAATCATAGACTAGTAGACAACTGATTCATCTATAGCTCAAGATGCTTTATTGAGACCGCATGTGCATCCACATATGCCGTCGATAGTAGAAAGTTACATGAGAAAAGAAATGATGTAGTAGAAGCTAGTGGAAAGGTGTAGGATGCAATAACAATAGAAACAAAATTATCTCAGAAAGTGGTCCTGATTCCCAGACCTCACCACCATTCTCATAGCGACTACTGAGAAAACAGAGGAAGGTAAATATCGCCGATTCATCACTATGTTTAAAGACATTCCATCAATGTTCCGCTGATAGAAGCTTTGGAGAAATTTCCCGGTTACGCTAAGTTTATGAAGGACATGGTGACAAAGAAGAGGTCAGTGAATTTTGAGGATAGTGACAAAATACAACATTGTAGTGCTATTGCTACAAGGTCTCTTATGCATAAGAAAGAGGATCAAGGTGCCTTAACTATTCCATGTACTATAGGGTTGTTATCTTTTGTAAGGAGTTGTGTGATATTGGAGCAAGCATAAATCTCATTCTATTGTCCATTTATAAGAAGATGGGTTTGGGAGACCCAAAGCCTACTGCAATGCAGTTACTGATGGCCGATCGACTGTGAAGAAGCCCATAGGTATACTTCATGATGTGCTTGTGAAAGTGAAGTTGTTCATTTTTCCGGGCAATTTTGTTATTCTTGACTGTGTGGTTCATTTTGAGGTTCCTATTAATCTTGGGAGACCATTCCTTGCCACTGGGCATGCACTAGTCGATATGGGAAAAGGGTAGATAAAGTTTAGGCTGAGCAATGGGAAGGAACTTTCAAGATTTATAGGTCCATGAAGTAGAGTGTTGATCCCCAAACTGTATCTACTATATCCTACAAAGTTTGAGAGTGTACCTGAAGTACTAATTGAAGACCAACTAGGTGTTGAGGCACTAGCAGTGGACATCATGAATTGAGAGTGATGGTATTGAAAAGTATGATTCTTTAGTGGTTGCACTGGAATGAAACAAATATCAGTCAAAGTCGAAGAAATTAGTGTTTGAGATGAAGCATCGCGAGTCTCCACCTGCGAGACCATCTATTGTGGAAGCCCTAAAATTATAGCTTAAGGATCTACCACCTCATATGAGGTATGGGTTCTTAGGTAGAGATGATACTTTGCCAGTGATTATTGCTTCAGAGTTGAACGAGCAACATGTAAAGTTCTTAGTGGTAGTTTTGAACACGTTCAAACGAGCCATTGGTGGACTATTGTGGATATTATTTGGATCTCGCTCGGTATTTATTCCCACAAAATCTAGATCATGCCAGATCACAAACTGAGTATTGAGCACCAAATAAGATTGAATCCACCTATGCAAGAAGTAGTAAAAAAGGAGTTCGATCAAGTGGATGGATGTTCAAGTCATATAACCAATTGCGGACAATAGTTGGGTGTGTCTTGTTAAGAGTGTGCCCAAAAAGGGTGGGATGAGTGTCATACCTGATTAAAGGAACGAGCTTGTTCTTATGCGGCCAGTGACCTGTTGCAGAGTTTACATGGACCTCCAAAATTTGAATGCTTGGACTTAGAAGGACCATTTCCCAATACCCTTTATGGATAAGATGTTAGACAAACTTGCGTTTACCTTCACATGTCCCTATGGGACTTCCATATTCAAAAGGATGCCGTTTGGGTTATGACCACCTTCTAGCGTTGTCTGATGTCGATAGACTCTTATATGGTAGAGGACACTATCGGTGTGTTCATGGATGATTATTCTGTGGTTGGCAATTCCTTTGACTAGTGCTTGAATAATTTTGCTGAGGTGCTCAAGAGATGTGAGGATTGTAATTTGTTTCTAAATATGGAGAAATGTCACTTTATGGTGAAAGAAGGCATAGTGTTGGGCCATCGAATCTCAGAGAAGAAAATAGAGGTTGATTGGGCAAATGTTGAAGTGATAGAGAAGCTTTATCCACCCATCTCTGTCAAGGGTGTGAGCAGTTCCCTTGGGCATGCTATAAGAGGTTTATTAAGGGTTTTTTGAAATTTGCACATCATTTATGAAAACTTCTCGAAAACCAATGCAGGTTCTATTTCAATGAATCCTGTTTGAAAGAGTTTAGAGAGTTGAAAGAAAAGTAGGTATCCACACACATTATTATTTCAACATATTTGAGGTGATGTGTGATTCTAGTGGGGTTGCACTTTATGTGCTATTGGGAAAGAGAAGGAATAAAATCCTTCACCCCATATACTATGCGAGTATATCCCTGAATGAAGCCCAAAATAACTACACATTAACTTAACATAAACTTTAGACGGTGATGTTTGCATTCGAGAAATTTTGCTCCTATTTGCTTTGCACGAGGGTTATAGTACATACCAACCATTTTGCTTTGAGGTATTTGATGGAGAACAAGGATTCTAAACCAAGGTTGGTCAGATGGGTATGCTTGCAACAATAGTTTGATTTTGCTGTGAAAGATAGAAAGGGGAGAGAGAATAAAGCACCTGACCACTTGTTTGGATTTGAGGATGATATGCCAAAATTAGGGAAATGTCTGAAATTGATGATGCATTTCCAGATGAACATGTATTGGCTCCTTCTCAGTATCTAATCCCATAGTTCACAACTTTGCGAACAATTTGGCAAGTGATATGGTTCCATAAGATTTGACCTTCCACCAAAGGAAAAAGATCATCCATGATGTGAAAAGGTTATTTTGGGATGAGCCTACTTATATAAGGGTTGTGCCAATGGAATTATTTGTCGTTGTGTACCTAAGGTTGAGATATCAAGTGGTCTGGAGGTGGGTCATTACTCACCTGTGGGTGGGTACCATAGTAGTCTCCGAACTGCACAAAGATCTTGCAGTGTGGGTATTATGGGCCAACCATTGACCAAGAGGCTCATCATTTCACCAAATCATTTGATCGGTGCCAACAAGATGGAGCAATTTCAAAGAGGAAAAAGCTTCTCTTGAATCCCATTATGGTGATTGAGCTATTTAATGTATGAGACATTGACTTCATGGGACCATTTGTGAGTTCTCATGGGATGAAATACATTCTTGTGGTGGTGGAATATGTGTTTAAATGGGTGGAAGTACATGCGCTCCCAAACAATGAAGGGAAGAGCGTCAACGCATTTCTAAAGAAGAATATTTTTCTACAGATTTGGTACACCAAGGGACATTATTAGTGATAGTAACTCACACTTTTGTAATAAATTGTTCAAAGGTCTTCTGAAGAAATATGATGTTTGTCACAATGTGGCTACTCCTTACCAAGCACTGACTAGCGGACAAGTTGAGGTTTCTAATTGGCAGATCAAATAGATTCTGCTGAAGATTGTGAATGCCAATAGAACGATTTGTACAAAAGGCTAGATGATGCTCTCTGGGCGTGACGCACTGCATACAAGATGCCCATAGGTATGTTACCATACCAACTTGTATATGGGAAGGCTTGTCACTTACCGGTCGAGCTAGAAAACAAGGAGATGTGGGCGATGAAGAGATAAAATTTGGATTGGACCAAAGCTTCAAAACAGAGACTAAATGAGTTCAATGTGCTTGATGAGTTTCTCCTAAAAGCATATGAAAGTTCCGCTATCTACAAAGAGAATATCAATAGGTATCATGACTAAAGAATTGAAAAGCGAGAATTTGTTGTTGGTGATTTGGTTCTTCTATTAAACTCAAGGTTGTGCTTGTTTCAGGGCAACCTCAAATCCAAGTGGACAAGGCTATTCCACATAACCAAGGTGTTCCCAGATGGAGCGGTTGAGCATGAGAACAAGAAAGGCGCAAAGTTTACAGTTAATGGACAAAGGATAAAGATCTACCTATGGCATGCAGAGACTGTTCATTAAGTGGTTGAGTCCTACCATGTCGATGAAGTCTAAGTAATAAGGGTCTTGTATCATGCCGCGACATTAAATCAAGCAATCCTTGGAAGGAAACCTAAGGTGTACCCTCTAGCCAACGAAGGTTTTATTTTCCATGTAGAAATAGTCATTAATCTGTTTAGTAGAATTTTTCAATTTTTTTTGTTGGCTAAAGATTAGTGTAGAGTCCATGACTAAAAAGTTTCCAAAAAAAAAAAGAATGACCTAATTGGTGTAACAAATGCAGAAGGCTAAATAAGATATTTGCAGAAAATGATATGGAGCAGAGGTATACGGACCCAATCTTTGAATCGTTGTTCAATCAACAAACCGTCGATTGTGTACTTAGATCCCATGTAAGTCTAAAATTTGCTCTAAGTCGAAGAGTGATCGACGTTCCCCATCGATGGACCATCGATTGATGTACGACCCGTTGATGGGATTTCGTGGATCCAAGTCTCCTAGTGAATTGACCCAACCCAAATGATCTTATTTAAAACCAACTCTTTCAAATTCATTCCCTCTTTCCATTTTGTTTAAATTTTCCTCTCTCAACCGTTTCATACCATCAATTCTTCTTATTTCAATCCCAAATTAAACTCCCTGTCTCCCAAAATCATATACCCCATCACATTCTTCACATTCCAAACATCCTCTCTCCCAAATTCTCTTCTTCCATTCTCAAGAGTCCGGCGAGCACGTGCAGACGCATAGTCTACTTCTTCAGAGTTCATATCACTAAGTGCACACAACTGCACCACTCCAAACTTCTAAGAAAGGTACTTCGATTTCCCTTACTTTAAATTCTTGCTCAAAGATTAATATAACATTTAGGGAGTGGATTTTTACCTTGAGATTGAACTAAGTTAATTTTCATGCTTAAAGTAGCGTAAATACTTCCCTTCGAATGATAGACAATGGTAGTGTAGCAAATGAGTCTATCTAAAATGTCGTGTGTCTTTGTCTTCCAAAAGGTTCTGACTTTGGGTTCCATGCTTTCATTCAATACTATTCGATAAAATACAAAATAGGAATACTAGGAATGACGAACTAGTACTTAGGGTACTGAAAAGAATGTTTTAAACTTGATTGTGTTAAACTGGGTCGCCAAAGAAACTGAAAAATGGAGCCTGATAGAGGTCTGGATTATGTCCTAGGACCAGTGTTGGAGACCCCATCTGTGGATGTTGATGGAATGACGGGTCATTGAATATGTCTGTCGATTGAAATGCCCAGAAAAAGCATAAGTTCCGAACGTCAAAAGTGGACTATGACGGAACGTTCTACACGTCCGTCGATACAATCATAGAACCTGATTTCACCCCATCCTAAAATAATTCTAAGTGTCAAATGATGAAAGTGGACTACGGTTCACTGATTGATCGATGAACCGTACTGCACGTCTATCGTTCGCATTAGAGAACCTGATTTTCAACCCATCTAAAAATAACTCTAAGTGTCAGGCGACAGCGTGAACTACTGTTTGTCGATTGATCGACGGGTCGTTGAAGGGTCTTGTCAATCTTAATCTTCAGTACTTATTCTGTATTTTGGGTTTTCATGCTTCTTTTTCTTCGTTGTTTCCGATTGTTTAGTTATGCTACTATGATACTAATAACTACTTCATAGGTATTGATGGCTCCAACAAATGACAATGTTTATGTTAAGAGGGGCAAATCAAAATCAGTCTCCCCATCTCTTCGTTTGGTCAATGAGGACATCGATGATGCCTATGTTCCTTCGGGTAGACACACCCCACCAGCTAAATCCTGAACCACTAGGGGCACCCCTTTAAAGGTGAACCCGGACGTAGTCACTACCTCCTAGTCAGATGAGGAGCATACACTAATCGGGTCACCACCGGGGCAGCCTCCAGTTCAGAAAGAGGCACATCATCTGGATCTGAGACTGCTACAACTTCGTGTTCTGGGTTGTCCCAAGCCTCAGTGTCCAAATCAGCCACTTCCTCCGGTTTTAACTCTCATGGAGACACTGGATCAGTGGATCGAGAAGGAGAATCCTCGTCTAATGAAGCCGATAGTTCGAAGGCTGCACCTGGACCCCTAGTGGATGGCCCCACTCTGATTGCCAATTAACCAAACCGCTAGTGCGTGGAGAAGTGGCAGGCATAGAGGATTGCTAAAATGCTCAATGAGAAGGGGGTGGTCACTGAGGAACGTCACATCCTCATATAGAGTTTGCATACGCTCCCAAAGGTGCACAAACTTTTTGATCTCCAAAAATGAGGTTGGATGGCACAGGACGTTGACAATTATAGAGCGAAGATTGTTCGGGAGTTCTATGCCTCTGACATATCCATGTTTGAGGGCTATTGATAAGCAGGTAAGACCTTCTATATAAGACTTTTTCACCTCTACAATGGTTCTGGTGTTCCAGGTTGACATATTTGAAACCACCATCTGTTCATAGTTGACTCGCAATACCTCAAAATTTTATTATACGTTGGAGATTATTCAGAGTGGTGAGTTTCAGAGGAGTGTAGAGAACATCAGGAAGTAAAAAATGGCTATCAAGGTATATCCCGACAAACAATGTGAAAGTCGATTAAATTATAGATCCCCGAGGGCTCATAAAAAAGGACACTCTCACATTTGTGGAACAATTTTTCTGGTTGTAGGTCTAGCATTGATTATCGCTCACAAAGTTCTACAATGTACTTACATATGATAGGGTTATGAAGGTGGAAACAAAAGTAGTTGGCCTAAATATAGACTTTGCTCGGATGATTATAGCGGAGATTCAAGAGATCGCACTCAAGACTTCTACCACTTACCCCTTTCAGTGTCTTATCTTCCAGATGTGCAGGGACGAGGGAGTGAAAATTTAGCACTGTCATAGGGTCCATCGTCTAGCGAGGACATGGGATATAGGCGTAATCAAGGATGAGGCCAATGTAGCGGCACCCCGTCGAAGGCCCCAGATTGAGGTTCCACTACTGAGCGAGAATTTGGAAGACAAGGTAGAGCTAGCCCAAGGGGATGACCATACAATACAAGATCATACGGATCCCACTGCGGCCTCCTTCTCCAATGTTGCATGAAGGGACCCCAACTCATCCATATCTACGCCACCAGCTGCAGCTTTAGTCTCTCTAGCTCGAGTCCTGAAGTTAGAGGCACAGATAACTACCCTACTCTATCACATTCAGTCGTGGAAGCCAAAATCCATATCCTAGGCAGAGAACTGCATAGAATAGCGGGTAGCCTAGAAGGTGGAGTAGAAAATTCAGGCAGTTCACAAGCACCTTTAAAATTTCGAGCTGCGTGTTCTAGCACGACCAACCCCTGGCACTAACCTCACTACTAGTAAGGCTAAGCTTGCCTGATGGCGAGCCAATGTTGCTGCTATCTTCTAGATGTGGGGGACTGAGCCAAAGAGTGCTCCCACTAAGCTCGCTAACGACACGGTGCTAGAGGCCTTGTTCAAGTTCCATAGTGATCACAGTCCGAGCAATTTGTACCAACTGGTACCGCTCCAGCCACAACAATGAGGCTTGTGATGAGGCCCATGCAAGCTAGATATATTGGATAAAGCTTGAGCGAGCTAGGAGGGCCTCTTCAGTAGATGAGTAAATATGTCAAAGCAGAGAGCTAGCGATGGCTACTCGGGAATCCAGTTCTATATCAATGAACAGGGAGAGGAGAATTAGTGATGGTGCGTAGGTTGATGTTGGCACTATTTACAGTGGCCCAAAATGATGATCCTGCGTGTTCTGGAAAACCGAACCCACCATTTTGTTGAGAAAATGTATGATACGTTTTCTTCACATACCACTGTATATCTTTGATTTCTTATGTATTGGGGACAATTGCAAATTTTTTTTGGGGGTGGGGTAAATTGTGAGTTATAGGTTGAAGTCTGAGTAGTCTAACTCACAATCAACTCTTGGGGTTTTCTTGTCTATGTTATTTTTCCTACAGAGACTGTTTAAATTTTTATTGAACCGGGATGTTGTATTGAGTACAACTATAGAAGCATAAATGAAGCATGATGGACAGTAAAAATGATACTCCGTCCATTGTAGTTCTTGCATGAATAGGTTAGGATAAGTTGAATGTGTTGTCTCTAAACATGACATAAATAGGCACCCACTGCATAACCTTCAACAAAAAACTGACCGGGGTAATTTGATAATCTGATAGTGCAACGATGTGTCAAGAGAGTTTGAGGATATTCGAGTGTTCAACTGTTTGCACCTAACTAGGACTTGCCGGTTAAACTGGAAGGGAGTCTACACTAGAAGCTATGAAGTGATCATAGACCCTTTTTCAAAATAGCCAATATCAAGGTTAAAAGAAGTTGACAAAATAAAATAACTTTCCCTTTTGATTTGAACATGTTGAGCCTGTAATAGACCAATTCTTTGATCTAACAATTCCCCTTCCCAGGGTCTAATGTTTTGGCCCCAGGACATGTGAACCTTGACTTAGTCCAAAAGCCTATGATGTGGGTGCCTAATACCGAAAGTAACATCTTCTTGGCCCTGACTCGACCTCGGGTATTTTATACTTCAACTCATGGAAACCACAAGTTGAGGGTGGCTACTATGGGAGAAGGCGCAAAAATAGGTATGAAAAAAGATAGTTGTTTAAAACAAAAGTGTGAGCAAGAGAAAAAAGTGCTTTTTTGAAAGCGAAAAAATTAAAATATAAATAAAAAATGAAAGAATAAATAAATAAAATAGAGCGAAATAAGATGGAAAAGAAGAGAAAGTCATATTTAAAAAGGGAACTAAGGCAAAGGAAATAAGAAAACAAAATAAGAGGGGGTCAAAAGAAATAAAAATAGGTACAATTCTTAGCGGTAAGGTTAAGGAGTGCAGAAAGTCACTAAATGTACCCAAATGTACCACACCTGACCCCAAGCCTACATTACAATCCAAGAAAGTCCTACTGAGATCCTAGAGTTTAGTGTGGTCAACCTAAGCAGCGAAAATAAGGGCAAGCATCTCGTAGGTCTTGTTTTGCACTTTCTTATTTTTTTATTCTCTTTCCACCTGAACATCATTGTGCAAAAGAAGACAAAAAAATTTGTTAATGTCAGTACGAAAGGCTTTAGACACACACAACTCTTAAATTTAATGCATTTGAAATGTCGTGAAATCACGACACATCAATGCATGTTCTTGAAAAATGTCATTTTTGATGTTATGGTTTAACTAAGAGTTATATTCCATTATTATGTGCATTTTGATTAAATTGCATTCATCTTTAGCGGTTACATTCTCTCCTACTCTATTCACGTTATCATGAGTTCCATTTGAGGATGATTATTCCCAAGTGGAAGATATTGTAATAAATCGTAAATGGGAATGTTGAAAAGAAGAGGAAAATATGGAATTGGGATGTCAATATTGGTCTACAAGTCCCATCTACAGAATGTAGGATTTCCTACAGGTCACAAAAAGTCAATTGCTGAAGTTGTGTTGTGTTTTAGAAAAATGAAGTTTCAATATCTCATTTTATGATTGCCTTCGATGGTCCTTCAATTGATCTGCGAGTCATTGATATGTCTTGTATGAATATCCCAGACGTAGTGAAATTTTTTGATCAAAATTTGACTTCTACATTTGGGGTCTACGAGTGGTACGAGGTCCTACAAGCTGTGGAGATGCTCCATCAAGATTTGCTTAAATCTAAGGCTCCTCTTAATGGGGTTGGTAGTTATTTTAAAGTGTTTTTGGGTCTTTCCCATAGGTGTTTGATAACAAAACCATGTTACATTATCCGCTATTTAACGCATGTACAAGTGGATTAAATTCTGAAACCACTGATTCGAAATCATTCAAATACTTCCTAAAAGTCTGTTTTAGATCACTTCCAAAATTGTTTCTAAGGCTACGAAAGATGAAGTTAGGGTTCAAGTAAGGATCTCCCATTCACCATTTATTGTGGGAATTGATAAAAAAAGGAAGCTAGTTAGTATTCACCTATGTAGTCCTTTCCGTTGTAAGGTTCCTAAAAGCTCTAATTTTACATGTTAGATTACTAATTCAAAGAGTTTTATTTAATCTACATAGGTTCTTTTAAAATATTATTCAATTGATTATTTCTATATTTTTATGCATGAATTGAAGTAATTACATGATTTTAAGTAAAATTCATATGAACCTAGGAATGGACTATGATTTTTTATAATATGAACATATGATAAAGCTTCAAAACAATGAACGATGAATTTAATTATGATAATACACATTTCTTATGAAGTTGATGTAAATGATTTGAGGATGCTTTGAGAGTAAAGAATCAATGATGTTGTAAATAGTGTTCTCATATACAACTATGAACATGATATCTAACAAAATTGATCAATAATGTTTAAAGGTTTTCTTACCTAGTTTGAATGAAGTTCAGAAGATATTCTAAATGAACGTTAACTTAAGTTTGTTGATTAACTGTTCCTTTCCACGGATGATTGGGTATAATATTATTAAACACTATTCTATTGGATACCAAAATTTGATACGTTCAAATTATTCTTCCCTAAAGAAGTATAAGCGATCATATCAAGTAAAGAATCCAATTATTAGGTTGGGGTCACTCCCACGAGAAAAATGGTTTAGACTTAACTTTAATCTACGATTACGTCTATTTAGTCAAGTCCTTTCCAGAAATAGTTAATTAAAGGGGGGGGGAGGGTTGTGTATCAAAAATGTTTAATTTTTTCTAAGTAAGACAAATAGAAAATGTATAACTTTAGTGTTTATCAAGTGATGAGAGAAGCTACGGTGTAAGTGTTCCCCATAGGTTCGTAATGCGTTAATCCTAACTATAACAATCCTTTCCTAGTATCTTGAATGCAAAGTGGTAAGTGATTATCCTTAATTCCTTGGTCCGGCAATTAGATAATTTCACTCCGTACCTTGGTCTGGCTACATGTGTCTACTTTACTAAACCTTACCTTTACCTCATAATAAGCATCACATTCAATGAATGTCTAAGTCACTACTTTGTACCAATTGAAACTAGCCTATTAGATAGTGTATACTAAAACTATGTTGAATATTCTTTTCCTATCAACTACCTCCTTCGTCCGGAAAGAATAAATATGGCAAGTTCTAGTGTGTGCACTCGTTAAAAAGACTTCTAAACGAAAGAATTATCAATATATGCAAGACCCTATTTTAGAATTGTTATTTAGCTAGTTTTACCTTGTTAATTGCCCATGGTTCCCAAAACCTTAGTTGTGGCTTTAGTTACCCATGCTAATAATTACACAATTCATAATAGTTAAACAAGAAATCATGTTCTTACTTTAACAAGTTTTTAAAATATCACTTGAATTCACTAAAATATTGAATGAAAAGATTCCGGAAAAATTCAAGTGTTTACCAAAAACCAAAGTTTTACTTCCAATAATACAAATCTGAAAAATAGTAAAGAGTCTAACCCCATAAACAATGTTTTTAGTCCTATTTATTATGATAAAGTCCTAAAATAGAAAGGAGTTCTATTTAAGGAAAAAAATCTGTCCAAAACGCATCTGCCGTCGACGACCCTACTGACGGTCCGTCGATAACTTCCGTCGATCCATACATCAAATCTTTTTCAGGTTCCTCTTTTCAACACTTTTTGTTAACATCAACGGTCCAACATCATGGTCCGTCGATGGCCCTCGTTCCTCCATACTTAGTGGTTTCTTTAAGCTGGGTGTTGGGACTACTTTCTGTTACTACCGACGGTTAGCCATGATAGTCCATCAGTGGATTGACGGACCATCGCTCCTTTTGTAGCCCCACACTTGATCAGATTTCTCCAATTTGATTTCAGTTGCTTGGACCTTCAGTCAACGATTATAACCTACAGACCGTCACAGGGTCGATGGACCGTCGATGGCTCCGTAGGTCATCACTTCTGCACATTTTAGCACACTCTTCATCATTTTCATTCTGGATAATTTTCGTGCAAACACAGAGAAAAACACATCAAAACTACAACAAAAATACCTTAGACACACACTAGAATTAAGGAAAAAGCATTGGAAGCACCGTAAAAACACGGTACATCAACACCCTCAACTTAAATTCATTTTTTTCCCTCAAGCGACGCACTATGACTCACCACAACACCTTTGTACAAAAGTATATTCTTTTAAGTTTTCACAATCATCTGGCTATCAATCCCATTTATTTTAATTGTTTATACGCATGATATCACTCTTAGGCTCATTCATGTGGATCAAACCATGATGCAGACTCACTATGCATCGACACCTCTCCTCTTTTATCTCTCTCCAAGGTATCAACTTTCCAATATTGCAACTAGTGTCCTCACTTTAAAAATAATCCTCCTTTTTCACACATTGATTTCAATTTGAGTATAAGGATTACTTTTAACACTCGCTCTCCAATTAACATTTAGTTGATACTTGTCGCCATAGGCTTGCCCTTATTTTCACTGCTCTAAGTACACCATATTATACACTCAGGATCACGATAGGACTTTCTTGGCTTGAAACGTAGGCTCATGGTCAAGTAGGGTAACGTTTGATGCATTTTAGTGACTTGCTTCCCTCCTTGTTATAACTGCTAAGCATCCTCCCTTTTCATCGTTATTATGCCCAACTCTTCATCTTCTTATATCTTTTGCCTTGCTTTTCTCCTTTATTTTTTCCTTTTGTGCAAATGACCCTTGTTTCATTTTTATTTTCAAATTTTTCACTTGATTTCAACTTTGATTGAGCCACTTTTATTTTCTTCTTTCAATAATTCTTTCAACCCTGCTTTCTAGGACATTCCTCATAATAGACACCCTCAACTCATGGCTTTGCCATGAGTCAAAGTACATAACAGCCAAGGTTGGGTCAGTCCAGGACGAGCACTGTTTCTACATTAGCCACCCTCAAATTATGCTTTTTGTATAAGCTGAGGTGCACATGTCCAAGGAGGGACCAGGGCTAATACATTATCCCCAGAAAAGATGAGTTGTGGTAGAAAAGAAAGGTCCATTGTAAGCTCAAATTATATCTTTCCAGATTGTGTAACAGAAGTTACTTTTTGTAGGACTAACTGGGCAAGTTCTAGCTTGGTACAAATGGTGGACTATTCAAATTTGCTTACACTTACTTAACACCTCATTACCCTACCAGATTATCGGACACCTAGTGCGAGCGTTAGATCGGGGGTCATGCAATGGTGTATATCTATGTCATGCTTAGAGCCAACACAATAAATATTCAATATGTCTAATCATGCAAACATTCATTTTTGATGGGATATTATTTGTATTTTAGCCATCATGCTTCAATTTCACACATACATTGTACCAGGTAATATCGTCGGATCAACAGTAAAATAATAAGTCTATTGGGGGAAAAGAACACATGCAAGAAAACTCAAGAGAGGATCATGAGTTGGGCTACTCAGATTTCACCCTAGCACTCACTTTCCATTAACCACACCCTCAACAAAAAAGCATACAATTGTCCCCAAAGCATAAGAAATATAAAACAGGGTGGTAGATGAAGCAACCCTGAGGCGCATAGCGCCAACGATCAACAAGCTGGCGATTCCGGTTTACCGAACTCACTCCCTTAGGCATAGGGACACCATCAGTAGTGTGCGCATCAATAACAGCACCCACATCAATGCTTCTCTCAACATCAACAATCCTGGAACTTGACGCCCTAGCAACCAACTCATGAGCCCTCATCTGTCAGGCCTCCTCATCCATCAATGAGGCTCTCCTTGCAGCCTCTAACTCAGTATTCTCTCTCTTCCTAGCAAGAGCCTCATCACCCTCTGTGGACATATGTCTCTTGGTTTGCTCATGGGGTGGCGGTGGTGGTGGCGGCGCACTGGTGGTCTAGAACAATGCAGCAAGCAACGTATCCTCTGCAGGGTCTGCAAGTGTGACCTGAGACTCTGGTACCACAAATCTAAAACCCTCAGAATCGCCACAACAGCCTGGAGAGTCGTCAACTCAGTAGTCGGGGCTGGCCAGGTGAGAACTCTCAACTTGAAGGCGTCAAGGCGCTGATGGATTGCCAGAATCTGCCGCTTAGTGTGCTTGGAAATGTTTTTCTCAATCTGCTTCTTCACCACAGCAATGGACTTATGCATCCAAGGCTTGATATGGTGCAGTAGTATGGCCATCTGGGCCTCTGACTTCTGCACCCTAGAAGCCGGGACCAGTGCTGCAGATGGAGTGGAGCGGGAGGAACTCAAGATTGTTGTAGTACCCAGGATAGACTCAACCAGGGTGGTGCCGGTAGGCTCTGATTTACTCTGATTAGTCCCTTGGGCTTGCTCTACCGTGTTCGTTAAGCTCTCACCTACCGGATGCACCTTTACTTTGTGCCCTTAGTGGGGTGCCGCATCATTTGCCTCATCCCGGATGAGACCTATATACAACATCCCAATAGGAGTCCTGAGAATATCAATATCCATATGGGTACTCTAGGAGACCTACAAAACTCAAAAATTAAGCAGATGAAAGGGTACATAGTGGTGGCTTTAAAGAACCTCTAATGAATGACTGCTAGCAACGGTCTCGGAATGTCCACGTCGAATCCAGCAGCAATGTACTGCCCTATCCCATGTAGCAATGTTGTCAGCAATAGTGGGGGATAGGCAGTGACCTACAAATAGCCAGATAATTTGGCCGTGAATGTAAGGTTGGCCTTTTTTATGACCCCTCTGGTCTACGCACCCAATATACACCCTTTCCATCCACAAATATGTGTTGGGATATCCCCCTCTTGGTGGTCTCTATCAGCCCCAGATTACGCTGAAAATGGCCTTCTTTAATTAGCTTCCACCGACAGTCAAATTTGGGGGTAAGGATCTCCATGGTAGCATTTGTGTTAGGGCCATATAAGAATTGGAAAATAGTAGGTAAGGGGATGTCTACCCTGCGGCAACAGACTCGAAGATAATCAAGTGGTGCCTATTTAGCGGGATTAGACCGCCTATCCAGGAAAGACCTGAGGTCGCTACATAATATGCGTAGAAGTCTCACACTACCTCCTCGTTGTAGCATCCAATGCTCCTGACCATCCACGCTAGCCGATGGTAGGTGAAGAGAGCATGTACATAAGGAACAGTGTGAAGACCCCATATAAGAACTCGCCGCTCGACTATCAGAGTCTGAGTCATGACCCTTAACCGATAGTTCGAGCACCACTAAACGTTCTGTAAACAGAAGAGGAGAAGTGGCGGGCTTAGCATTTATGAACTCAGATAGATCATTATCTTTTTAGAGTGTAATTATTCCCTCTTTACTGTTATAATCTCATAATGAACAGAAACTATAACATGAGGTTCTTGTTTTGCACCACTTTCAGGCGTTGAAAAGTGTGTAGTATAAATGTTGTCGTTGTCACAACTGTGCTCTAGTGACCAATCTTCTTTTGCTTTATATCACGATTGGAGTCTAGACCCCATACAAGACCGGCGTCGTTGACCTCTCAGAGGTCACAGACAAGCCTACATATGTCATCGTTACTTCATCTAGATTAATTCTAACGGAAAATTTGAACTTTTTGTTACTTAACATTCATATTAGACATTCTAATTAAACTCATAAACGTTCACAATCAACCATCTAATATTATGATCATCAAATGAAAGAAATAGTTCAATACTGCATTAAGTATACACTTTCCAGAATGGCACCAATACAATGTCTGAAACAAAATGAGAAAGAAACGCTAGTGGAACATACTCCACTAAATAAAACCTATATCTCAACTAGAATATAATGGGTAACCGTCCTCGAAATCATGAAGTCCTACCAAGTCAGGATGAATGCTCCACATCCGGATAGTTGTAGCGTCATATTTTAAGCTCTATCATTCGTCTGTGCCTGCACCTAAAAGTATAGGGTTGTATGGTATTAGTACACACTTTGTACTAAGTGTGGGTATATTCAAGGATATGCATGATTAATAAGAGCTCTCTCCTAACGATATGAATTATGGAAATTCAGGTCAGTGGACTTGCAAAAATCGGATTAGGAAAGTCATGCTATGAGAGTTAAATGCATCATCATACTTATTATTTTGCAAACACCACATAACATATTGCACATATCACATCAAATAGTTCATATCATTCATTTATATGCGATGAGACCTTGGAATCATGGATTTTACATTAGGACTTCCCATAATGAGGGATTAAAATATGACACCTCAACTTCTTTATCAAAACATAGACTACTTCATTCATCCATACATAATTCATTTTCATTTTTTCATATACTAGTGCAAGCACTAGTCATACCTAGGATGTAATTTAAGACTCTCATCGAGTTCGCTGTACAATGACCCAGATCATGTGAGCATCATGAAATCTAGTGTTTAATCCACACCAATAAGAGGTGGAATCACCGATCAAAGTAAACCAAAACATGCTAGCGTATATAGGGAAATCGAACCCAGCTAGAACCCTATATTGGAAGTATAGGTTCAAAGACTAGGAGATATGAAGAGACCCATACCCATCTGGATGGACAGTATCATATCATTAGAATTACACAAACTCTGCCTTCCCAAAAGAAGGAATCACAACTCATAACTAGCCTTTCGGTGCTTAGTATAAAGTTCCATTACATTCATCTGATACATCATAGAATTTGGTTTCTAACATGAGGGCTTCATATCACATTAGACGATTTCTCATCTCTTAATTAGTATTAAGTATGCATTAACTCCAATACTTTAATTAGAGTGTTCATAGAGACTGGTCTCTTCATCAACTTTACAGTCTCATAGGTGAGTATTTTTTATGACCTCATATTTGGCGTATGTATAGCTTTTCTCACTTGAAATAGCCTCATATTGTGATGCCACCCTGTTCTTTCTTAACGTCTTTTTATTTCATCTTTACTCACCTTTCATTATTTGCCCATCGTATAACATACATATTCTTTCTTAGAGTTTACATTGTGGGACATTGATTCTAGGCGTAGATACAACGTGTCTCACTTGTAGTAGCCTATCCTCATGTAGCCACTCTTTCTTTGATTATTCATCGTTTAGTATAAATATACTCCCTTTGAAATTTCATTTAGTGAAACTGATTTTTAGGCATAGATGCAGGTTGTCTCACTTGCACTATCATATAGTAATGTAGACACTTCTTTCTCTACATATTAACTATTAATTCATTCTTAACACTTTATTTTGATGTATGCTTGAGATTTTACTTTACATCATTCTACACTCCCCTTACATGAATGTTCATCTAGTCTTATGCCAATGCACTTGACCTTTTAGTTTGTTTCACACTCTAACTTGAACATCCTAGGTTCACATCATTTCATTACATACATCTTAGGTTCACTTACTTTGAAACGTATGCTGGACTTATGAATCCATATGTACAAGCCATGAGTCTTCATTCATAATTCGTCTGAGTGACTCATACTTACCCAAGATTATGTGACACAAGACTTATGCAGATTATTGGTATGCCAAGATTGTCATCTCGATCCATAGAGGCCGCATTCATTAAGTATTTGTTCACGTACGACTTATGTGTCGATACGGAATTGGGCAATAAAACCCGATTTCGAATCCCTTGAGCAACACTTAATCTTATATTAAACTTGATGATTGCATTTTTCATATTAGGGGGACCCTTGTTCGATTCTCATCACTCCCATAATATTTCCTTTCTTTTCCTCTTCTCTTTTTCTTTAAAGGCAAGGAGGTTGTGGGATTGATTTCACAAGTTCATTCCTTATCTCTTAACTTTCTCACTTATTCACGGGGTTGTGGGTTCAATCCCCACTCTTCACATTTATTTTTCTCCTAACTGTCTCATCCATTCCATAGGTCGTGGGTTCAATCCCCACTCTCCACATTTATTTTTCTCCTAGCGCTCTCATCTATTCAAGAGGTTGTGGGGTCTATCCCCACTCTCCACATTTATTTTCCTTTCATTATTCTCATAATATTTTTATGTAGTTTACATTTTGTGACGTCTTGGGTTCAACCCCCGATGACCTCACAATTTTTAAAAACCTTTAAAACATAGCTAACTTTTCAATTTTTTGGCCGATACCAACATTTCCAGCATGCTGGTAATTTGATCTTTTTCTATCCATCTTTCTCTCATGTTTTAATGTTGATGCTTGGAATAATTAGGTTTATATTTTTCCAGCAACATTACATCACACTTTTAACATTTAAATATACAAAAACACAACATTTATAACACACAATATTCAGGCAGCAACATAGTTATTTTACGTCATCCCGGCTATCCCGATCTTTTATCTAGCACACTCATGCTCAAACAATTAACGTAAAACACTTTTCCTGAATACATCTTTGGTTCCTTACACTATTCCAAATACACATTCAATACATAATCACAACCAGACCTGAGGCTATCTACCAAAAGACATACCAACGCATGCATTGAATTTTTCAAAGGATCTAATGACAGGGGCATGTAACGGGGCCAAACTTAGTTTCCCGATTGGAATTTAAACTGAACTTAAGGGTATCCTGGAAAAGGGACCAAGATATAAGAAAACCCATACCTTAATATCATTCCACACTTGTTTAAATGCTTCCAATTTCCCAAAAAACCACTGCCTCACCCCCAAAATCCCAAAAACAATCCGTTGAGAAGAATGTTGTTGATTTTCATTTTTAGCTTAGCTTTTTGTTTTAGTTATTGTGTGTAAGTTATTCAAGAGTGAAGAGCTATCATTTTCAGTTCTTTTACTGAGAAAAAATGTGAGAATGAGAGGATTAGGATTAGGATAGTTTTGTGGAGACTTAGTCAAACTAGGACTCCCCATTATTTATTAATTTTATTACTATAATTTTTTTTATTAAAAATATGATTTAACCATACATAAATAAGCTTTTCATATATTTATTATTTCAAATAATTCACTTAATTAAATTAAATCAATTTTTCCTTGCTTCCACCAAGGCTCGAACTCGGGTGGAGGTAGATTTTGCTTAAAGGGTCAAATTTGGCAACCTCTACCCGAATTGACCCTCCATCATATTAATTAATTAATTAATTAAATATTCAGGGTAATTAAAATACTACCCTTAGCCTTGGAAAGACCATTTTACCCCTAGATCCTCTAAACGTAATATTACCCATTTTTTAGTCTGGTTAAGACTCATCCAGGTAAATCTTCATATTTAGGTGCCTATATGGCTGGACCCAACCTTCCTATCTCAACTAACTCACCAAGTTATTGGCTTGGCTGTTGCAGAGGTTAAAACGTCTTTTTCTACACTCATCAATCCGTGTGAACCTGGTCTAATCTAGGCATAATAGATACATTAGGCATTACATAGCATAGTCATTTTAGGGTTGTTACATTATTCCTCCCTTAAGAACATTCGTCCCTGAATGACACTACACATAATTTTAAAATAAAGAGCGTTATTTTTGAAAATATTTTAACACACTTGAGACTTTGCTCTTTGTGAATTCTTGTTTCACACTTATTCTGGATAATGTATATTACTCAAGCTTATCTAAAGCTTCATATTTGAGATTGAGGAACTTCCTTCTCAATCGCACGTAACTTTATGCACCTTACAACTCATGCAACACAAAAAATAATCATGTCCGCGCTATATAAAAACAGCAACATGACAAGAAAACATGATTTCATTTTAACTCACATAGTGCAAATATTACACATACGATTTTGGACTTACACCACCAAGTCGACTATTGCACTAAAACTTAGAGTTTCTTAAACAAAACTAGCCTTAGAAGGAGTATATCTAACCCCTTAGATAACGTCTTGTTGGCCTTAAGATTTTAAATTATATGGCTGGTGTGTTTGGTCCATGCCCTGCCCATGTATACCCTATCTCATTTAGCAACTAAAACCTCACTACCCTTGTTTAATAGTCTATGTTAGCATAACACTTATGGTGAAAATCCATACCTAATCTATTCAATGCTTTTTTATTGGCGATTATCTAACTTACATATTAGTAGGTTGGTGTACATCCTTGAAACCTACTAGCCGCTTCGAATTAATAGACTAAGGAACTCCTTTCTAAACTAGTCTCATCAAAGCATACAACATAAATAAAAACATAAGTCCCATAGGTTAGAAACCTACATGATTACTCAAACATACTAAGTCCATACTATAGCATAAAACCATACACATGAAAAACTAGTTTAGGCTACTCACTTGATACATCGCCAGAGGTGTCTTCCCCTACCCCACTAGACATGAGTGCGAAGAATCCTTGCCTCCTTGGAACCTCTTCACTTGAACCATTCGGTTGTACTTTCTCCTACATTTTTCTCGACCTTTCATACACGGACAATCCTTCATCATGTGACCCACTTAGCTACAACTGTAACAAGCGTTAGAGCCCCTCCTACACTCTTCTCCATGAAGTTTGCTACACTTGATAAAAGGTGGCCTCTCCTCAGGTTGATCTACTTCAATGTTTCCGTTAACTCTGGGCTCGGAATCCCTATCATAGCGACCCTTTAATGAACTTGACTCACTTGGTGGGAGAGTCCCTTTACAAACCTGGGCTTATCTCTGATTTCATTTCTACTCTTTCTTGAAAAATTCTCCTCAGCTTGCCTTGACCTGTTCTCTGCCCTAGTGGGATTCCTCTTCCTACTTTTTCCACATGTTGGACATGTACCATAAGCGTGGAAAGGTCCATACTATTATGCAGCATAACTGCCCTACACTCCTCCTTGAGATCCTCAGAAATATTAGATCCAGTGTAAACGGGAGGATTCATCCTTGTGAAGTCCCTTAACCTGTTATCCATGGTGATGACAGGTGGGTTCTCCCTTGGAACATCTTGTTTCTCTGCTTGGGCTGTCATAGCATGAGCTTGTAAGGTGATGGCTTGGGCCATCTGTACCAGAGCTGTCCTTGCCTCTCCATCTGTAAACCCAGTTAGGTTAAGAGGCATCTCCATTCTAGCAGCAGGAGCCTTGGGAGGAACATGATTTACTCCAGCAGCTACTCTTCCAATCTCCCTGCCTGTGTTTCTCCTCGTATTCATCTTTTTGAATCTCAAGAGTTGATGTTATATACACTTTTAATACCAAGTAATCAGATATTAGATAAGGCACGATAAGATCAAAATAAGGGAATTTTCCTACGCATCATGCAGTCGCTAATTTAGGATAGTGGGGCACTTTACTACCATGACATAGAAACTACTCGATGTGGTTGATGTGCACTTATTATCGATGGAATTTTACCTGGTGCTCTAATACAAACTTTGTCACTACTGGAGTCTAGACCCTAGAAGAGACCGGCGTCGTTGACCTCTTAGAGGTCGCAGACAAGCCTATATACGTCATCGTTACTTCATCTAGGTTAATTTTAGCGAAAAATTTGAACTTTTTGTTACTTAATATTTATATAAGACATTCTAGTTAAACTCATAAAAGTTTCCAATCAACCATCTAATATAAAGTTCATCAAATGAAAAAAATAGTTCAATAATGCATTAAGTGTATACTTTCCAGAATGGGACCAATACAATGTCTGAAATAAAATGAGAAAGAAACGCTAGTGGAACATACTCCACTAAATCAAACCTATATCTAAGCTAGAATATAATGGTCAAGCGTCTTCGAAAGCATTAGAATCTACCAAGTCTTGATGAATACTCCACGTCTGGATAGCTGCAGCACGAATCGTAAGATCTAGCGTCCGCCTATGCATACACCTAAAAGTATAGAGTTGTATGGTGTTAGTACACACTTGTACCACGTATGGGTATATGAAAGCACACACCAAGGTCATGCATGATGAAGAAGAGCTCTCTCCTAACGATATGATTATGGAAAGTCATGTAAGTAGACCTGCCAAAATTGGATTAGGAAAGTCATTCTATGAGAGAAACATACATCATCATACTTATCATTTTGCAGACAGCACATAACATACTGCACATATCATATCATATAGTTCATATAATTCTTTTATATGCCATGAGACCTTGGAATCATGGGTTTGACATTAGGACTTTCCAAAATGAGGGATTAACATATGAGACCTCAACTAGGAAGCATTCCTTAGTAAACACATAGTCTACTTCATTCATCCATACATACTTCATTTTCATTCTTTCATATCCTAGTGCAACCACAAGTCATACCTAGGATGTAGTTTAAGACTCTCATCGAGTTCGCTGTGAAATGACGAAGAATAACCTAGTATCAATACTTAAGTCTAGGTCGCCTCTTGATTATCCTATCCCAACACCTTTTGTATTGTTCATTTCATTATGTATTTTCTTTGAGGCTGGTCTCATTCTTGATTATCCTATCCTAGGTTCACATCATTTCATTACATACATCCTAGGTTCGCTTACTTTTAAACGTACACTGGATTTATGGATCCATATTTACAAGCCATAAGACTTTATTCATAATTTGTCTAAGTGATTCATACTTACCCATGATTATGTGATACAAGAGTGATGCATCCTGTGGGTATGCCAAGATCTCTATTTTGATCCCTAGAGGCAGCATCCATTAAGTGTTTGTTCACCTACGACTTATGTGTCAATACATAATTGGGCAAGGGAATCCGATTTTGAATCTCTTGAGCAACACTTAATCTTATATTAAACTTGATGATTGCATTTTTCAAGATTTGGGGGACCCTAGTTTGATCCCCATAACTCCCATAATATTTACTTTATTTTCCTCTTCTCTTTTAGTTTAAGGTAAGGAGGTTGTGGGATCAATCCCCCACAAGCTCATTCTTTTTCTCTTAATTTATCTCTTAACTTTCTCACCTATTCAAGGGGTTGTGGGTTGAATCCCCACTCTTCACATTTACTCTTCTACTTTTTTTTATCCTAATTCTCTCATCCATTCAAAAGGCCATGGGTTCAATCCCCACTCTCTATACATTTATTTTT
The DNA here is from genome assembly GCA_032847665.1 of Solanum chilense. NCBI lineage: Eukaryota > Viridiplantae > Streptophyta > Magnoliopsida > Solanales > Solanaceae > Solanum > Solanum chilense. The sequence continues at coordinate 29,722,867 of CM064972.1, forward strand.
CTCCTTTATTTTTCTCCTAACTCTCTCATTTATTCAAGAGGTTGTGGGGTCTATCCCCACTCTCCACATTTATTTTTCATTTCATTATTATAATGAAAATTTTATGTAGTTTACATTTGGTGACGTCTTGGGTTCGACCCCTAATGACCTCACAATTTATAAAAAAATTCAAACATAGCACACTTTCCAAATTTTTGGCCGAGACCAACATTTCTAGCAAGCTAGAAATTTGATCTCTTTAAATCCAACTTTCTCTCAAGTTTTAATGTTGATTCTTGGAATAATTCGGTTTAAATTTTTGCAGCAACATTACCCTAATATGAACATCACACTTTTAATATTTAAATATACGAAAACACAACATTTATAACACACAAATTTCAGGCAGCAACATAGTTTATTTACTACACACCCATGCTCAAACAATTCACGTAAAAAACTTTTTTGGAAAACAACTTTCTTTCCTTACATAATTTCTAAATACACATTCAATAAATAATCACAACCACACCTAATATTATCTACCAGAAGACATACCTACGCATGCTTTGAATCTTTCAAAGGATATAATGATAGGTTCATGCAACGGGGACAACCTTAGTTTCTCGATTGGAATTTAAACTGAACTGAGAGGTCTCTTGGGAAAGGGACCAACAGAGAAGAAAACCCATACCTTATTGTCGTTCCACATTTGTTTAAATTCTGCCAATTTCCCATGAAACCACTACCTCACCACCAAAATCCCAAACACAATCCGTCGAGAAGAATGTTATTGATTTTCGTTTTGAGCTTAGCTTTTCGTTTGAGTTTTTGTGTGTAAGTTCTTCAAGAGTGAAGAACTATTATTTTCAGTTCTTTTACTGATAAAAACCGTGAGAATGAGAGTGAGAGACTTGAGAATATGAAGATTAGGATTAGGAGAGTTAGGTTGAGACTAAGTCAAACTAGGACTCCCCATTATTTATTAATTTTATTATTATTATTATTTTACTGTTAAAAAGTTGATTTTTCCCTTACTTAAATCAGTTTTTAAATATTATGTAATTAAACTAATTCACTTAATAAAAATAATTCAATTTAATCCTTTCTTCCACCAAGGCTCGAACCCAGGAAGAGATAGATTTTGCTTAAAGGGTCAAATTCGGCAACCTCTACATGAATTGCGCCTCCACCATATTAATTAATTAATTTGTTAAATATTTATGGTAATTACAATACTATTCTTAGCCTGGAAAATACCATTTTACCCCTAGACCCTTCAAACTTAAGATTACCCCTTTTTAATTATGATTAAGACTCATCCGGGTAAATTTTCATATTCGGGTGCCCTACATGGCTGGACCCAACCTTCCTAGATCAACTAACTCACCAAGTTAGTTGCTTGGATGTTAAAGAGGTTCAGAGGTCTGGTTCTACGCGCATCAATCTGTGTGAACCCAATCTAATATAGGCTTTCTAGATACATTATACATTACATAGCATAGTCATTTTTGGGTTGTTACACTTTACCCTTTTTTTCCCACCATATGTGGAAAGTTTTGTTGTTTTATCCCAATTTCTATTTGCATCCTCGTTAATTGTGATCCCCTTACTCTTGAGATATCATATTTATTCCTGGGACCTTAGGTCTATCCATTTATTCAAATATTGAGAAAAAGTTAATGACAACTTAATTACAGTCATTGGAAAAAAAAGCATAAGGCCTTGCTGATAAACTCAGCGGGTCGCCAAATCTCTTTTGCGAGCTAAAAATGGTTTTTCAAGCAGATTTTATCAAATGTCATGGCAAGAAGGAGAAATGAAAGTTCACTCAAACTCTTATCGAAACCTTTCGGCAAGAAAAATATAGCCCTTCCAAAGTTACATTGAAAAAAGTTTCAAGGTTTTAGTGAAATGAGATATTTGAATACTTTTTGTGAGTCAAAGTGTTTATGGTGACACCACGTTTCACGCGGAATGCTTTAGAGACCAATAAGACACACAACAGAAATTAAGGGAGAGACGGAGGCATTAGGAAACCTACCGAGTAGTTTTGCGATCTCAACCCAGCTCTCCGAAGAATCCAACATGTCCATTCATTATCTTTCATTACAAATTAAACATTGCAACCCCAAAATTAGAAATTAAACCATACATTAGTCAAGTTCGCATAAGACCTATAACACGAGATCTCTTAGGATTCAGATTTCTCCCGGATAAAAATGTAGACACACCCTACAGATTTGAAATTCATTTCAAACCATGTAAATATGGGATTCCATCGGTTAAACAATATTTGCAACCTAATCGTATTAGAACTAGGCAATACAACAAGTTAACCTAATTAGAAAGACCCAACTCAATTCTTCAGGACAAGATCTATTTGCAAAAGATTACAAGTAACAAAAGTAAATATGGAGATTGAGAAACCAACATTTATTATTGATCTATACAAACTTTAATCCTAGGAGGCAGAAGGATCCAAATCCGAGTACTAATCGATCAACTAAAAATATTAATAGATGCGGAGATATTTAAAAAGCAAAATAGGTGCAAGTTTGGAAGGATGAAACTGAGGGAAAGTAAGAAAATTAGGAATTAAAAATTTTAGTCCTCAAATAAACAGTCTAGTTATTTCATTTCGAAGATATTAGTTTTGCTCGTCGATATACTCAGAAGTCCCCAGACTAATTGCATGCCTTGCAGAGTTGTACAAGACCTCTAGTTGATGTAGAGGTCCAAATGACAGAGAAGATCGGATCACCGACATGGTCGGCAATTCGCCCATTTGACTAAAGGTCGCCAATCTACACATTCTAAATATTTTTCATACTTTCACTTGGACAATAAACATACCATTATTTTAAATCAAATATAAAATTATCGAAGTTTGGGTTGCCTCCCAAGAAGCGCCTTATTTATAATTGTGGCATGACTTCCCTCTCATAATAAATATTTATAGGGGATATATAAGACATTTTGTGACCAATATGTATCTCTAGTAGTTGTACTTATATGAATTATGAATCATTTATCTAATTTAGACTTGAGACATTATCTTTAATCTCATTCAACACGTTTTTGTGACTTTCAACTTTTCAGAAAATGAGTGAGAGTTCAACCCTCGTTAAGATTAGCCTTCATCCGATTATGAAAGGTGTGTGCCAGTCTTTAACATTGTTTGGTGCCCAAAATTCCATGATTTTCTTGATCACTAGATCCAGCTGGGTCAACAATGTGGCAAAAATATGCTTCATCTCAGTCTCTTTATTGGGTATGGTCATGTTATCAAGGACATGGTCTTCTATCGGAATGGGTAGGCATGCAAGACCTCCCAAAATATTTGGTCAACCATTCTTTTGTTTTCAAAACAAAGGATTTTATAGAAGCAGTCCAATAGCACATTTTTCTTAAATTTCACCCACATCTCATGGAGTGACTCAATATCCTATTTTGTGAAACTTACGGTGTCATCCCTAAGAGACATCATTCTCAAAAGAAAAGATTCCATTTGGTCACCGTTTCCACCAGACATGCTCTCCTTCCCTAATTGAAGAGGCAAAGAAAAACTAAAGATTAGTTTAGTAGAATTATTACTAACTAGAACAAAATTTCTACTTAGCTAAAAATTCACAACTGACAAGACTCCTCGGCAGCAACGTAATTTTTGATGATCTATTAAACCTCGTCAAGAACACTTCATCCCATTCTAAGGGTCAACCGTCGTTAATAAGTATATAAACTAACCAAGGGTTTGGGTTGAGTCCCAAGGGAGTAGTTCTTTCAGAATAATTCAGCAAAGTAAAAATAGCTAATGCTAGTCATAGCTAAAAGAAATATCGATTAAAAATATGATGAGTCGAAGTAGTTGAGACAAGTTTCAATAAACAATGAGGGTTTTGTAGAATAATTAACTAGTAAAATCACCTAAAATAAAAGAGATACGAATAAGGAGATGGGATTCGAGGGATCTGATGAAATATGAGCTTAAATAAACAACCGTGTACATGCTATTATAGTGAATAGCTGAAAATTTGTGACTAAGACAAACTTTAGTGGGGTAAATTCTCTCTCGAGCTACTTATCCCTAATAAACTTGGAATCTCTCAAACATCGAGAAGCCTCTATTATGCCCAGCCTTTGTCTTCGATCAGTCACTCTCTCGAGCTAAATATGTGGGAGGATGTACGATTCACTCTGTGAAGATAAACCCACAACAGCCGAATAACCTCCGGCTATTGATTGAGTAGTTTTGACCTAAATAACTCTCTCAAGTATGCCCCAGACAGAAAGATAAATCATATTTGCAACTAAAAATCCATCATGTTCAAATACAACTACTGAACGAAATCACAAATAAACAGCAAATTAGGAAGACCGATCACTAAATTAAACTCATATTCACATAATCACACCCCAAGAATTGGTTTTTCTCCTACTCATAGTAAAGCAATCAATATCATTACAAAAATTGGTTTCCATCAAATGGGTACGATAGATAATGTGTTTACACGAGGTAAGGATGATGATTTTTCAAGATCCACTACCAATTTCTTGAATTTGTGAACCTTTAAATCTTCAAGGTTAAAGAAAAAAGTCTCCAAAAATTCTAGGGACTCAAAATTAGAAGCAATGTTTGAAAAACATTGTCCAAAGCAAAAGAACTGATCCTAAGTTAAAAAATATTAATGAGTATTAATATTTTTTAAAAAAATTATGTTGTGAAGGATCACTCGACGAAGTTAATCAAGATCGCCGATCAACTCAACGATTAGTTCTTTGGTATAGTTCATCGCTGTTTTTCTTTTTCCTTTTGCAGCTTCGCGTTCTGTAACTTTGGGTGATGAAGTATTAGTTTGTGGAACTACTGCGCACCACTCCTACTGCTCCTTCTCATTGCTGACTTGATCTTTTTGTTCAACACATTGTACTTTAAATATTAGGGGAGATTAAGGCCATTTGGTGACTCGCTTATTGGGTTAGGAGATCTTCAACTTTTTTTTCTTCGTTTTTTTGAGCTGCCATTTTTTGGGATTTCATAATTCTTCACCCTCCATTGGTGATAACTAGACATAAGGTCAATTTTGGAGAAGTAACTTGGACCTTGTAGTTGATCGACCAAATACACTATCATTGGAAGATGATACTTATTATGAATGGTCACCTTATTCAACTGTCGATAATAAATAAACATTAGAGTGAACCATCATTTTTCTTAACAACCAAAACAAAATAACACCATGTAAAGATACTTGGTAGGATGAAACCTTTATCCAATAAATCCTTCAACTGTTCCATTAAATCTTTAAGTTCTACTGGAGCCATTCTATAAAAAGTAATAAAATTGGCTGCATATCTAAGAGAACATCAACACCAATGTCTACTTCCCTTTTGGTTGAAATACCGGGTAATTAATCTGGGAACACTTCCAGATACTCATTAGGGCCCGACTCAAGTGTAGGGGTTGCAGAATCAATATTCCTCACCCTAAATAAATGGTACAAGCTACCCTTACGAGTCATCTTTTAGATTTAACATAAAAAATAAAGCGACCTTTCGGAATAGAATTTCTTCCATTCCACTCTAGGAATGGCTAATTTGTGAAGTGAAACTGAAAGACCCAAGTCTACAATCATTAAAAGCATAACAAGAGTGCAAACCCGTCTAACCCAAGGATTACATGAAATCTAGAATATCAAGCTCTACCAAGTCAACAAGAGAAACTCTATGGCATAAGGAGATGGGATATTTTCTATTTATCCTCTCAACCAAAACAAAATAACAAACAAGAGTAGCTACAGTAATTGGTTAACAACATTTTGGGAAAAACATCAAATCTCATAGAAAGATATGGTGTCACAGAAGATAAGGTAGTACTGGGATAAAGTAAAGAATATATCTAGTTGGAAAATATTCAACGTACTACAAACCACATTAGGATACTCTTGTTCACCTCTAGTTTAAGAGCATAAAACAGTTTTTCTTAGGAGTACTAGAACCTGAAAAACTTGGGACGGATGAAGAAAAATGTTTATATAAACGAATATTATATCCCTCATTCTTAGAAACCAAAGGATAATACTCTATTATTTTATCCATCTTACCACAGCCAAAGCAAGCATTGGAACCCTCTAGACATTTGCTCTCACATTTACTTTAACACTTCGTCCAATTAGGAATAGATGGCCCATTTAAACCTTTTTAAGGCTTCATTGTTGGACCTTACTGAAGCTTTTAAAAAAGCTTTTCCCCAAAAAAACATTGTAGAAACATTGGACTACCACGTCCACCAGACATAGAGTTTGAATTGTTACTATCATCCATTATTGACCTCGTTGTTTCTCTAGACCTTTCTTTGAGCTTTTCCTCTTCAATTTTTGGCATGGACCATGATATGAGAAATATCCATGTAATGGAAAAAGCATAGTCGTTCGACACTCTTTGAAAACCGATTCAGACACACCCGAATGAACTTGCTAATCCTTGCCCTAGAGGCGGCAACAATAGAAGGAAGACACTTGGACAATTGAGTGAATTTCAAGGAATAATATTTTACACTCATATGTCCTTGTTGAACATAAATGAACTCAAGCACTTTAGCTCCCCTCATTTCAAAGGGATTGAATTTATCAAGAAAAGTGGACATAAAATTATCCCATTCGGATGGATCCACATCTACTAGTCTTGTCGCATTCCATTGGTTGAACCAAATTTGAGAAACCCCATTGAGTTGATAAACGGTCAATTCCTTCTTTTCTACAATAGTCAATTCCATGATATCCACCATCTTACAAGACACAACTATGAATTCTTTAGGATCTTCCTCAACATTAGCATCATGAAAATTCAAAAGGGTTCATCATTGTGAAATTAATCACTCTTGATGCCACTGTACCCATGTGATGCCCCAAAGTCAATTTTCTCCTAATGCCCAAAATATGTCCAAGCCGACGCTGATGAACAATTTGCTACTAGCGCATGGAGGCACAAATAATAAAGAAATCAAACAATTATATGTAGGCTTAAAATTAAGTACTCACCCGGCAAGTCCCCTGTTAACATATTTATAAAAGAAACAACTACTCCCTAGAGTTCACATAAATAAATAGCCAACTAGAATAAAAGTCTTGATAGGGACATTGATGCCACCATGATATCTATACACAAACATAAAACATTTATACATCAAGAAAATACACAAAACAACTCACGAGTTTCACCAATTAAACAAACATGGGCAACATGGACATATTGTATCTATACACCCCACACACTAATATGCAAGCCTCTAAGAGTAGAAAATATTCGCAGGACAAGGACCTAGCCTACCCAAAAATATTTATACAACAAAAGCTAATAAACCTGGAAACTCTGGCAACTCTGAAGGAAAAAGGCTAGCCAATCAGATAAATGTCAATTCTGCTACTGAGGAGGTCTACTGGGTAATCTGTCAGTATCTTTATGCATTAATTCAGCGCCTCCAAGCAATGGAGGATCAAAATGATTGACAAAGGATGAAATATGATAGACTAATAAGAAAGTATCATAATACTGTCAAACAACAACATAACTAATCCCCCATAAGCACGGTACAAACAACATACCACCTACCTAGGCCCCCATAATCCTGGAAATTGCCAATCAATCTACGTACCCCTACTAGTATCCCCTTGGCTTTTTGAGAAGTCACATAACCCTTTTTCTAATGATATAGACCCATAGGCTGCACATGGCCCTCTTAGTCTACATCACAGACCTGTGGGCTGCAAATATCTCTCCTTTGCATCAACATATCCTTATATGCAACACATAGCCCCATTAGACATCAAAATAGCCCCGTAAGCAACACATGACATTCTTTGGCATCAATATATCCCCTTTTGCAATGCATAGTTCTCATTTAAAAAAACATTTTCCTGTTAGATAGCATCATATGCCTTATAGGTAGTTCATAGCTCAACAACTAACCATAATAGCCCCATGGGAGACCAAAAACAATTGAATAGGCTAAAGGTGAGCAATTTAGCTATAGACAATATATATGAATAATCTCCTAGTCGTTCGTAACTTAGGGTCGTTCTTAACAGATTGTGTGTCCCTAAACTGAAAGTTAATTACCACGCACAATTCAATCTACAAGATCACCAATATTAACTACACTATGATATCACTCCCAATCTCTAAGGTATTTGTAATATGATAAGATTTTATTCCTATCTTTCTTCAAACATCCAAAAAACATGAATACAATTATAGCACTAAAAATAATCCTACTGCCACAACCTCTATAGACCTACAGTGTTCAACTCACCATGAAAATTATTCCAAAATGACAGGCTCGTGACAAAGTGTGATTTTCTAGAAGGAGACAAGAAGAGATCATGAACTCACAATGATGATTTGAGGAGTAATTATGTGATTTTATTGGGTTTCTTAATAGTTAATGATGTACTATGATTTCACGGTAATTTCCATGCATTTTTCTTAAAAGTTGTGTGTCTGTAGAGCCTTTTTGTTTTGTTTTGCAGGAAAGATGTCCAGGTTGACAGCGCAGAAAATAGCTGAAAAACTACAAAAGATGACCTGCGAAGGCTATCGATGGAATATTTTTGGTGACCGTCGATGTGCAGTTAAGGCTATAACAGAAGATTAGGGAAAAATCTGACCAAGTGTGGAACCACTAGAGAAAATGACGGTCTATCAATTTATTAGCAGAACCATACTGGTGAACCATCGATTTGTTAAAAGAAGGTTATAATACTTGACTTTTAAAGATTTCAAGTATGGAGTTACTGAGGATGATTGACAAGCCAAAGATGGATCGAGGGAACATACTGCTACACTATCATTTCATTCAGAAAGGGTGATATCCAGTGGAGCAAATGTATTTCCAAGTCTTGACTGACAGAGGAAGTCGACCGACCATCGATTGATCGATGATTTGTCAGTGAGGTCGTTGATTGAGCCGCATACCTACACAAAACTTTCCGTATTTCAATTATTTTTTATTGAGGACTCTATTTTATATCTATAGGGTTTTAAAACCTAATTTTTAGGGCTAGCAATTATTGTTATTGTTCAATTTTGTGTCTTTCAGATTGAGTTTTGCAAACATGGGAAGTTAATGAACCTTTTTGGATATGTTTTGAAGAATTTTCTTGCAATTTCAAGTTGAATTTATGGGTTTTTTCTTATTCTTATGTAAGTTCATGATATCATTCAAAATTATGAATTGTGATCTTGCTTGCATGGGTAACTAATTCCTTAACTAGGGTTGTGGGAACCGTAGGTTATTAACAAAGTATAACTAGTAATTAAGCAATTCTCAAATAGTGTTTTTGCATGTATTGTTAATTTTTTCTCTTAGAAGTCTTTTAATCTAGTGCACACATTAGAATTTGCCTTGTTGCTACTTCCCGAACAAAGGAGGTAAGAATAGGAAAAGAATAATCACCATTGATTTAGTGTGATACTATCTAATAGACTAGTTTCTATTGGTGCAAACTAGTAACTAAGCCATACATCAATTGTGATGTCTAATATGAGGAAAAGCTAAGGGTTAGTAAATTATACACACGTAGCCGGACAAAGGTAGGGGGTGAAATTCTCTACATGTCAGACCAAGAATTTAGAGATACCTAACATGTCAGTTCACATGCAAAACACTAGCGAAAAATTGCTATTGCTAGGTATACGAAGTTATGAACATGTGGGGAACACATATACCCTAGTTATTCTCACAACTTGGTAAAATTTCAATATCTACTTTAGTTTACTTGTTAAATTAAACTTTTTAAGGAACTACTTTTAAAAATACCCCCATTTTATTTACTTGTTTCAGAAATACATTGACTAATTGGACATAATTGGAATTAAATCTAAGTGGAAAACCATTTTCCTCGTAAAATCAGCCCCAAACTACTAGTTGGGTTCTCTACTTCATTACGACCGCTAATACTTCTTTAGGGAGGTATAATTTGAGCGTATCAAATTTCGGCGCCGCTGCTAGGGAATCAGGCTTTTAGATTAAATTTATTTTTACATTATTGAAATTTAGTCAACTATTTCCTGATTTTACTAATTTTTTTGTTCTAGTGTATGCAAAGTACACGAAGCCTAGGTGAACCACTCATTCCATATGACCCAGAACCAAATAAAAATCTGAGATGGATGGAAAATCAAGGCGTCCCAGTAAACCCTAACAGGAGGAATCCAAGTGATGGAGCATGTGAGCAGCCTCCACTACTAGTTGAGGGACACAACCAGGTACTCGATGGGAATCAACTTAGTGATGTATTGAGGGTGAAACCTCCTGCATCCCCACGACTTCGAGATTACTATAGGGGCAATGTGAATATTGCATATTCTGATGGAACTCATGTCCTACTCCCTCTGCCACCTGAGAGTATATTCTGGTGAAAAGTAGCTTGATGTAGATGCTTACCACAAGGGGTTTATTCTCGAGACTTCCATCGAAGGATCCACATTGACATAGGGAAAATCTGAGGTCTGTGTGTAAAACATATATGGGTAGACAAAACTTTTCTATGAATGTCAGTGGGATGCGAGTTTTTCCGTTATCACTCGAAGGAGATGCCAACATATTTTTCACCGAGCTACCTACAACTCTCTATATATTTGGGATTAGTTGAGAGATGTGTTCTTTGCACGGTTCTATATAGTGTCTAAGAAGCTCAACAAAAAGGATAAGGTAAAAAACTTTGTAGCGCTACCTGGATAGTTGGTCAATAGCTCTTTGGATATATTTACTACATTAATAAGAGGCATCCCAAACCATCATATTGATAATGATTCACTGGACGAGTACTTCTACAGAAATCAAGATCAAAACAACAAAGGAATGCTTGAGACAATTGAAGGTAATCCTATGGAGAATGTCCTTATACTGAGATTACAGAAAATTTGGAGAAGATATCTTGCAACAACAAGTCTTGAAGAACTAGAAAATCAGACACTGGGAGAAACACCTTTGAGGTTAAAGCTACTAACAATCCAGCTGCAAATGAGATTTGTGAAGAGATGGCGTAGATAAGAACTGAGATAGGGTTTATCTTGAAAAATATGAGCGTAGATGTAGAGAAGGTAAATGCGGTTAACTATTTGACTAATCCACCACCGTCAGTAGATGAATACTATTATGACCAGGATGCCTATGTAGTGAATGATCAGACAGGGGGTGTTCGACCAAACTCCCAAGGCTCCAATTAATAGAATTGGCGCCAAGGTCAAGGAAACCAAGGTTGAAACTTTGGTAAATACAATCGAGAAGGTAAATATGGACAAGATGGGAACTAAAACCATGACAATAACTTCAATCGGAATGACTATAATAACATAAATAATTAGAGTGGGCCATATGTTCCCTCAAAAAATTAGGAACTTCCTCCTAGGGACGATGGAGGTAGTATGGAGCGAGTAGAGGATATGCTACAAAAGATGATGAAGAGGGTTTGATGTGAGTGATGAGAATGTAAAGGACATGAAAGGTGACTTAGGTAACATTAAACAAAAGGTGGATGGGCATGCGCTTTCGATATGGAATCTTTAGCTACAAATGGCTAAGTTGTCAACTATTGTGAACCCATGACAACCTGCACTCTTCCAACAAACACCATTATGAATCCTAAAAATAACGGGCATTGCATCGCAGTCACTACTCGAGGCGGTAAGTAGACCATTGATCCACCTATGCCATCTGTAGTAGAAGGTGATATGAGGAGGTATGAAGATGTAGTAGAAGCTAGTGTAGAGTTGGTGGAAAAAACGGCGACAGAAGCAGAGGTATCTCACAAGGTGGTCCCAATTCCTAGACCTCCACCACAATTTCCTCAGAGAATAGTAAAGAAGACTGAAGATGGTAAATACCGGCAATTTATCACTATGTTGAAACAGCTTTCCATCAATGTCCCTTTGGTAGAAGCTTTGGAACAAATGTCCGTTAATTCTAAGTTTATGAAGGACATGGTGAAAAAGAAGAGATCGGTGTGTTTTAAAGATAATGACAAAATGCAACATAATAGTTCTATTGCTAGAAGGTCTCTTGTGCAGAAGAAAGAAGATCCGGGAGCCTTTACTATTCCATGTACGATTTTGTGTTTCTTCACTTCGAAGGTTTATTTCGAGGTCCCCATTACTCTAGGAAGGCCATTCGTTGCAACTAGGCCTACATTAGTCCCATTCGAAAAGAGGTAGATCAAATTTAGGTTTAAAAATGAAGAAACTTTTAGTATATGAAGGTCTATGAAGTAGAGTTTGTGAGATCCAAAATGTATCTGCTATATCTTAATTGATTGAGAGAATATCTGAAGTACATATTGAAGAGAGACTAGGTGTCGAGGCCCCAGCAGAAGTTATCATGAACTTTGAAAGTGATAATATTGAAAAGTATGCTTCTTTTGTGGCCGCACTTGAATGAAACAAATATCTGTCAAGGCCGAAGAAATAGGAGTTGGATATAAAGCATCGCGAATCTCCACCTGCGAATCCATAAATTGAGGAGGCCGCAAAATTAGAACTTCAGGCTTTACTACCCTATCTGAGGTATGTGTTCTTGGGTAGAGATGACACTTTGCCATTGGTAATTGCAGAAGAATTTAATGGCAAGTAGAGTTCTTATTGCAGGTATTGAAAAGGTTCCAACAAGCACTTGGTTTGGACTATTGAGGACAATATTGGGACCCCTCCCGGTATTTGTTCCCACAAAATCCAACTCATGCCCGATCACATACCGTGCATTGAGCACCAAAGAAGTTTGAATACACATATGCAAGAGATACTACAAAAGGAGATCATCAAGTGATTGGATAATGGAGTCATCTATCCTATTGCTAAAAATTGTTGGGTGTGTCCTGTTCAGTGTGTGCCTTAAAAGGTAGGATGACAGTTTTACCTAATGAGAGGAATGATCTTGTTCTAATGCGGCTAGTAACCAGATGGTTAATTTGCATGGACTACCAGAAGTTCAATGCGTGGACTGAAAAGGGCCATCTCCCCATTCCCTTTATGGATCAGATGCTAGAAAGACTTGCTGCAAAAAGTTGGTATTGCTTTACCAATGACATTTTGGGCTACTATCAGATCCATATTGCACTCAAAGGGATTCCATTTGGGTTATGTAATGCACCGGCGACCTTCCAGCATTGTATGATGTTGATATTCTCCAATATGGTGGAGGACACTATTGACATGTTCACGGATGATTTTTCTGTAGTAAGAGAATCATTTGATTAGTGTATGAGTAATTTTGCTGTGGTGCTCAAGAGATATGAGGACTGTAAGTTAGTGCTAAATTTGGGATAATGTCACTTTATGGTGAAAGAAGGGATTGTGTTGGGCCATCAAATCTACGAAAAGAGGATAAAGGTTGATTGAGCGAAAGTGGAAGTGATAGAGAAGATTCCTCCACCCATCTCTGTCAAGGGTGTGAGAAGTTTTATTGGGCACACGGGTCTTTATAGGAGGTTTATTAAGGATTTTTCAAAAATTGCACATCCTCTGTGAAAACTTCTCGAGAAGTAATGTAAGTTCTATTTCAATGAATCGTGTTTGAAGGCATTTCAAAAGTTTAAAGAGACAATGGTATCACACCCATTATTGTTTCACCAGATTTGAGTGAGTCATTTGTAGTGATGTGTGATGTGGGTGGCGTTGAATTCAAAAAATTTTGCTATTATTTTCTTGGCACCATGGTCATAGTGCATACCGACCATTCTTATTTGAGGTACTTGATAGATAAAAATGATGCCAAGCCAAGGTTGATCAGATAGGGATTGTTGCTGCAACAGTTTGATTTTGAGGTGAAACATAGAAAGCGGAAACATAATCAAGTTGCCAACCACTTGTCTCGATTGGAGGATGAATTTATGTTTGTATTTGGAAAAAAGGATGAAATTGGTGATGCATTCCCAGATGAACATGTATTGGCCGTTTCATAGGATTTGATCCCATGGTTTTGAGGCTTTACAAACTATCTGGAAATTGACGTGGTCACATAAAATTTGACATTCCACTAAAGGAAATATTTCATGAATGATGTGAAAAAGATCTTTTTGGATGAGACTTATTTATATCGGAGTTGTGCCAATGGGATAATTGTTCGTTCTGTACCTGAGATTGAGATGTTGAGTTTTTTGGTGGCATGTGACTCCTCGGCTTTGGGTTGGCACAATAGTGGTATCTTCATTGCGCATAAGATCTTGCATTGTGGGTATTATTGTCCAACCATTCACCATGATGCTCGGGATTTTTCCAAATCATGTGATCGGTGCAAATGAGATGGAGGAATTTCAAAAAGGCAAAACTTCCCTTGAATCATATTATTTTGATTGAGGTTTTTTGATGTATTGGGCATTGACTTTATGGGCCCGTTTGTGAGTTCCAATGGAATGAAGTTTTGTCTTTTAGGGTTGACTATGTGTCGAAATGTGTGGAAGCAATGACGTTTACAGAGAATCAAAGAAAGAGTGTCACCACATTCTTCAAAAGGAATATCATTCACGATTTGGTACACCTAGGGCCATTTTTAGTGATGGTGGCTCTCACTTTTGTAATATATTTTTTCAAAGGGAGAAATATGGTGTTTGCCATAATGTGTCTACTCCTTACCATCCATGGACTAGCGGCAAGTTGAGCTATCCAATCGTTATATAAAGGAAATTCTGGCGAAAATTGTGAATGCTAATAGAATAGATTGATCATCAATGCTTGATGATGATCTTTAGACCTATCGCACTGCATACAAGACTCCCATAGGTATGTCTCCATACCAACATGTATATGGGAATGGTTGACACTTTCTGGTCGAGCTAGAGCACAAAGTGATTTGGGCAATGAAGAACAAAGACTAAATGGGTTAAATGAGATTGATGAGTTTCTTCTAAAGGCATATGAAATTTCAGCGATCTACAAAAAGACGATAAAGAACTGTTACAACCGAAGGATTGAAAAGCGTGAATTTTTGATTCATGATTGTTTGCTTCTACTCAAATCTAGGCTACGCTTGTTTCTGGTCAAACTAAAGTCCGAGTGGAAAGAGCCATTCCTCATAAATAAAATGTTCCCACATACAGCGGTTGAGTAGAAGTATAAGGAAGGCGCAAAGTTCACAGTCAACGCGCAAAGGATAAAGATCTATCTCGGGCATGTAGAGAGTGTTCATGAAGTGGTTGAGGCCTATCTAATGAATTCTGAGTAATGAAGGGGAATGCATCGTTCCACGACGTTAAATCAAGCGGTTCTTAGGAGGCAAACCAAGGTGTATCCTCCAGCAAACAGTAGGTTTTGTTTTCCTAGTAGCAATAGTCCTAGTTTTGTTTTGTTTTTTCTCATTACTTCATTTTTGCATGTGTGCTAGTGTGGGATAGAGATTAGTATAGGGTCAGTGTCTCAAAAGTGTAATAAAAAAGACAGAAAGAATTGCATAATGGGTGTTACATGTGCAGGAATAAAAATCAATAATCTATAGAAAATAGTCTTGTTTAGATGTCTATGGACCCCGTCGACGGAAAGTCGATGGTGTCCATAGATCCCAGGTTTGTTTCCTGATTTTTCTAAGTATGAAATGATCGATATTTCCAATCAACGAACTGTCAATTGACCTACTGTCACGACCAAGGAGCACCCCCTACATGTAACATGGTGTACTCGACCTGTCGGAGGTGTTATACAAGCCAATAGTTATCAGCCATCGCATTCTCATAGTAAATTTAGCGAAAAATTTAAAACATTCATAGTACATCATATGCTAGAAACATCACTTCCTTTATATAACAAAAAAATCATAATACATAGTTAAAGGCTCTAGTCTCTTTTGCCATCCTAGACTCACTATCATTAGCATACAATATGGATATGACTCTTATAACATAATACATCAGTACAATATTAAGTTGACTTTACAGCAAGCTAGACATTAGGACATACATGGACTTAAGCATTACAGTAAAGTAGACATTAGGAAATCCTTGAACTTAAGGATTCCTTTCCTTGAGCTTGAGAATCACCTATCAAGATCCTCACCATTAAAGACATCCTTTAAGCAATCCATAACCTACACTTTGTATAAAGGTTGAGAAGAATGGAGTTAGTATAAGAATTTACTAAGTGTGACAACCATGCAAACACATGCATATTTAAAAGTGACATTTCTCTTAAAATCATACTTCATGCCTTTTTGAGAAAAATCTTCATAAAACCTTTTTAGAATAAGCATTATATAAAATTTACATACTTCATATAGGCATATTCAATGATTATACATCATATAAAATCACACCATGAATTTAAAGCATTTTTGGATCATTTTACATTAAGTTAATTTTCCTTTTATATTGAATTACGTTCATTTTATAGTGAATCCTTTTCTTCTTAATTCCTTATTCCACGAATTAACTCTCTAGTGATACTTGGTGTAATGCATCACCTTAAGGCCAAAAGGAAGTCATACATACTCTACATAAGCCAACACATACCATCATAGAAGTATAGTACATTATAGACACAATTAACTCAAGACCATAACAACATTACAATGATATCTATTCACTTTGCACCTATACTAATATCACTTGACACATCAATATGGCAACATAGACAACTTCATTCATGTCAACCAATACTTTCACCATGAAGTCATTAGGACCAACATTATGCATATACAACAATACCACTTCATATAGGCTCATACCATGCATTTAATCACAACAAGAAGACAAATACTACAAAGTCATGCAAGAGAACCATAAACATAGTCATATACATTAGAACACCTTCGTAGAACATCCTAAAGAGATACTTGTGCAATGTATAGGTAAGTTCATTACTCTCAGCTATCCTAAGCAACTTCCCTTAGGTCATCCTTGTAGATACGTAATCTTGACCGAATTAAAGTTTTATATCCTTTTTAGAGCATAAATAATTTTATCAATCTAAATTAAATATATTTTGACTTTTTTTTATTATTTTCATTAAGTTTGTTTAAAAGATATAAGAATAAACAACATAAATATAATTTTTATTAGATAAGTTTATTTTGATTGTTGTAAAAAAGATATATATATATATATATTATTTAAATAAACTAATATTTTTTAATTATATTTTTTAATCATCCCTTAAGCTTTTATTTATTTATTTAGTTAAAGCAATTAATAATTATATAATTATCATTTTATATATATATATATATATATATATATATATATATATATATATATATATATATTAAAAAAAAAACCTCGAACACTCCCCACGATCCCATGACCCCACTCCCCACACCCCACTCAACTCACACACAACACTCCCCACTTACCACCTATATACATACACAGACATTAAAAAGAAAAGGGAGGAAAAAGAAGAAAAGAACAAAAATAAAAAAGAAAGGACACGAGAGAAAAAAAAAGAACAGAAAGAAAGAGAAAGAGGGAAAAAATCTGCAAGTAAAAAAAGAAAAGGGAGGAGAAATCAAGAAAAAGGAAGACAACACACAGTAGAAAATATTATTCTCATCTTTTTACTTTTTTAAAAAATCACAAACAAAGGTTGAGTTTTGAGGTTCACTTTCGTTGTTTCAAGTTCGTGGTTCCTTGTTAGGATTATATCATTTCCTTGAATTTGATTTTCGCAAAAGGTATTATTCAATATTCATTTATAATAATATATTCATGATTATGTGGTATTTATTTTTCATGTTATGAATTTAATCATGTTCTAGGTAGGTTCAACCCTTTCATTATAATATTGAAATACGGTAAATATGTGTATATTGTTAAAATTAGAACAAATTATGTATAGTATCGTATTTTATCTTTATGGCTAGTATCTGGTGAAATAGTTCTTGCTCCTATTTAATCATAGTAATTAATATTTATTTTTAAAAAAAAAATTATATTTATGTATATGTTAAGTTGAAGCATGAGAAAAATTATTTAAATGATTGTATGTTCCATATAATCTGTAAAGTTAATTTCGACAATACGCCTCATATTTATTTATTTGTTTGTTTATTTCCCCTTATAATTTTTGGTATGCATATTTTATTGTGAATATAAGTTTAATTGTTTAAAACCTAATCTCTTTGTTTGTGCCTAGATATACTAGATTAGAAAAATAGTTTATGATAATATTGACTGAGAAAATTTGTGAGATAGAGTTGATTTGCAATTTATTTAATGCTACTATTAACAATCATATAAAGAGGACTATTGAATATTATATTGAAAAAATAATAATTATTGAATTGTTATAATATGCTTACTATTTTTTCTTTCAAATAACAAGAAATGAAAAATAAAATAAAAACAATGTAAACATTACCTACCTACATATATATATTGATGACCAAAAAGAGAAAGATGGGAAAAAATAAGAAAAGAAAAGAAAAGTAGTGAAGAAGGAACGTTCGAATTAGAAAAAGAATAATAAAATAATATATATATATATATATATATATATATATATATATATATATAACAAAAAGAATGTAAAAAATGTACACGAAAAAGTAAAAAAAAATATACTTTAAAAATGAAAAGATACAAAAAGTATACTGTTAAAAATATATAAAATATTTTATCATTATCATTAAAAAAACAATACTATTAAAAAGGGTAAGAAAAGAAAAAGAAGAAATCAATGTAAAAAATAAATATAAAAAAAACATAAGGAAAGTTAAAAAAAAAAACGTGAAAGATTAGTATAAAAAGAAGTAAAAGAGAGAAATTAAGAAGCAGACAAGTGTTGAAAGCATGAAAAATAAATAAACAATTAATGAAAATGTGTAAAAACTTCACATGTTTATAAAATAGTGCAGTTTTAAATATGTTAATATAAATCAAAGAATGAGAGTAAATATAGTTGTCTTAATAATATAATATTCAAAAATTAGTTTAAGTCATAAGAGTCCATAAAGTGACCGTGCTAGAACCACGGGACTCGAGGGATGCCTAATACCTTCCCCTCGGTCAATAGAATTCCTTACCCGAACTGGTTAGCAGACCAAACAAAGAGTCATTTCCTTTTGATTAAAGGATTAAATAAAAGGTGACTTGGAACACCATAACTCAATTCCAAGTGGCGACGTTGAAAAAACTAAAATAATCCCATAATTAATAACGTCACTTAAATTGGAAAAACCCTTACGCCGTCGCGCGAAAAAGGGGTGTGACATCTCTGGCGTCTCCGCTGGGGACTAGAATTCGAGCTTGTAAACATGGATTTCTACATGACTTTATTATGTATACGTACTTATCGATTTGTGAATATTGTGTTTAATGGCATAATGTGTTATTTGCTTGGTTATTTACCCTTTTGATAATATGTTAATTATCATATAACTATCTTTCCTCACGCCTCCACCTGAGTCTTCTGAGATACTTTATTCGGAGATGCGATTACGCTCCTGAGCCATGAGATACCAGAGATGCGGCAATGCTCCTGGGAAGGATTCTATAGTAACACATGTCTTAGGATGGGAAGGACTAAAAGTGAGGCCAGAAAGCCCTGCTACTGGTAAGCTGTCCCTTCTCGACTCGAGTAGTCCACTCGTTTTATGGCCAGTCTAGACACCTTCCGAATTAGATTGTTTACCTAGTAAAACAAGCCTCAACAATGACTATCCATAATAGGATTCGATTTATCTGCATCATGCATAATGTTGAATTAATGGGGAGCTCGACATAAGGGTCGAGCCTGTCTTGGAGAAGTATCCCTACTTGAGACTATCATATACATTATTTGTGTTATTTGTTACAGTATTGGGAAGACTATACAAATGTTGATCGGCTTTAGATGAATGAATTATAATGAAAAATTAATTATAACGAAAAATATCAAATTAATATTTTGACGTAATCCTTTTATTAAACACAGTTTTTTCTATCAAAATTCATATTTCTTTTACAAATAGAAAAATCTATCATTACCATCAAAGTTTTTTATATATAAAAAAAAGATTGAAAATTTAATCAACAAAAATAAAATACAATCGAATATACTAATATTTTTAATTCTGGGAAAACTTTTAAGGGCTATTAATATATATATATATATATATATATATATATATATATATATATATATATATATATATATATATATATATATATATATATATATATATTTTCTCTCATTCTTCATTTAATAACTATTTTTTAAAAAAAAAAAAATTAATTAAAAAAAAAATAAGAAAAAAAAAAATTAATTACTTTTTTTATGTGTGTGTGTATGTGTATGATTATTTTATAAAAAAATAATAAAAAAATTGCTTTGTTTTTTGTGTGTGTATGATTTTTACTTATTCTTATTTAAAAAATATATTTTATTATAAAAAAAATAAAAATTTATTTTTTTTTGTGTGTTTGATTTTCCGTTATTCTTGTTTAAAAAATATATATTTTAAGCCTAGTTTGTCACTATCATAATATAGGGAAATATGAATCCATATGGAAAGGGAGATAAGAGACAAAGGGAGGACCAATCACCTCGATTCATGATATTGGATAAGGCCCCAACACTCTTGAAGACATGGTATGAAAATATGACAAACCATAGAAGAGGAATGGTGTTCAAACGCTTGGGATTTCTACGAAGTCTTTTGTATGTTGAGCCACAACGGGATTTGATAGAAGCGCTAGTGCATTTTTGGGACCCGTTAAGGAATGTATTCCGTTTTTCTGACCTGGGAAGCACACAATTATGATGCCTTCGTGGTGGCTTTTTTGGGGATCATGGTATTTCCAAAAAAGGGAGGAAAGATTAGCATGAACTTAGCTGCAGTCATTACTACATTTGAGAAAAAGCCTAATATCACCCCCGTACCAATGGTTCTGGCTGACATCTATTTTTTTTTAACTATTTGCAAGAATGGAAAAGACTACTTTGAGGGATGCAATATGTTATTACAACTATGGATGATTGAACACATTCGTCATCACCCTTATGCAGTAGACTTTAAAGTAGAATGGAATAATTATATTGGAGGCCACAAAGAAAGAATCAAAGATCATAGTTTTCTGAAGGGTATTGAAGCTTAGAAGAAACACCTCAATAATCTGACTGCTGACAAGATTGTGTGGAATTATCATTGGTTTCCATCGGTCGAGGTGATATACATGTCTACTTTTCGATTGTTCATTATCCTAATGGGTCTTCGAGGTGTCCAACCTTACATGCCACTTAGAGTCATGTGACAACTTGGCGACGCCAGTTTATACCACCCAATGAAGATATGCGTGAATTCATGTATGAGTTTCATCCTAAAATACCTTTAAGGCAATCAGAGATATTTAAGATTTTGGGGGGATGCATACTCTCAAGTCCCCACGATATGGTGAAGGATCGCACAAGAGGTGAGGTGGACCAAGCACACTTAGACTGGGTTCATGATCAGCCCCTTCCTAAGGTTATGCCAGAAGGGTCAATAAAAATTCCTATAGATCAAGAAGCAGAAATTGAGGTTAAGATTAAGCTAGCTCGCCTCAAAGTCGAGAGAAGCTACAAATCTACTCTGGATATCCTAAGTAATGAACTGAAAAACGCTAAAGAGGAGTTGGCCCAACGTAATGTGATATTTGAAGTTAGAGTTAGAAAACACCGCTCTACCATTCTAACCTTACAAGAAGTCTTGGGCATTGCCACAGGCGCTATGGAGCAACATGAAGAGGAGTATAAGAAAGAAAAGGCCCAACTTATCTGCTCACAGTCTAGACTCCAAACTCAAGTTAAAGCCTCTATGGAACTGGAAAAAGAAATAGCAAGGCGTTTCAGTGCTTATCAGGCAGACTGTGAGATTGAGAGAGGTCAAAGGATAAACGAGCGAGATGCACTCCACCTTCAAATAGAAGAGCTCCAAGAACAAAGGGAAAATTTGACGCATGAAGTCAATACTGCTCACCACTGGTTACAGAATTTTTATGACAATATGGATGAAGCCAGAGACCGAATACTGAAACTCAAGGATGAACTCAACAATGTTTATGCTAGATATTTACACCAGAACGATGACAGGTTGGCCGACAGGCCCGTGCTTTGGCTCCATATCTACCGAAAGCGTTGGCGAAGATTTATAAGGGTCTTGGAGATAATTAAGATTCGAGGATTCAGTTTCTTTTCAAGTCTATTTTCTTAGTAGTGATTATTTCATTTTATTTTTTTATTATTTTTAGTTTTTTCTCTTTCTTTCCGTTTTAAATATTCTACTTCATTTAGAGTCTATCTAAGTCCTAGGTACTTCTTTTTTTTTTGTTTTATTCAAATCCTTGTTTTTAAAATATTTGAAAATGAATGAAAAAAGATTTGCTTTCGGTCACCTTATGTGCATATGTCATGCAAAAAAAAATAAAAAAAATTAAAAAAATGATTATTAATATTTTTCTCGAACTACGCAAGATCTGATTCATGGGTCAAACATGATACGTAGGCAACCCAGGGGGTTTGATCCAAATTATTATTATTATTTTCTTTTCTTTATTCTTTCTACTTTCTCTTAAAAAAAGATAATCATAGTGATAATAACTAAATAAATAAATAAGTAAATAAATAAATAATAATAATAAATTATTAAAAAACTAATGAAGAGAAGAATGCCTAGGTAAGCCGGGATGAAACATAAGGTCCTCCATATTAGAAGTATGTATGTGGATACAATGTGCATAATCTCTTAAACACTAATCGGTTTGTTACTCCATTCAGAGAGAGAAAGAGATAGAGAAATGGAGAGAGAAAGAGAGAGAGACATACTAGCTTAAAGGTAGTTGGTTTGTGGTTAAACTGACATCACATCCTTACAACACAAGATCGAAAGGGAAACAGAAAATGGCCCCCAAAGACGGGAATGAATCAGACAATGATGAGGAGATCCAAAACCAGATGACTTCACAAAAAACAGGGACAACAGAAGAGATAAGGGCGTTAAAAAAACAAATGGCAGAGATATACGAGGCTTGGATGAGTGTAAAACCTCCACCGTCTTCAATCCGAGACTATTTTAATACAAATATGTCTCACCCTATCCAGATGTCGACAAGCGATCCGATATATCCCCCTGGATTCAGCCCCTATGCCAACACATTCAATGTCGCTGGAACTTCTACGGTGTGCCCTTCGAATACGCCTGCGATAAGTAATCCACTCTTTTTGTCAACTGCCTCGACTAAAAGCATCCCGCAGCCAACGATGGTGCCCAAATCCAACAGCGCTCCTCCGCCCAAAGTTCGGCGTGATCAGAGTCATTAAAATTCCAAGCTCTCATCCCCACATTCATCAATATAGCTCCCCTGTCGAAATTGAGAAGATGGTCAAAAATTAGGAACATGAAGAAATGACTAAGAAAATGGAGAGTTTGGAACAGAGTATAAGAGATATGCAAGGACAAGGAGGCCACAAAGGCATTTCGTTCAGTTACTTGTGTATGTTTCCTCATGTCCATTTGCCTGCTGGTTTTAAAACTCCAAAGTTTGAAAAATACGATGGTCACGGAGACCCCATAGCTCATCTAAAGAGATATTGCAACCAATTGAGGGGTGCAGAGGGTAAAGAAGAGTTTCTTATGGCCTATTTTGGGGAAAGCTTAGTAGGGATTGCATCTGAATGGTTCATAGATAAGGATATCACCAACTGGCACACATGGGATGATTTGGCTCGATTTTTTGTACAACAATTCCAATATAATATTGACATTGTTCCAAATCGCTCCTCGCTAGCCAACATGAGAAAAAAGACCACGGAAAATTTTCGTGAATATGCTATCAGATGGAGGGAACAAGCTGCTAGGGTTAAACCACCGATGAAGGAGTCAGAGATGATTGACGTTTTTCTCTAGGCGCAAGAACCTGATTACTTTCACTATCTGCTTTCTGCCGTGGGGAAGAGATTCACTGGAGTTATTAAGGTAGAGGTAATGGTGGAAAATGGCATCAAGTCTGGAAAGTTTGTAACTCAAGCCGCCTTAAAAGCCACAACACAAGTGGTTCAAAATGGTTTTGGAAATATTAGAGGGAAGAAGAGAAGGAGGATGTGGCCACTATTGTATCAGCGCCTAGGACTCATGTTCTAGTTAATTCCCCACATAACTATTTTCCTTCCCAAGCTCTACGATATTCTATGCCATACACTCCATATCATGTTTTTAATGCACAACCAATTGCACCCCCTTCTTATCCACCATGGCGTACACCAACTCCACAAAATCATCCACCTCCCCCACAAGTTCATCAAAATATTGCTAGAATTCCTTTCCGTCCTAGACCACAAAACAAAAAGGGAAATGGCGTTAAAGATGAGTTCACTCATATTTGGGAGTCGTATGCTAGCTTGTTCCAAAAATTAATGACATTGAATGTTTTGAGTCCTATTGAGAGAAAGATGTGGAATAGTCCCCGGAGAAATTTGGATTATTCTCAACATTGCGCATATTGTTCAAATGCCCCAGGGCACAACATAGAGAGATGTTGGTATTTGAAAAGGGCCATTCAGGATTTGATCGATTCTAATAGAATTATAGTTGAAAGTCCGAGTGGACACAATATAAATCAAAATCCATTGCCGAGGCATACTGAAACTAAAATGCTGGAAATTATGAAGGTCATGAAGAGTTTGCATCTCCGTATAAGCCAATCCTTAGGTTTAGAACTGGCATCGAGAAGTCAGCAAATGTTGTTGAAATAATAAAAATGATGCCTTTAGGGGCGGAAAGTGTGTTAGAAAAGTTGAGTCCATCAAACACATTCATCTTAACTGTGAAAGGAGACCTTGAAAATGTTTGGGCAAGTCCGAGTAAGGCAAAGTCGCTTATCCCAAAAAGGCAAAACAAGCCTATCTTGATCATACAAGGGGCCCATGTTCCTCCTGTGATTATCAGGCCAGTATCCCAGCTCCCAATGACTAACCCCAAAGCTGTTCCTTGGAGTTATTAGCCTACTGTCATGACATATAAGGGAAAAGAATTTGATGAAGAAATAGATGAAGTAGGAGGAATAGCCAGTTCAGGAAGATGTTATGTCCCGATGGAATTAAGGAAAATTAAAAATGACCAAACACAAATAAAGAGTTCGGTCACTGAAGGAGAGGCAGAGGAATTCCTAAGGAAGATGAAACTATTAGACTACTCTGTGGTGGAACAATTAAGAAAAACTCCAGCCCAAATATCTTTGTTGTCTTTGCGAATACATTCTGATGAACATCGTAAGGCTGTAATGAAAATTTTGAATGAAGCACATTTCCTAGTAAAGTTACAGTGAGTTAGTTAGAGAAGATTGCTGGGAGAATATTTGAGGTAAAACGCATCACCTTTTAAGATAATAAAAGCTCGTCGATCCAAATAAATCATTCTTCCGGTCTCTCTTCGCTCCCCACCCCAAAACTGACCCACGGCACAGCGCCCATTCGCTTCGCGCGCGGGAAGGCAACGAAGTTCAGTTCATGAGACCGCAGCGCAGCGGAGTGGAGCAGCCGCGACACTTCCTTACTGGATCTCGCTGGTGGCCACCTAAACGGTAGGTAGGCGGCGGATGTGTGACATTTGGAGTTGTCGTAACTACCCAAAGAAGGTACAGGACATAACCAAGGCCTACTTATCACTATAAAGTGTGAGATTTCGTATGTCACTCGTGTTCTAATTGATGGAGGATCTGGAGCAAATATTTGTCCCTTATCAACTCCACAGAAATTGAATGTTAGTGCTGAAAGGGTCCGACCCAACAATGTATGTGTTAGAGCTTTTGATGGGTCAAAAACATATGTTATTGGTGAGATAGAGCTCGTACTAACCATAGGGCTTGTGGATTTCCATGTGAATTTTCAAGTGTAGGATATCAACACGTCCTACAATCTATTGTTTGGGAGGCCATGGGCGCATAGGGAAAGAGCAGTCCCCTAAATGTTCAATTAAATGATTAAGTTTGAATACTACCGACAAGAGGTAATTGTTCATGGTGAGGGGGATTTGTCATTTTATAAAGACTCTTCCTTCCCTTTTATCAAGGCAGATAATGAGAATGAGGCACTAGTTTATCAAGCTTCTGTGGTAGTGGTTATTGAGAATGTCCCCGAGAGGAGTGTCATTTCAAAACCAAATAGGCCCATCCGCGTCGGTAATGGTGGTGAATGAATTGTTGAAACATGGGTTTGAGCCGGGTAAAGGCTTAGGAATCTGCTTGCAAGGGAGAGCTTATCCTGTGAGTCTACGAAAGAGCATCGGTACTTTTGGATTAGGCTACCAACCTAGAGTCTAGGACAAAATGAAGGCAAAGAAGCAGAAGACAGATGTATGGTCACTTACCAAGCCTATACAACCAATCTACAAATCTTTCATCAAAGCCCGCGCAACAGAATCTTATCAATCATATTTTCCAGAGCCAGTGATGAAAGTTAGCGAAGAAATGATCAACTATTTTCAAGATTTATTTGTCGAGGTTGATATGGTGGAACTCGGAGAAGGCACTAGCGACAGAGATGTGCAATTCATTGGTCCTGATATCAATCTAAACAATTGGGAGGCCACCCCTCTCCCCGTTAAAGACGAATCTTGGTAGTCTGTCTTGTTTTTTCTTTTGTCGTCCGATTCATTCAAGGATTGTAATTTAGATTTTATCTTGTCTTTTTATTTCAAACATTCTATTTCCCTTTTCAATAGGATGTAATTGCATCTTTATTTCAGTCTAATATATTTGTTCATTTTCTTTTATACAGTTCTTTCTATGCCGATTCTAGTGATATGACATGCATGCAGAATTTTCCGCCAGATCTTAGTATCCAATCTAATCTTCGACCTAATATTGAAATAATAAGTCGAGAAATCGAATATGATGAAGACAGAGTATTTGAAGAAGTAAGGAGGGATTTCAATCATTTTGAAAATAAGTCAAATCCAAACATGAGTGAAACTGACACGATAAATTTGGGGGATCAGGAAATTATTAAGGAGACTAAGATAAGTGTACATGTTCGACATCAATAGGACGATATAATCCATACCCTGTTTGATTACAAAGATGTTTTTGCGTCATCTTATGATGATATGCCTGGATTAAGCACTGACATGGTTGTTCACAAGTTGCCAATTGATCCTAATTTTCCTCTGATAAAGCAGAAGTTGAGAAAACTTAAAACCGACATGAGTGTAATAATTAAAGAGGAGATCACAAAACAACTTCAGCCCAAAGTCATTCAGGTCGCTCAATATCCTTCTTGGTTAGCCAATATCGTACCTGTCCCTAAGAAAGACGGCAAAGTTTGAATGTGTGTTGATTATCGTGATTTGAATAAGGCAAGTCCAAAAGATGTTTTTCCTTTGCCTAACATCCATATTTTATTGGATAATTGTGCTAAACATGAGGTTGCATTATTTGTGGATTGTTATGCGGGCTACCATCAGAATACTATGGATGATGAAGATGAAGAAAAAAACATCTTTTATCACTCCATGGGGTACATATTGTTATCGTGTTATGCCTTTTCGATTAAAAAATGCAGGGGTAAATTTTTTGAGAGCAATGACAACCATGTTTCACGATATGATGCATAGAGAAATCGAAGTTTATGTGGATGATGTTATCATTAAATCTAAAAAACAGTCAAATCATGTGAAAGACTTAAGGAGATTCTTCGAAAGGCTCCGCAGGTATAATCTCAAGATTAATCCTGCAAAATGTGTATTTGGAGTAACATCGGGGAAGCTTTTGGGGTTTATAGTTAGTCGAACAGGTATCGAGTTAGATCCTTCAAAAATAAAAGCAATTCAAGAATTGCCACCTCCAAAGAACAAAACTGAGGTTATGAGCCTTCTAGTAAGGTTAAACTACATCAGCAGATTCATTGCTCAACTCACAACAACTTGTGAGCCTATATTTAAGTTGTTGAAAAAGAATGCCACAGTTAAGTGGACCGAAGAATGTCGAGAAGCTTTTGAAAGAATTAAGAATTACCTATCGAATCCCCCTGTGTTGGTTCCTCCCTAGCTGGGAAGACCTTTGATATTGTATATGTCAGTACTGGATAATTCTTTTGGTTGTGTACTGGGTCAGCATGATGACACAGGGAAGAAAGAGCGGGCCATTTATTACCTCAGCAAGAAGTTTACCGTTTACGAAGCGAAGTACACCCTTCTTGAAAGAACGTGTTGTGCCCTAACTTGGGTAGCACAAAAGTTGAAACATTATCTTTCATCTAATACTACTTATCTTATCTCTCGTATGGATCCGTTGAAATATATTTTTCAAAAGCCCATGCCCACAGGCAGGCTTGTGAAATTGCAAATATTTCTCCCAGAGTTCGACATTATCTATATAACGCGGACCGCAATGAAAGCTCAAGCATTGGAAGGTCATTTGGCGGAGAACCCTATTGATGAAGAATATGAACCACTTATAACCTATTTTCCAGATGAAGAGATATCTTGTATCGATGAAGTTATTCACGATAACGATCAAGGTTGTAAGTTATTCCTTGATGGTGCCTCCAAAGGAGTTTAAATAGGAGCTGTTTTTATGTCTGGATCGGGGGAATATTACCCTATATCAGCCCAACTTAGATTCTATTGTACTAATAATGTCTGAGTATGAAGCGTGCATTTTGGGTCAGAGGTTAGCTGTTGACATAAGCATCCAAGAATTGTTAGTGTTAGGAGACTCAGACTTACTAGTTCATCAAATTCAAGGAGAATGGGAAACTCGAGACCCAAAGCTCATACCATATCAACATTGTTTACAAGGTTTTTGTCAATGATTCGTGTCGATAAAGTTTAGACACATTCCCAGAATGTACAATGAGATTGCAGATACATTGGCCACTTTATCTTCGATGCTCCAACACCCTGTTGACGCACATATCGACCCTTTATACATACAAATTCGTGATCAACATGCTTATTACAACATGATTGAGGAGGAATTTGATGGTAAGCCTTGGTTTCATGATATCAAAACATATCTTCAGTCTGGAGAATGTCCGTCGGATGTAACCAGTAATCAAAAAAGAACTATTCGATGACTAGCAAGGGGTTTTTTCTTAAGCGGAGGCATACTGTACAAGAAGACACCCGAGTTGGGTCTTCTAAGGTGTGTAAATTCTTAAGAGGCTTCCACAATCATGATTGAAGTACACTCAGGAGTTTGTGAACCTCATATGAATGGATATGTTCTAGCCAAGAAGATACTTCGAGCAGGATATTATTGGCTCACCATGGAGCGGGATTCCATACAATTTGCTCGTAAATATCATGAATGTCAAATACATGGTAATTTAATACATTATCCCCCTTCTGAGTTGCATGCAATGTCTGCTCCATGGACTTTTGTGGCTTGGGGAATGGATGTGATTGGACCGATAGAACCAAAAGCATCAAATGGTCACAGGTTCATCTTGGTGCCTATTGATTATTTTACAAATTGGATGGAAGCAGTAACATTCAAGTCTGTGACTAAGAAGGTCGTGGTGGATTTTATCAATTTCAACATCATCTGTCGGTTTGGTATTCCAAAGGTGATTATAACTGACAACGCCGCAAATCTCAATAGCCACTTAATGCAAGAGGTATGCTACCAATTTAAGATTGAGCATCGAAATTCGACTCTGTATCGCCCAAAGGCAAACGGGGCTGTAGAAGATGCTAACAAAAATATAAAAAAGATAGTTCGTAAGATGGTTCAAAGTTCTCGACAATGGCATGAAAAGTTGTCTTTTTCTTAGTTTGGTTATTGCACTACAGTCCGTACGTCAGTGGGCGCTACCCCATTATCACTGGTGTACGGGACTGAGGCAGTTATACCTGCAGAGATTGAAATCCCATATTTACGAATTGTTGTGGAGGCTGAAATTGATGATGATGAGTGGATCAAAACTCGATTAGAGCAATTAAGTTTGATTGATGAGAAACATCTGACATCAGTATGTCATGGACAATTATATCAGAAAAGAATGGCACGGGCATATAACAAAAAGGTGTGTTGCAGACATTTTGAAGAGGGTTAATTAGTGTTGAGATGCATTTTGCCACATCATGCTGAAACCAAAGGCAAATTTTCTCCAAATTGGAGAGGACCATTTGTTGTTAAAAGGGTATTACCCAATGGTGCTCTTTACTTAGCATATATAGAAGGCAAAGTGACAGAAACGGTCTTCAATGCTGATGCTGTGAAAAGATATTACATATGATTGAGTTTCGACATTAGAAACCCGTATATTTCGGCTCGACATTTCAAGGGTTGATTCAATGGGATCTCTTGGTTATGTTGTGTCCTTGACTTTTCAAAAAAAAAATAAACAAAATAAACAAAAACAAAAACAAAAACAAATGGCCTGAACTACGTTTGACGTGATTCTTGTTTCGGCAAGATACGTAGGTAGCCCTAATATTGGGTTCGGTTCAACCAAATACAAATCCATAAATTCATATTGTAATATACTAGGGCAAAAGTCGTTTGTTTCTTCATTCGGTCTCTCATCTCATAGCTCAAAATCAACCCCATTATCTAAACAAAAAAAAAGTCTTTGTATCAACCGTTTATATGTCGAGAATATGTTTGTTAAGGGTAGGTAAAAATCCTGAATGGGCACCATAAGACAAATGTGAGTAAAAAGAAACAAAAATGAGAGAGTCTTATTGGTGAAAACCCTAAGTGGGCACCGTAAGGCGAAAAGGAGTTGAATATAAGAGATTCTTATTGGTGAAAATTCTGACATGCACCATAAAGTAGACGTGAGCTTGAGCAATTAACATGATTGAGTTTTAGCGGCAAAGACCTTCGTGAATATCACATAGTCTATAAGGGTTCAGATTATTTATGGCTTCATTAAGTGTTCGGATTCCACATCAAGATTGAATAATCAATAATGGTTGATGAATAGATTGGATAGCCAAGACTGGAAATCAATTCAAATTGCTTGGCATGATCAGTATACTCGGCTCCCACACTCAGATAAGTTATTTCTTTCTTCTTCTTACAAAAAGAAGAGTCTTTATCGAATCTTTTCTTTATTCTGATATAGTTCATAATTTTCTTATACTTTTTTTTTCGGTCACTTTTTTGGTATGTATTTAAGTCGAGTCTTTGTAAAAAAAAAAAAAAACTAGGAAGGAATTTCAAGACTCGCTACCAAGTCTTTAAACGGTACTAGGCAAAGCATCAGGCTACTGAGTTAATCTGTCCTCAAGTGTTGAATTCGAAAATTCCCTGATCCTATGAAGGCTAAACAATGAGTGTTGTGAGATAAAGACATTGGATTTAGGCCCAAAAATAAGCAAATTTGGATGAAAGTACAATAAATCAATAACAAGTATTGACCGTTGGAAACAACCAAAGCGTCATAAGTGTTTGAGCCGCCCTTGTCGAAAGATGGAACCACAAACCAACCACCACCTTTTAAAACTCATGAATTTTCTTTGTTGAAGCAGGGACAAGTTGTTTCAAGATTGAGGATTCAAGGAACCTAGATGTTCAACCTCGTCTGTAGCGAGCGAAATGAAAACCCTACAATAAAGACTTGTGAAATATTATATGAAAGTTGGCTAATATATATCAAAATAGCAATTACTTGAATGTTGGAATATTTATTTTATTTATTACTATTAATATTATTTTTCTCCTTGAAGGAACTTCCAAATAATGAAGATAGCATTCACAATGTTTCGTTGGTATTATTAGTTTGTTGAAAACTTTATTAGCAGAACCCTCCTGGATAATGGGACTAGCAGGACCCTCCTGGATAATGGGAATAGCAGGACCCTCCTGGATAATAGGAATAGCAGGACCCTCCTGGATAATGGGACTAGCAGGACCCTCCTTGATAATGGGACTAGCAGGACCCTCCCGGATAATGGGATTAGCAGGACCCTCCTGGATAATGGAACTAGCAGGACCCTCCTGGATAATGGGACTAGCAGGACCCTCCTGGATATTGGGATTAACAGGATCCTCCTGGATAAGGGGACTAGCAGGACCCTCCTTATAATTGGATTAGCAGGACCCTCCTGGATAATAGGTCTAGCAGGACCCTCCTAGATAATGAGATTAGCAGGACCCTCCTGGATAATGGGACTAGCAGGACCCTCCTGGATAATGGGATTAGCAGGACCCTCCTGGATAATGGGACTAGCAGGACCCTTCTTGATAATGGGATTAGCAGGACCCTCCTGAATTATGGGACTAGCAGGACCCTCCTGGATAATGGGACTAGCAGAACCCTCCTGGATAATGGGACTAGCAGGACCCTCCTGAATAATGGGATTAAATTACTTTCTCATAGGATTAACATTTCCTAGTCTAGATTTTTAGTTTTATTTTCTCCTGAAATAAACACTTCCTAGCCGAAGTTTATGTTTTATATTTATATTTGCTAATAACTCACAAAACTTTTCCCAGTGAAAACTGGGGCAAAAATTTTATTTATTTTTTTGTTTGATTGTGGTGGTTTTCAAGTTTCCTCAAGAGAGACATGGATTTGAAATTCAAAAACAAAGTTTCAACTTTTTTAGAATAATCAATTTCATGATGGTTAGAATTAGCTTCTTAAATGCATGTAGCAGCCTGACTTCCTCACATCTTTTACTATCCAACTTTTGATCAAGAAAACACGCATTCATTCAAGAGCATTTTTCAAGTTGTCATTTTGAAGAATGTCAAAGGCTCT
The DNA here is from genome assembly GCA_032847665.1 of Solanum chilense. Taxonomy (NCBI): domain Eukaryota; kingdom Viridiplantae; phylum Streptophyta; class Magnoliopsida; order Solanales; family Solanaceae; genus Solanum; species Solanum chilense. Next base: position 29,755,489 of record CM064972.1, read on the forward strand.
GTCTAAGTTGCAAGTTTAGCCTCCATTCCAATTCTAAGTTAAGATATTCACCCAAAAATCAAGGTGATATCTTAAAGTCAAAATTCAAGTGAAGATTCAAGAAACGCTGCGTGGATAGAAGTTTGTACATTTCTTTTTCTTTTGACAAATAGTTTTCAATTTTTATTTAAGGATAAGAGCCGCGATCTAGAGCCTCGATGGAACCTCACTTAACTCCAACTCATCACCTCATCTACTTGAACTACACGTGACGTGATTCCCTTATAACCAGAGATATGTAGGTTGTCCAAAACAAGGACTCGGTCGCATAAATTTTGGTCTTTCAAATAACAGTTCGGTCAAAACTTGTCACTTTGTCTACTTCTTTGTCTGAAAACTCTTTGTGTTTCCAGTCAAAGATGGCAAACTGTAGACATGCAATCTTGAACGAATTTAAGTTTTATACCCTTTTTAGATCATAAATAATTTTATCAATCTAAATTAAATATATTTTGACTTTTTTTTTTATATTTTCATTAAGTTTATTTAAAAGATATAAGAATAAACAACATAAATATAATTGTTATTACATAAGTTTATTTTGATTGTTAAAACACACACACACACACACACACACACACACACACACACATATATATATATATATATATATATATATATATATATATATATATATATTATTTAAATAAACTAATATTTTTTAATTATATTTTTTAATCATCCCTTAAGCTTTTATTTATTTATTTATTTAAAGCAATTAATAATTATATAATTATCATTATATATATATATATATATATATATATATATATATATATATATATATTTTATTTTTTATTTTTTTTTTAAAAAAAAAAACCTCCAACACTCCCCACAATCCCATGACCCCACTCCCCACACCCCACTCAACTCACACACAACACTCCCCACTTACCACCTATATACATACACACAGACATTAAAAAGAAAAGGGAGGAATAAGAAGAAAAGAACAAAAAGCAAAAAGAAAGGACACGAGAGAAAAAAAACAGAAAGAAAGAGAAAGAGGGAAAAAATCTGCAAGTAAAAAAACGAAAAGGGAGGAGAAATCAAGAAAAAGGAAGGCAACACACAGTAGAATATATTATTCTCATCTTTTTACTTTTTTAAGAAATCACAAACAAAGGTTGAGTTTTGAGGTTCACTTTCGTGGATTCAAGTTCGTGGTTCCTTGTTAGGATTATATCATTTCCTTGAATTTGATTTTTCGCAAAAGGTATTATTCAATATTCATTTATAATATTATTTTCATCATTATGTGGTATTTATTTTTCATGTTATGAATTTGTCAAGTTCTAGGTTGGTTCAACCCTTTCATTATAATATTGAAATACGGTAAATATGTGTATATTGTTAAAATTAGAACAAATTATGTATAGTATCGTATTTTAATCTTTATGGCTAGTATCTTGTGAAATCGTTCTTGCTCCTATTTAATCATAGTAATTAATATTTATTTTTTTTAAAAACAACTTATTTTTATATATTTGTTAAATTGAAGCATGAGAAAAATTATTTAAATGATTGTATATTCCATATAATCTGTAAAGTTGATTCCGACAATACGCCTCATATTTATTTATTTGTTTATTTATTTCCCCTTATAATTTTTAGTATGTATACTTTATTGTGAATATAAATTTAATTGTTTAAAACCTAATCTCTTTGTTTGTGCCTAGATATACTAGATTAGTAAAATAATTTATGATAATATTGACTAAGAAAATATGTGACATAGAGTTGATTTGCAATTTATTTAATGCCAATGTTAATAATCATCTAAAGAAGACTATTGAATATTATATTGAAAAAAAAATATTATTGAATTGTTATAATATTCTTACTATTTTTTCTTTCAAATAATAAGAAATGAAAAATAAAACAAAAACAATGTAAACATTACCTACCTACATATATATATTGATGACCAAAAAGAGAAAGATGGGAAGAAATAAGAAAAGAAAAGAAAAGTAGTGAAGAAGGAACGTTCGAATTAGAAAAAGAATAATAAAATAAAAAAATATATATATAATAAAAAGAATGTAAAAAATGTACACGAAAAAGTAAAAAAAAATACTTTAAAAATGAAAAGATACAAAAAGTAGTGTTAAAAATATATAAAATATTTTATTATTATCATTAAAAAAATAAAACTATTAAAAAGGGTAAGAAAAGAAAAAGAAGAAAATCAGTGTAAAAAAAAAACATAAGGAAAGTTAAACAAACAAAAACGTGAAAAATTGGTATAAAAAGAAATAAGAAGAGAGAAACAAAAATACAATTAAAAAAAACAAATAAAAAAAATAAAATAAAAGAGGGAAATTAAGAAGCACGAAAATGTTGAAAGCATGAAAAAATAAATAAATAATTAATAAAAATGTGTAAAAACTTCACATGTTTATAAAATAGTACAGTTTTAAATATGTTAATCTAAATCAAAGAATGAGGGTAAATACATTTGTCTTAATAATACAATATTCATAAATTAGTTTAAGTCATAAAAGTCCGTAAAGTGACCGTGCTAGAACCACGGGACTCGAGGGATGCCTAATACCTTCCCCTCGGTCAATAGAATTCCTTACCTGAACTGGTTCGCAGACCAAATAGAGAGTCATTTCCTTTTGATTAGGGATTAAAGAAAAGGTGACTTGGAACACAGTAACTCAATTCCAAGTGGCGACTCTGAAAATATTAAGATAATCCCCTAATTAATAATGTCACTTAAATTGGAAAAACCCTTACGCCGCTGCGCGAAAAAGGGATGTGACATCTCTGGCGACTCTGTTGGGGACTAGAATTTGAGCTTGTAAACATGGACTTCTACATGACTTTATTATGTATTTACGTACTTATCGATTTGTGAATATTGTGTTTAATTGTATAATATGTTATTTGCTTGCTTATTTACCCTTTTGATACTATGTTAACTATCATATAACTATCTTTCCTCGCACATCCATCTGAGTCTTCTGAGATACTTTATTCGGAGATGCGATTACGCTCCCGAGCCATGAGATAACAGAGATGCGGCAACGCTCCAGGGAAGGAATCTATAGTAACACATGTCTTAGGATGGGAAGGACTAACAGTGAGGCCAGAAAGCCCTGCTACTGGTAAGTTGTTCCTTCTCGATTCAAGTAGTCCGCTCGTTTTATGGCCAGTCTAGACACTTTCCCTATTTGATTGTTTACCTAGTAAAACAAGCCTCCACAATTACTATCCCTAATTAGATTCGATTTATCTGCATCATGCATAATGCTGAATTAATGTGGAGCTCGAAAAAAGGATCGAGCCTGTCTAGGAGAAGTATCCCTACTTGAGACTATCATGTACATTATTTGTATTATTTGTTGCATTATTGGAAAGACTATACAAATGTTGATCGGCTTTAGATGAATGAATTATAATGAAAAATTAATTATAACGAAAAATATCAAATTAAAGTTTTGATGTAATCCTTTTATTAAACACAATTTTTTCTATCAAAATTCATATTTATTTTACAAATAGAAAAATCTATCATTACCATCAAAGTTTTTTGTATAAAAAAAAGATTGAAAATTTAATCAACAAAAAATAAAATAAAATCGAATATAATAATTTGTTTAGTTTTAGGAAAAAATTTAAGGGCTATTAATATATATATATATATATATATATATATATATATATATATATATATATATATATATATATAAATATATATTTTTCTCATTCTTCCTTTAATAACTATTTTTTTTTAAAAAAAATAATATAAATAAATAAAAATAAAAATAAAATAAAAAATTGCCTTTTTGTGTGTGTGTATGTGTATGATCATTTTATTAAAAAAAATAATATCAAAAAAAAATTATTTTTTTTTGTGTATGATTTTTACGTTATTCTTCTTTTTTAAAAAATATTTTATTAAAAAAATAATAATAAAAATTATTTTTTGTGTGTATAATTTTTCCGTTATTCTTGTTTAAAAAATATATTTTTTATTAAGCCTAGTTTGTCACTATCATAATATAGGGAATATGAATCCATATGGAAAGGGAGATAAGAGACAAAGAGAGGACCAATCACCTCGATTCATGATATTGGATAAGGCCCCAACACTCTTTAAGACATGGTATGAAAATATGACAAACCATGGACGAGGAATGGTGTTCAAACACTTGGGATTTCTACGATGCCTTTTGTATGTTGAGCCACAACGGGATTTGCTAGAAGCACTAGTGCATTTTTGGGACCCGTTAAGAAATGTATTCCGTTTTTCTGGTTGTGAACTCACCCCCACCCTTGAGGAGATAGGGGCATTCATTGGAAAGGGTAAACATCTTCACAAAGAAGAGCCTATGATACCAAAACATATTAATGGGAGGAGGTTTCTAGAATTACTGCATATAAATGAGAATGATATAGGTGGTTTTCTCGATACTGGATGGGTTTCATTCGAATTTTTGTACAAAAGATATGGCAGAAGTGATGGATTCGAAGTGTATGGAAAGAAACTCCGTAATAATGGGTGTCGTCTGACCTGGGAAGCACACAATTATGATGCCTTCGTGGTGGCTTTTTTGGGGATCATGGTATTCCAAAAAAGGGAGGAAAGATTAGCATGAACTTAGCTGCAGTCATTACAGCTTTTGAGAAAAAGCGTAATATCACCCCCGTACCAATGATTCTGGCTGACATCTATCGTGCTTTAACTATTTGCAAGAATGGAAAAGACTACTTTGAGGGATGCAATATGTTATTACAACTATAGATGATTAACACATTCGTCATCACCCTTATGTAGTAGACTTTAATGTAGAATGGAATAATTATATTGGAGGACACAAAGAAAGAATCAAAGATCATAGTTTTCCGAAGGGTATTGAAGATCGGAAGAAACACCTCAATAATCTGACTGCTGACAAGATTGTGTGGAATTATCATTGGTTTCCATCGGTCGAGGTGATATACATGTCTACTTTTCGATTGTTCATTATCCTAATGGGTCTTCGAGGTGTCCAACCTTACATGCCACTTAGAGTCATGTGACAACTTGGCGACGCCAGTTTACACCCAATGAAGATATGCGTGAGTTCATGTATGAGTTTCATCCCAAAATACCTTTAAGGCAATCAGAGATATTTAAGATTTTGGGGGGATGCATACTCTCAATTCCCCACGATATGGTGAAGGATCGCACAAGAGGTGAGGTGGACCAAGCATACTTAGACTGGGTTCATGATCAGCCCCTTCCTAAGATTATTCCAGAAGGGTCAATAAAAATTCCTATAGATCTAGAAGCAGAAATTGAGGTTAAGATTAAGCAAGCTCGCCTCAAAGTCGAGAGAAGCTACAAATCTACTCTGGATATCCTAAGTAATGAACTGAAAAACGTTAAAGAGGAGTTGGCCCAACGTAATGCGATATTCAGAGTTAGAAAACACCGCTCTACCATTCTAACCTTACAAGAAAACTTGGGCATTGCCACAGGCACTATGGATCAACAGGAAGAGGAGTATAAGAAAGAAAATGCCCAACTTATCTGCTCACAGTCTAGACTCCAAACTCAAGTTAAAGCCTCTATGGAACGGGAAAAAGAAATAGCAAGGAGTTTCAGTGCTTATCAGGCAGACTGTGAGATTAAGAGAGGTCAAAGGATAGCCGAGCGAGATGCACTCCACCTTCAAATTGAAGAGCTCCAAGAACAAAGGAAAAATTTGACGCATGAAGTCAATACTGCTCACCACTGGTTACAGAATTGTTATGACAATATGGATGAAGCCAGAGACCAAATACTGCAACTCAAGGATGAACTCAACAATGTTTATGCTAGATATTTACACCAGAACGATGAGAGGTTGGCCGACAGGACCGTGCTTTGGCTCCATTTCTACCGAAAGCGTTGGCGAAGATTTATAAGGGTCTTGGAGATTATTGAGATTCGAGGATTCAGTTTCTTTTCAAGTCTATTTTCTTAGTAGTGATTATTTCATTTTATTTTATTATTATTTTTAGTTTTTTCTCTTTCTTTCCGTTTTAAATATTCTACTTCATTTAGAGTCTATCTAAGTCCTAGGTACTTCTATTTTTTTTTGTTTTATTCAAATCCTTGTTTTTAAAATATTTGAAAATAAATGAAAAAGATTTGCTTTCGGTCACCTTATGTGCCTATGTCATGCAAAAAAAAATTAAAAAATTAAATAAAAGTATTATTAATATTTTTCTCGAACTACGCAAGATCTGATTCATGTGTCAAACATGATACGTAGGCAACCCAGGGGGTTCGATCCAAATTATTATTATTATTTTCTTTTTTTTATTCTTTCTACTTTCTCTTAAAAAATGATAATCATAATGATAATAACTAAATAAATAAATAAGTAAATTAATAAATAATAATAATAAATTATTAAAAAACTAATGAAGAGAAGAATGCCTAGGTAAGCCGGGATGAAACATAAGGTCCTCCATATTAGAAGTATGTATGTGGATACAATGTGCATAATCTCTTAAACACTAATCGGTTTGTTACTCCATTCAGAGAGAGAAAGATAGAGAAATAGAGAGAGAAAGAGAGAGAGACATACTAGCTTAAAGGTAGTTGGTTTGTGGTTAAACTGACATCACATCCTTACAACACAAGATCGAAAGGGAAACAGAAAATGGCCCCCAAAGACGGAAATGAATCGGACAATGATGAGGAGATCCAAAACCAGATGACTTCACAAGAAACACGGACAACAGAAGAGATAAGGGCGTTAAAAAAACAAATGGCAGAGATGTACGAGGCTTGGATGAGTGGAAAACCTCCACCATCTTCAATCCGAGACTATTTTAATACAAATATGTCTCACCCTATCCAGATGTCGACAAGCGATCCGATATATCCCCCTGGATTCAGCCCCTATGCCAACACATTCAATGTCGCTGGAACTTCTATGGTGCGCCCTTCGAATACGCCTGCGATAAGTAATCCACTCTTTTTGTCAACTGCCCCGACTAAAAGCATCCCGCAGCCAACGATGGTGCCCAAATCCAACACCGCTCCTCCGCCCAATGTTCGGCGTGATCAGAGTCATTAAAATTCCAAGCTCTCATCCCCACATTCATCAATATAGCTCCCCTATCGAAATTGAGAAGATGGTCAAAAATGAGGAACATGAAGAAATGACTAAGAAAATGGAGAGTTTGGAATAGAGTATAAGAGATATGCAAGGACAAGGAGGCCACAAAGGCATTTCGTTCAGTTACTTGTGTATGTTTCCTCATGTCCATTTGCCTGCTGGTTTTAAAACTCCAACGTTTGAAAAATACGATGGTCACGGAGACCCCATAGCTCATCTAAAGAGATATTGCAACCAATTGAGGGGTGCAGAGGGTAAAGAAGAGTTACTTATGGCCTATTTTGGTGAAAGATTAGTAGGGATTGTATCTGAATGGTTCATAGATAAGGATATCACCAACTGGCACACATAGGATGATTTGGCTCCTTTTTATACAACAATTCCAATATAATATTGACATTGTTCCAAATCGCTCCTCGCTTGCCAACATGAGAAAAAAGACCACGGAAAATTTTCGTGAATATGCTATCAGATGGAGGGAACAAGCTTCTAGGGTTAAACCACCGATGAAGGAGTCAGAGATGATTGACGTTTTTCTCTAGGCGCAAGAACCTGATTACTTTCACTATCTTCTTTCTGCCATGGGGAAGAGATTCACTGAAGTTATTAAGGTAGAGGTAATGGTGGAAAATGGCATCAAGTCTGGAAAGTTTGTAAGTCAAGCCGCCTTAAAAGCCACAACACAAGTGGTTCAAAATGGTTTTGGAAATATTGGAGGGAAGAAAAGAAGGAGGATGTGGCCACTATTGTATCAGCGCCTCGGACTCATGTTCTAGGTAATTCCCCACATAACAATTTTCCTTCCCAAGCTCTATGATATTCTATGCCATACACTCCATATCATGTTTTTAATGCACAACCAATTGCACCCCCTTCTTATCCACAATGGCGTGCACCAACTTCACAAAATCATCCACCACCCCCACAAGTTCATCATAATACTGCTAGAATTTCTTTCCGTCCTAGACCACAATACAAAAAGGAAAATGGCGTTAAAGATGAGTTCACTCGTATTTGGGAGTCGTATGCTAGCTTGTTCCAAAAATTAATGATATTGAATGTTTTGAGTCCTATTGAGAGAAAGATGTGGTATAGTCCCCCGAGAAATTTGGATTATTCTCAACATTGCGCATATTGTTCTAATGCCCCAGGGCACAACATAGAGAGATGTTGGTATTTGAAAAGGGCCATTCAGGATTTGATCGATTCTAATCGAATTATCGTTGAAAGTCCGAGTGGACACAAGATCAATTAAAATCCATTGCCGAGGCATACTGAAAGAAAAATGCTGGAAATTATGAAGGGTCATGAAGAGTTTGCATCTCCGTATAAGCCAATCCTTAGGTTTAGAACTGGCATTGAGAAGTCAGCAAATGTTGTTGAATTAATAAAAATGATGCCTTTAGGGGCGGAAAGTGTGTTAGAAAAGTTGAGTCCATCAAACACACCCATCTTAACTGTGAAAGGAGCCCTTGAAAATGTTTGGGCAAGTCCGAGTAAGGCAAAGTCGCTTGTTCCAAAAAGGCAAAACAAGCCTATCTTGATCATACAAGGGGCCCATGTTCCTCCTGTGATTATCAAGCCAGTATACCAGCTCCCAATGACTAACCCCAAAGCTGTTCCTTGGAGTTATGAGCCTACTGTCATGACATACAAGGGAAAAGAAATTGATGAAGAAATAGATGAAGTAGGAGGAATAACCAGTTCAGGAAGATGTTATGTCCCGATGGAATTAAGGAAAATTAAAAATGACCAAACACAAATAAAGAGTTCGGTCACTGAAGGAGAGGCAGAGGAATTCCTAAGGAAGATGAAACTATTAGACTACTCCGTGGTGGAACAATTAAGAAAAACTCCAGCCCAAATATCTTTGTTGTCTTTGCTAATTCATTCTGATGAACATCGTAAGGCTGTAATGAAAATTTTGAATGAAGCACATGTTCCTAGTAAAGTTACAGTGAGTCAGTTAGAGAAGATTGCTGGGAGAATATTTGAGGTAAAACACATCACCTTTTAAGATAATGAACTACCCAAAGAAGGTACAGGACATAACCAAGGCCTACATATCACTGTAAAGTGTGAGCTTTCGTATGTCACTCGTGTTCTAATTGATGGAGGATCTGGAGCAAATATTTGTCCCTTATCAACTCTACAGAAATTGAATGTTAGTGCTGAAAGGGTCCGACCCAAAAATGTATGTGTTAGAGCTTTTGATGGTTCAAAAACATATGTTATTGGTGAGATAGAGCTCGTACTAACCATAGGGCTTGTGGATTTCCATGTGAATTTTCAAGTGTTGGATATCAACGCGTCCTACAATCTATTATTGGGGAGGCTATGGACGCATAGGGATGGAGCAGTCCCATAAACGTTGCATCAAATGATTATGTTTGAATACGACCGACAAGAGGTAATTGTTCATGGTGAGGAGGATTTGTCATTCTATAAAGACTCTTCCCTACCTTTTATCAAGGCGGATAATGAGAATGAGGCACTAGTTTATCTAGCTTCTGAGGTAGTGGTTATTGAGAATGTCCCCGAGGGGAGTGTCATTTCAAAACCAAATATGCCCATCGCGTCTCTAATGGTGGTGAATGAATTGTTGAAACATGGGTTTGAGCCGGGTAAAGGCTTAGGAATCTGCTTGCAAGGGAGAGCTTATCCTGTGAGTCTACGAAAGAGCATCGGTACTTTTGGCTTAGGCTACCAACCTAGAGTCGAGGACAAAATGAACGCAAAGAAGCAGAAGAGAGATGTATGGTCACTTACCAAGCCTATACAACCAATCTACAAATCTTTCATCAAAGCCCGCGCAACAGAATCTTATCAATCATATTTTCCAGAGCCAGTGATGAAAGTTAGCGAAGAAATGATCAACTATTTTCAAGATTTATTTATCGAGGTTGATATGGTGGAACTCGGAGAAGGCACTAGCGACAGAGATGTGCAATTCATTAGTCCTGATATCAATATAAGCAATTGGGAGGCCACCCCTCTCCCCGTTAAAGATGAATCTCGGTAGTCTGTCTTGTTTTTTCTTTTGTCGTCCGATTCATTCAAGGATTGTAATTTAGATTTTATCTTGTCGTTTTATTTCAAACATTCTATTTCCCTTTTCAATAGGATGTAATTGAATCTTTATTTCAGTGTAATATATTTGTTCATTTTCTTTTATACAGTTCTTTCTATGCCGATTCTAGTGATATGACATGCATGCAGAATTTTCCGCCAGATCTTAATATCCAATCTAATCATCGACCTAATATTGAAATAATAAGTCGAGAAATCGAATATGATGAAGACAGAGTATTTGAAGAAGTAAGGAGGGATTTCAATCATTTTGAAAATAAGTCAAATCCAAACATGAGTGAAACTGACACGATAAATTTGGGGTATCAGGAAATTATTAAGGAGACTAAGTTAAGTGTACATGTTTGATATCAATAGGACGATATAATCCAGACCCTGTTTGATTACAAAGATGTTTTTGCATCATCTTATTATGACATGCCTGTATTAAGCACTGACATGGTTGTTCACGAGTTGCCAATTGATCCTAATTTTCCTCTGATAAAGCAGAAGTTGAGAAAACTGAAAACTGACATGAGTGTAATAATTAAAGAGGAGATCACAAAACAACTTGAGGCCAAAGTCATTCAGGTCGCTCAATATCCTTCTTGGTTAGCCAATATCGTACCTGTCACTAAGAAAGACGGCAAAGTTCGAATGTGTGTTGATTATCGTGATTTGAATAAGGCAAGTCCAAAAGATGATTTTCCTTTGCCTAACATCCATATTTTATTGGATAATTGTGCTAAACATGAGGTTGCATCTTTTGTGGATTTTTATGCGGGCTACCATCAAATTATTATGGATGATGAAGATGCAGAAAAAAACATCTTTTATCACTCCATGGGGTACATATTGTTATCGTGTTATGCCTTTTCGACTAAAAAATGCAGGGGCAAATTATATGAGAGCAATGACAACCATGTTTAACGATATGATGCATAGAGAAATCGAAGTTTATGTGGATGATGTTATCATTAAATCTAAAAAACATTCAAATCATGTGAAAGACTTAAGGAGATTCTTCGAAAGGCTCCGCAGGTATAATCTCAAGCTTAATCCTGCAAAATGGGTATTTGGAGTAACATCGGGGAAGCTTTTGGGTTTATAGTTAGTCGAACAGGTATCGAGTTAGATCCTTCAAAAATAAAAGCAATTCAAGAATTGCCACCTCCAAAGAACAAAACTGAGGTTATGAGCCTTCTAGAAAGGTTAAACTACATCAGCAGATTCATTTCTCAACTCACAACAACTTGTGAGCCTATCTTTAAGTTGTTGAAAAAGAATGCTACAGTCGAGTGGACCGAAGGATGTCGAGAAGCTTTTGAAAGAATTAAGAATTACCTATCGAATCCCCCTGTGTTGGTTCCTCCCGAGCCGGGAAGACCTTTGATATTGTATATGTCAGTACTGGATAATTCTTTTGGTTGTGTACTGGGTCAGCATGATGACACTGGGAAGAAAGAGCGGGCCATTTATTACCTCTGCAAGAAGTTTACCATTTACGAAGCAAAGTACACCCCTCTTGAAAGAACGTGTTGTGCCCTAACTTGGGTAGCACAAAAGTTGAAACATTATCTTTCATCTTACACTACTTATCTCATCTCTCGTATGGATCCATTGAAATATATTTTTCAAAAGCCCATGCCCACAGGCAGGCTTGCGAAATGGCAAATATTGCTCACAGAGTTCGACATTATCTATATAACGCGGACCGCAATGAAAGCTCAAGCATTGGCAGATCATTTTGTAGAGAACCCTATTGATGAAGAATATGAACCACTTAAAACCTATTTTCCAGATGAAGAGATATCTTGTATCGATGAAGTTATTCACGATAATGACAAGGTTGGAAGTTATTCTTTGATGGTGCCTATAATAGGAAAGAAGTTTGAATATGAGCTGTTCTTATGTCTGAATCGGGGTAATATTACCCTATATCAGCCCAACTTAGATTCTATTGTACTAATAATATGTCTGAGTATGAAGCGTGCATTTTGGGTCTGAGGTTAGCTGTTGACATGGGCATCCAAGAATTGTTAGTGTTAGGAGACTTAGACTTAATAGTTCATCAAATTCAAGGAGAATGGGAAACTCGAGACCCAAAGCTCATACCATATTAACATTGTTTACAAGGTCTTTGTCAATGATTCATGTCGATAAAGTTTAGACACATTCCCAGAATGCACAATGAGATTGCAGATGCATTGGCCACTTTATCTTCGATGCTCCAACACCCTGATGACGCACATGTCAACCCTTTATGTATACAAATTCGTGATCAACATGCTTATTGCAACATGATTGAGAAGGAATTTGATGGTAAGCCTTGGTTTCATGATATCAAAACATATCTTCAGTTTGGAGAATGTCCGTCAAATGTAACCAGTAATCAAAAAAGAACTATTTGACGACTAGCAAGGGGTTTATTTCTTAAGCGGAGGCATACTGTATAAGAAGATACCTGATTTGCGTCTTTTAAGGTGTGTAAATGCTCAAGTGGCTTCTACAATCATGATTGAAGTACACTCAAGAGTTTGTGGACCTCTTATGAATGGAAATGTTCTAGCCAAGAAGATATTTAGAGCTGGATATTATTGGCTCACCATGGAGCGGGATTCTATACGATTTGCTCGTAAATATCATGAATGTCAAATACATGGTAATTTAATACATTCTCCCCCTTCTGAGTTGCATGCAATGTCTGCTCCATGGCCTTTCGTGGCTTGGGGAATGGATGTGATTGGATCGATAGAACCAAAAGCATCGAATGGTCACAGGTTCATCTTGGTGGCTATTGATTATTTTACAAAGTGGGTGGAAGCAGTAACTTTCAAGTTAGTGACCAAGAAGGTCGTGGTGGATTTCATCCATTTCAACATCATCTGTCGGTTTGGTATTCCAAAGATGATTATAACTGACAATGCCGCAAATCTCAACAACCACTTAATGCAAGAGGTATGCTACTAATTTAAGATTGAGCATCGAAATTCGACTCCGTATCGCCCAAAGGCAAACGGGGTAGTAGAAGCTGCTAACAAAAATATTAAAAAGATACTTCGTAAAATTGTGCAAAGTTCTCGACAATGGAATGAAAAGTTGCCTTTTGCTTTGTTGGGTTATCGCACTACAGTCCGTACGTCAATGGGCGCTACCCCATATTCACTAGTATACGGGACTGAGGCAGTTATACCTGCAGAGATTTAAATCCCATCTTTACGAATTGTTGTGGAGGCTGAAATTGATGATGATGAGAGGATCAAAACTCGGTTCGAGCAATTAAGTTTGATTGATGAGAAGCGTCTGACAGCAGTATGTCATGGACAATTATATCAGAAAAGAATGGCACGGGCATATAACAAAAATGTGCGTCCCAAACATTTTGAAGAGGGTCAATTAGTGTTGAGACGCATTTGCCACATCATGCTGAAACCAAAGGCAAATTTTCTCCAAATTGGACAGGACCATTTGTTGTTAAAAGGGTATTACCCAATGGTGCTCTTTACTTAGCAGATATAGAAGGCAAAGTGACAGAAACAGTCGTCAATGCTGATGCTGTGAAACGATATTATATATGATTGAGTTTCGACATTAGAAACCCATATGTTAGGGCTCGACATTTCAAGGGTTGATTCAATGGGATCTCATGGTTATGATGTGTCCTTGACTTTTCAAAAAAAAAAACAAATGGCCTGAACTACGTTTGACCTTATTCTTATTTCGACAAGATACGTAGGAAGCCCTAATATTGGGTTCGGTTCAACCAAATACAAATCCAAAAATTCATATTGTAGTATACTGGGGCAAAATTCATTTGTTTATTCATTCGGTCTCTCATCTCATAGCTCAAAATCAACCCCATCATCTTAAAAAAAAAGTCTTTGCATCAACCCTTGATATGTCGAGAATAAGTTGGCTAAGGGTAGGTAAAAATCTTGAATGGGCACCATAAGACGAATGTGAGTAAAAAGAAATAAAAATGAGAGAGTCTTATTGGTGAAAACCCTAAGTGGGCACCGTAAGGTGAAAAGGAGTTGAATATAGGAGAGTCTTATTGGTGAAAATTCTGACATGCACCATAAGGCAGACGTGAGCTGGAGCAATTAACATGATTGATTTTTAGCGGCAAAGACCTTCGTAAATATCATTAAGTCTATAAGGGTTCAGATTATTTATGGCTTCATTAAGTGTTGGGATTCCACATCAAGATTGAATAATCAATAATGGTTGATGAATATATTGGATAGCCAAGTCTGGAAATCAATTCAAATTGCATGGCATGATCAGTAGACTTGGCTCCCACACTTTGATAAATTTTTTCTTTCTTCTTCTTACAAAAAAAGAGTTTTCATCGAATCTTTTCTTTTATTCTCATATAGTTCGTAATTTTCTTATACTTTTTTTCGTCACTTTTTGGGTATGTATTTGAGTCGAGTTTTTGTCAAAAAAAGAGACTAGGAAGGAACTTCAAGACTCGCTACCAAGTCTGAAAATGGTACTAGGCAAAGCATCAGGCTACTGAGTTAATCTGTCTCAAGTGTTGAATTCGAAAATTCTCTAATCCTATGAAGGATAAACAATGAGTGTTGTGAGATAAAGACATTGGATTTAGGTCCCAAAATAAGCAAATTTGGATAAAGTACAATCAATAAATAAGAAGTATTGACCGTTGGACACAACCAAAGCGTCATAAGTGTTTGAGCCGCCCTTGTCGAAAGATGGAACCACAAACCAACCACCACCTTTTCAAACTCACGAATTTTCTTTGTTGAAGCAGGGACAAGTTGTTTCAAGATTGAGGATTCGAGGAACCTAGATGTTCAACCTAGTCTGCAGCGAGCGAAATGAAAACCCTACAATAAAGACTTGTGGAATATTATAACAAAATTTGCTAATATATATCAAAATAGCAATTACTTGAATGTTGGAATATTTATTTTATTTATTACTATTATTATTATTTTTCTCCTTGAAGGAACTTCCAAATAATGAAGATATCATTCACAATGTTTCGTTGGTATTATTAGTTTGTTGAAAACTTTATTAGCAGAACCCTCCTGGATAATGGGACTAGCAGGACCCTCCTGGATAATGGGACTAGCAGGACCCTCCTGGATAATAGGACTAGCAGGACCCTCCCGGATAATGGGATTAGTAGGACCCTCCTGGATAATGGGATTAGCAGGACCCTCCTGGATAATGGGACTAGCAGGACCCTCCAGGATAATGGGATTAAAAGGACCCTCTTAGATAATTGGACTAGCAGGACCCTCCTGGATAATGGGACTAGCAAGACCCTCCTTATAATGGGATTAGCAGGACCCTCATGGATAATGGGACTAGCAGGACCCTCCTGGATAATGGGATTAGCAGGACCCTCCTGGATAATGGTATTAGCAGGACCCTCCTGGATAATGGGACTAGCAGGAACCTCCTGGATAATGGGATTAGCAGGACCCTCCTAAATAATGGGACTAGCAGGACCCTCCTGAATAATGGGACTAGCAGGACCCTCCTGAATAATGGGATTAGATTACTTTCTCATAGGATTAACTCTTCCTAGTCTAGATTTTTAGTTTTATTTTCTCCTGAAATAAACACTTCCTAGCCGAAGTTTATATTTTATATTTATATTTGCTAATAACTCACAAAAAATTTCTCAGTGAAAACTGGTGCAAAAATTTTATTTATTTTTTTGTTTGATTGTGGTGGTTTTCAGGTTTCCAGAAGCGAGACATGGATTTGAAATTCAAGAACAAAGTCTCAACTTTTGTAGAATAATCAATTTCATGATGGTTAGAATTAGCTTCTTCAATGCATGTACCAGCCTGACTTCCTCACATCTTTTACTAGTCAACTTTTGATCAAGAAAACACGCATTCATTCAAGAGCATTTTTCAAGCTGTCATTTTGAAGAATGTCAAAAGCTCCGTCTAAGTTGCAAGTTTAGCCTCCATTCCAATTCTAAGTTAAGATATTCACTCAAAAATCAAGGTGATATCTTAAAGTCAAAATTCAAGTGAAGATTCAAGAAAAACTGCGTGGATAGAAGTTTGTACATTTGTTTTTCTTTTGATTAATAGTTTTCAATTTTTATGTAAGGATAAGAGCCGCGATATAGATCCTCGATGGAACCTCACTTAACTCCAACTCATCACCTCATCTACTTGAACTACACGTGACCTGATTCCCTTATAACCTGGGGTTTTGTAGGTTGTCCAAAACAAGGACTCGGTCGCATAAATTTTGGTCTTTCAAATAAGAGTTCGGTCAAAACTTGTCACTTTGTCTACTTCTTTGTCTGAAAACTCTTCGTGTTTCCAGTCAAAGATGGGCAAACTGTAGACACGTAATCTTGACTGAATTTAAGTTTTATATCCTTTTTAGAGCATAAATAATTTTATTAATCTAAATTAAATATATTTTGAATTTTTTTTTATTATTTTCATTAAGTTTATTTAAAAGATATAAGAATCAACAACATAAATATAATTTTTGTTAGATAAGTTTATTTTGATTGTTAAAAAAAAGATATATATATATATATATATATATATATATATATATATATATATTATATATATATATATATATATATATATATATATATATATTATTTAAATAAACTAATATTTTTAGTTATATTTTTTAATCATCCCTTAAGATTTTATTTATTTATTTAGTTAAAGCAATTAATAATTATATAATTATCATTTTATATATATATATATATATATTTAAAAAAAAAAACCTCCAACACTCCCCACGATCCCATGACCCCACTCCCCACACCCCACTCAACTCACACACAACATTCACCACTTACGACCTATATACATACACAAAGACATTAAAAAGAAAAGGGAGGAAAAAGAAGAAAAGAACAAAAAGAAAAAAGAAAGGACATGAGAGAAAAAAAAAAACAGAAAGAAAGAGAAAGAGAGAAAAAATCTGCAAGTAAAAAAAAGAAAAGGGAGGAGAAATCAAGAAAAAGGAAGGCAACACACAGTAGAAAATATTATTCTCATCTTTTTAATTTTTTAAAAAATCACAAACAAAGGTTGAGTTTTGAGGTTCACTTTCGTAGTTTCAAGTTCATGGTTCCTTGTTAAGATTATATCATTTCCTTGAATTTGATTTTCACAAAAGGTATTATTCAATATTCATTTATAATATTATATTCATGATTATTTTGTATTTATTTTTCATGTTATGAATTTAATCAAGTTCTAGGTTGGTTCAACCCTTTAATTATAATATTGAAATACGGTAAATATGTGTATATTGTTAAAATTAAAACAAATTATGTATAGTATCGTATTTTAATCTTTATGGCTAGTATCTGGTGAAATAGTTCTTGCTCCAATTTAATCATAGTAATTAATATTTATTTTTTTTTAAAAAAAACTTATTTTTATATATTTGTTAAATTGAAGCATGAGAAAAATTATTTAAATGATTGTATGTTCCACATAATCTGTAAAGTTAATTCCGACAATACGCCCCATATTTATTTATTTGTTTATTTATTTCCCCTTATAATTTTTAGTATGCATACTTTATTGTGAAATAAATTTAATTGTTTAAAACCTAATCTCTTTGTTTGTGCCTAGATATACTAGATTAGTAAAATAGTTTATGATAATATCGACTGAGAAAATTTGTGAGATAGAGTTGATATGCAATTTATTTAATGCTAATGTTAATAATCATCTAAAGAAGACTATTGAATATTATATTGAATTTTTTTTTATTGAATTGTTATAATATGCTTACTATTTTTTCTTTCAAATAATAAGAAATGAAAAATAAAACAAAAACAATGTAAATTCAAGCACCTATCTAGTTTAGGGTACTCTTGTGAACACCTTTCAAGTGACCCTCTATTGACTAGATCATCATTTATGTGTGTGTGTATACATATATGTGAGAAAACCTTTAACATAACACATTAAGGCCACACACATATTCATACTTCACTTCATTCATGCATAAGAGTACAAGTGTAACTATATGAGCAATCCTTTTATACAAAAACATTTAGACACTAGGTATTATCATACTTCATCATAGTGAATGATTTATCACATATCATCATCGAAATGTTGGCAATGCATAAGACTTATTTATTCAACACTTACAAGGTCATTACAGTTAGCTTTACTCATTATGCACCTATATTAACTTTACTTCACATATAACATTATAAGACCTCATCATAGGCAGCACTATATATAAACTTAACATGTAAAACCCCGTTTGTAGAACATACAAAAAATCAAATTTTCATAAATATGCAGGTGCAATAGATGGTTACCATCGATGGATTGTAGCCTAACCCATGGCCCGTACTACACATCCATTGTTTAGGACTGAAACTCTCCAATGACACAGCCCAGAACTATTGACTAAGTGTTGAACCACGGATATACCTACAGTCAGTAAGTCCGACTACGGTTCGTATTCTATGTCCGTCGACCAAGACCCCATTTACCAATACTCTAACAAGAACCATGATTGATTAGCACGGTCCGTTGGTATGCTCGTAGGTGGAAATTAGCAGACAGTTAGCAGGAAGTTCCAGTTGGGTCAAATTGAATTGATCATAAATCTTAGCACAAACTGAATTAGGTGTCACATGACGTATTAAATGATAGATAATTAAATTAGCTTTCAATTGCCATCGAGAAAGCTAAAATAATACCTCTGAGTTAAAAAATTATGCCCGTTTTAGTAAAGGTTTGTCGAACAAACCAAACCTAGGGACCAAAATAATGGACCATTGATTGAATGACGGCCCGTCAGCCCAGGTTGTCATTTGCTCCGACAACAATTAACTCAGGGGTCTTTTGATCTTTTCTCATTTTGATTAAACCCTAAGATATGTCATTTTGACTCTAAATCATCAAATTTTAGTTAATTTAAGCTTAGAATAAAACTTACCTAAGTCAAAATCATAAATCAAAATTCAGAATATTAGAAGCAATAAAGGAGAAAAATGTCATGAACCCTAATTCAAGAACACAATAAGGTTCAAGTTGTTCCTGCCCCGATATCTAAATATTTCTCTGTGGATTTTAACATCAGGTATGTGGGATTTCACAAGTGGGTTACTTTCACCCATTGGTCCATAGTTTTAAGTCAGATTCTTGATTCCCATATGATGATTAGACCTAGGGTTTCTAAAATCTTCAACATAATTTCATGAATTAATTAGTTATACGTTCCAAATCAGATGTCCATGTTATTACTCAGATTATTTTATGAATTTTTGTACCCTATCTATGTATATCTTTAGTTCTTGAATTACACATCCTAGGTCTAATAATTCGGTTACTTTAGATATACATGCCTCAGTTAAAAATGCATTATTATCATATTAATTATTTCATTCTCAGTTTGCATGAGTATTTATAGAAACTCAATCATAATTTGTTAATTACGTAAATAATTGGGTGTAGCATAATACCGAGTTGGACTATGGTTCAGCGTACCCAATTAGTCCTAAAACTACTAGAAAACTAGGTTGTAAGTCCCCTCTATTGTCAATAAGTTTAGTGATCATGCCAACATGCCTTTATACCTCTAGAAGTGTATATTGGGTCCTCTCGATGGGGCGTATGCATACGACTCCATATTTAGCTCATGTGGTTTTATTATCAGGTATTAGTATCTCCCACAATTCAGTCAGACTCTATTGAATTGACAATTTAGCAGCAGTATTTTGTTCTACCATGTTGTAAAATGGTCATTGCATTTAGTTACCTCATCATTCAGTATATTATGTTAAGATAGTTATACTTCCTTTGTGCTTGTTCAGTTATGCTTTATTTAAGCTTTACTATATCCTACACGCTCAGTACTTTCAAGTACTTACTCAAACATGCATTAAGTCTTCTCATAATATAGGTTCAGGTTCTGAGCATCCAAATTGCGCTTAGGTCGATTTTAAATTTCCAGTTAAGCTGATTCAGTTGTGATTCCTCATTCTTTGAGGACAATAATCATGAGATCATTTCATTCCTTTACTTATTTAATTTCAGTTTTTGATAGACTTTGCTGGAACTTTTCCCAACATTTCTAGACAATTAGAGGCTTAATTCAGACATAGTTAGTTTTAGTTTAGTATTATGTCAACATTTCCTTTGTATTAAGATCATTGTTGATCTCAAATATCTCAGTAATAGAATATGAGTATTCCCCATCTCTTCAGTTTAAAATATAAATTATCCTTCGCATTCGGTTTAATATCTTTAGTATGATCATGATCATAGATGCAGGATTATCTTGGGATTACTTGTGGTCCTAGGTTCCGTGTCCACGTGTTGGAGGTAGCTTAGGGAGTGACGAAACTTTGTATCATAGCACTAGGTTAAAGGGTACTAGGATGTCTGAAAATCCCAACTAAGTAGACTCCTTTTCATGGGTGTGAAGTGCACCACATCTAATAAGATTGAGGCTGCAAAACATTTTAGGAAAACTTCACTTTCATTTTACTATTATTATGTGTAAGGTAGGATCTTATTCAACTCTAGCATGACGTTCTACGTTTCAGATTATACCTCCTCATAGTGTTATCACAGGGAATGTGAATGCCAAGAATGCAAATGTAGATCCTCCAGTCCTAGATCAAGAAGTCTCAAATGCTAAGTTAAGGAATGACATACAGATGATGGCTCGAGTATGACCAACAAGAATAATCGGGTTCATGATCCGGTAAATGCATATGGTTGATCAGCAACAACAAGGGCCAGTGATTTTGTTAGGATGAATCCTCCTGAGTTCATAGGATCACAAACTAATGTGGATCTTCAGAATTTCTTGTATGAGATTAAGAAGATTTTTGAGGTAATGCAAGTCAGTAAAAATGATCGGATTGAGTTGGCGTCATACTAGTTGAAGGATGTTTCTCATGTCTGGTACACTCTGTGGAAGGAAAATAGGGGTACAGATGAGGCTCCTATCACTTGTGATTGCTTTCTTGAGACCTTTCTTGACAAGTTTTTCCCAATAGAGTTCATAAAAGCAAAGACTCAGAAATTCATGAATTTAAGGCAGGGAAACACGATAGTCCAACAGTATCGGCTCAAGTTTAACCAACTCTTCAGGAATGCTCCTCACATAGTTATTAACTCCTGGGCTCATATGAATAAGCTCTTGTATGGAGTGTCAGATTTGGTGAAAACAGAGTCCAAAAATGCTATGTTACTGGGAGATATGAACATCTCTAGGCATATGACTCATGCTCAGTAGGTTAAGGGTAATAAGCTTAGGGAACATGCCAAGGATATTAAGAAGTGTTGGACTAGGAACTATTACTATTCCAAACAGAAATTTGGTGGTGGAAATCTCTCGTAGAGTCAACAAAAGTTTTGAGCTCCAACCCTTTCGTCACCTAATGTTCCATCATCCAAGAATAGGTATAACCAGAAAGTTAGGTCATTAGGCTATAAGTCCGAGGGGAGTGTTTCAGGCACAAAAACTTACCCCACCCTTTTCCTAAGTGCGGTAAGAACCATCCGGGCGAGTGTCTCGCAGGAAATGAAGGATGCTTTGGGTGCGGTCAGTGTGGTCACAAATTGAGTAATTGTCCTTCTAGATAGGGTCAAGGAGGTGGTAATGGTATAAATTATTCAACAACTTCATCATCACCAACATGTCGCCCGAATCAGCAGGGTAACTCATCTGGTATAGGTGGTGGTTAGTGTTAGAACAAGTTGTATGATTTTTAGGATCGCCAGGATAAGGAAGGTTCTTCTAATGTAGAATCTGGTACGTTGCGAGTCTTTGACCTTGATGTGTATGCATTATTTGATCTAGGGGATACTCTTTCTTTTGAAACTCCTTAGATAATAGTCCAATTCAATGTTAGTGTGGAACTCTATCAGAACCATTCTTAGTCTCTACACTAGTCGGTGATCAAGTCATAACTAGATGGGCATACAAAAATTTTCCTGTCATATTATCTCAGAAAGTCACCTTAGTAGATATTTTAGAGTTAGAAATGATAGAATTTGATGTCATTTTAAGCATGGATTGGTTACATTCCTGTTATGCCTCAGTCGATTGTAGATCTAAAATTATCCATTTTCCGTTTAAAGAAAAAACCATCTTTGAATGGAAGGGTTGTAGCTTAGCACCTATGGGTCGATTCATTTCTTACCTTATGGCTGGAAAGATGATCTCTAAGGGTTACCTCTATCATCTTGTTTGGGTTAAGTATTCTAGCTCTGAAACTCCAACTCTTGAATCAATTCTAGTAGTTTGTGAGTTTTGAGAAGTATTTCTAGAAGATCCGCCCGAAGTCCATCCCAAAGGGAAATTGACATTTGAATTGACCTTTTCCAGATACCCAGCCTATTCCAATTCTTCCTTACAGAATGGCTCCCAGTAGAGCTTAAGAAATTGGAAGAGAAGTTGAATGACCTTCTTGATCAGGGCTTTATTAGACCTAGTATTTAACCATGGGGTACACTAGCGTTGTTCGTAAAGAAGAAAGATGGTTCTCTCAGAATGTGCATTAACTATAGACAGTTCAAGAAGGTCAAAATCAAGAATAAGTTTCCCATCCCCATGATTGATTACTTATTTGACCAACTTCAGGGCGCTATCGATTTCTAAAAAATAAACCTTAGATCAGGTTATCATCATCTTATAGATAGAGGTAATGGCATTCCGAAAACAACCTTCAGAACTTGGTTTTGTCATTATAAATTTATAGTTATGTCGTTTTGACAAACCAATCCTGCTGAAGCATTCATGGATTTTATGACCCCAAAGTTCAAACATTACATGGACTTGTTCGTTATCGTCTATATTATTAATCCTCATTTACTCTACGATCAAGGAAGAACATGCGATTAATTTGAGAATTGCTCTACAGACTCTCAAAGAGCGCTAGTTATTCGCTAAATTTAGCAAATGTGAGTTCTGTTTGCAATCTGTTGATTTCCTTGATCACATTGTATCTAGCGAAGGGATCCGAGTGGATTCATAGAAGATAGAAGCAGTGAACAATGGCTCAGACCTACCTCTGCTACAGATATCAGAAGTTTCTTAGGTCTAGCGGGTTATTAAAGAAGGTTCATGGAAGGAATCTCATACATAGCCTCACCATTGGCTAGAGTAACTCAGAAGATGGTCAAGTTTCAATAGTTAGATTAATGCGAGAAAAGTTTTGCTGAATTGAAAACTAGATTGACTACGACTCATGTCTAGACTCTATGAGAGGGTTAAGATTGTTATGTTATATATTGTGATGTATACGGAGTTGTCCTAGGTTGTGTCTTGATGCAGAGAGATAGGTTATAGCTTATGGTTCTAGACAACATAAGGTTCATGAGAAGAACTATCAAACCCATGACCTCGAGCTTGTAGCAGTGGTGTTTTCACTCAATATATGGAGACACTACTTGTATGGTCTTCATGTAGATATGTTTACTAATCATAAGAGCCTTAAGTATGTGTTCACCAAGAAAGTGTTGAACCTTCATTAGAGGATATGGCTTCAGTTCCTTAAGGATTATGATATGAGTGTGCATTATCATCCTGTTAAGGTGAATGTAGTACTATATGCTCTTACTAGATTATCTACGCGTAGTGTAGCCCATGTTGAGAAGGAAAGGATGGAGCTAGTGAAGAATATTCACAAGCTTACTCGCTTAAGAGTTAACCTTATAAGCATATCAGACAGTGTTGTAACAGTTCCGAATGGGGCACAATCTTCTTTGGTACTGGAGGTTAAGGAAAATCAATATAGTGATCAAATATTTATTAAACTGAAGAGCGCAGTCCAGAATCAGAGAGTTGAGGTTTTCTCTCAACGGGGATATGGTGTACTTCGCTGATAGGGTAGATTGTATGTTACTGATGTGGGTGAGTTGAAAAAGTGTATCCTTGCGGAAGCCCATAACTCAAGATATTCTATTCATCTAGGAAGTCTATTGTTGGAATGGCATGAAAAGGGATATAGCAAATTTTGTGAGTAAGTGCCCCAATTTCCAGCAAGTCAAGGTATAACATTAGAATGAGGGTGCATGAATTGAGAGATCGATATTCATACTTAGAAGTGGGATGTGATCAATATGGATTTAATCACAAGGTTAACTGGTACTCGCAAACACCATGACTCCATTTGGGTGATAGTTAGTAGGATAACTAAGCCTTCTCACTTTTTAGCGGTGAAGACTACAGATGCAGCAGAAGACTATGACAAGCTTTACATTAATGAAATTTTGAGGTAACATGGGGTTCCTTTATCTATCATCTCAGATAGAGGTCCTGAGTTTACCTCTCATTTCTGGAAGTCATTTTATAAGGGTCTTGGTAGTCAAGTTAGCCATAGCACAACATTTCATCCACAGATGGATGGACATTCAGATCGTACCATTCAAACCCTAGAGGATATGTTGAGAGCTTGTGTGATCGATTTAAATGGTATTTGGGATGATCACCTTCTTCTTATTGAGTTCGCCTACAACAATAGCTAGCATTCAAGCATTCAAATGACCGCTTATGATGAACTGTATGGGCGTAGATGTAGATCTCATGTCGGTTGGTTTGAAGTAGGTGAAGCAGCTTTGATAGGGCCATATTAAGTCCTTTATGTTATGGAGAAAGTGAAAATCATTAGAGAGAGAGACTTAAGACAACCATAGACGTCAGAAATCTTACGCAGATGTAAGGAGAAGGGAACTAGAGTTCCAAGTTGATGATTGGGTTTTCCTGAAAGTTTCACCCATGAAAGGAGTGACAAGATTTGGCAAGACAGGGAAACTCAGTTTGAGGTATTATTACCTCTTCTGTTTTTAAATCATTCATGCGTGAATATATCCTTATAATCATGTTCCCTCAATTTGTACTTGTGTTTTCAGTGTATTTGCATATTCTCGGAACTCAATTAAGTTAGAAACTCAGTTATCAGTGTTTGGTAGTAGGGATTGCAGCTCTCCCTCTATTTCAACTAGTTTAGTCTTCATTCGAAAATGAATGTTCCCAAAGGGGAGATGATGTAACAACCCGTATCTAGAACAGACCAATAATATGCTTTTTAGAAATATGCAGGTGGAATCGATAGTTAATCGACAGACTTTAGCCTGACCCGTAGCACGTACTGCACATTCGTCATTTGTGACTGAAACTCTCCCATGACATAGCCCAGAAATATAGACTAAGTTTGATCCATGGACAGACCTACGGTCCGTAAGTCAGACTATGGTCCGCAGTGTGTGTCCATCGATCAAGACCCCATTTACCCACTCTCTGACAAGAACCAGGATTGACAAGCATGGTCCATAGGTATGACAATAGATGGAAATTAAGCAGAAAGTTAGGACAATATGATGTGCTACATTTGTGTTTTTAGTGATTTAGTTGCCTATTTTTCCTTCTTCTTTTTCAGTTTGCTAGCACTTAAGGATCATTAAGATGCTTATTGTCATATACGCAGAAATTTTATGCCTCAGCTTTGATTTGGAACATGAGAGTATTATTTTAGGTGGCGAATCTATTACGTGACTTATTTATTGCCAAGTTCTATTTATATATATGTTCAACTTTTTACTTGCGGGAAAGGAGTATGTTGAACTTGAATTAAGGCCTTGCAAAAACTGTTTAAGTTCTATTAAAGGCCGTGAGTTTGTGATAGTTTGCTTTAGCTTTTCTCGCATTATTTTTGTAAGTTTGAGCATGTATTTGATCTTTTAGATTCAAACAATTCCCGTATTGACTCAAGTTCTTTTTATTTTTTTAGGGATTCATTCTCATGGCATACTTAGGAGGGGAGTAATCTGGATGAAAATATCTCTCGATGTCGTTTGAAGCTTTAATAGAAATTTATGTATTTGATTGTTTGTCGTACTCTTGTCAAAATGGTTAAATAGTATGTGCCAGACTTTCTTTGAATGCCCCATCTAATATTTTAGTTTATTATTATCCTATCTTGAATTTTTACATGAAATTTGTCTTATTCTCCTTAGCTATCTTTATAATTTTTTTCACATTATCTTCACTACTTTGATTTTGGATAAAGTTCTTTTAATAATTTGTTATTTATTCTACGTCATCTACCTTTGACTACTTCTTATCCATTTGTTGCATGAATTTGGCGTCGAGTTCATTATGAACCCCCACTTCCCCTCTCTTGGCATTTTTGAGAAAGTTGAAAAGGATTAATCCCATCTTTTCGAGTCAATCAATAAAATTTGGTGACACATTTTGAATCTAAATTACGGTGAAGAGCCAAGGAGCCGGAGGAGTTGGATCAGAAGACCCTTTTATTTTTCTGATTTTGTATTTTTATTTGTAATGGGCATAAGCCCTTGTCGCCTTTTACTTCTCCGTATTTACCTTTATTATAGCATGTTTAGTCTAGGACAGGTGTAAAATGAAAATGTGTCGAAACCCCTCCCCCCCCCTCCCAAAAAAAAGGGTAAACATAACCTGGGATTGGACCCAAAAATATCTCTCCCTCGCTCTCTTAACGTTATTGTCTATGTTCTTTCTTTATTTGTCGTTAGCTTAGAGTTAGAAAAACTCTAAACCTCGTTGAGCGCCATAATGTTTTCTCAACATAAAATTGAACCATGTTTTAAAAAATAATAATGTTTCAAATTTACAAGTTTCGCTTAGTTTAAGAGCTCGCTTTCAAATAATTTTAAATAGAGTTCAAGAATTTTTTCGCCAAATAGAGTTAGCGAATGTTTTTGGTTCCTGATACCTTTCTACTATATAAATAGGAATCACCGAACCCCCTTTCATGTTTTCAAAAGATTTTGTCTGTGTAAGTCTTTTAAAAATAATAGTTTTTTCTTGATTTTTCTTTAAAAAATAAGTGGCGACTGTAAAAGTCGAAGACTCTTCAAAAACTAATATTTTCGGATTTTGGATAAAAAAGAAATAGTGACTCCGCATGGGAGTAGGAGGATTCTAACCTTAAAACTAACGTATTTTGGCTATGTGATATAACTGTTTATCTGTTTATCTATTGCTTTATTGAACTGTTTCATTCATGGCATATCATAATTTCGTCAAACGACGATTATTTCATTTCCACTAAAGGACGATTTTGCGAGTTCACAGTCGTTCATTAACCAAAATTTTCTCAGGACACCAAGACGAGTGTAGTTGGCTACTTGATAGTCAACGATCGTTAACTATCCCAGCCCAAGTAGTCCGCTTGGGTAACCATTTCCGCTATAAATACAACCCAATCTTAGTCAAACTAAGATAGACGAAACCCAATCCCTAAAAATAGTGTATTGGCATAAGACGACCCAACACCGAAGGAGTGTTGGGCCCATTAGAAATACCACCATGAGTCCAAAGAGCCCACAGCTCGATAGGGTGATCATATTTGTGTGTTTTGAAGATTGTATTGCGTGTTTAAATGTTTGTTGTATCATGGGGGGTGGAAATTAACTAGTTGTATGTTTTTGTAGATGTCGACTCAATTCCTCCATTTGAAAATGGTCACCAAGACAGACATTTTTCGTGTATGGTGGAATAATCTCAAAGATTGTCAAAAGAGAGAAATCTCGATTCACTTGGGTCACTTACCTTCAATAATGGACTTCAAGGTATGGCCCACGTTTATCGAGGTTATCAATCAATTCAGGGACGATGAGATGATGCTTTTTTGATTTGGAGATGTTAAAATAACGCCAACGCTAGAGGAAATTAAGGATTGTCTTTACTCTATTCGGACATGTGGCAAAAGGAAAAAATGTCCAAATCATCACATCCTTCTTCCAGATAGGCCAACTAGTGAAGAATTGAAGAATATATTATTTCTAGTAAATGCAAACTGGTTGGAGACCCACAATATACTACTAATGAGATTTTTCGAGAGATGGGGGCATGACAGCTATTTAAGACTATTTCCAAATGAATTTCACAATCACAACGCCTGGAGGGAAACTCAGACTATCACTTTCTCTGCATTCCTTTTAGGAAATATGGTATTTCCTAAAGATGAAGGAAAGGAAATCGTCACCCGGGTCGTGATGGTAGTGGACGCCATGTTCAGAGGAATTGGTAGAAAAAAAGAAGAAAAGAAGTATTATATTTTGTCCCTAATCATTTTGGCCGACATTTATCGATCTTTAAGTCTGTGAAAAAATGCGTTCCCATTTTTCCAAGGTTGCAACATTCTACTTCAATGGCGGTTGATTGAGCATCTTTGTAAAAGGGGCAGCGCCCAGCCACTGGAGTTTGCCAAATTGAGCCAGACACGCCCTATTGATAATTACGAATTCTATCTAAGTGTCGGGAGATTTCCAATTCATACAACCAGGGATGCGTGGGCGAGGGTATTTTATGATTGAAAGAAAGAGACATACAGTGGATGTAACCAAACTTCAAGTCTGAGAGGATAGCATCACAAGGGGACAAACTTCCATTTTTAGTCCTTCCTGGCATAAGATGATTGCGACCCTACAACCCGACAAGAGTGATGCACCAATTCGGTAGAACACAAATCATACCACCGATCATCCTCCAAGAATAAGCCAGGCGTGTCAACATGAAGTGGGATATGACCGAGAACAGATATGACGGTGGGTATGTCGACGAATACTAGACATGGTTGAAGAATAATCTGCATGGTGTAGTTAATCCGATACCATGCGCACGTCGAGAAATTGAAGACGTACATACAATGCTTCAGATCCATGCATACCATTTTCACCATCAATGGGATTGAAGGGAGCAAGAATTATAGAAGAGAGAGCAAGAATATCAGCAAAGGGAGCGAGAGAACCAATTCTGAGAGTTAGAAATTTAGAGGGTTTTAGCTGTGATGTCACAAGAGCTAACCGATACAAGGGCTTGTCTGATGCATTTTGACACGATCCTGGACAAGAAGATGAACACTTTACGAGTCGTACCAACATCTTCCAAAGATGCATTCGCCGAGCCATACGTTTTCACCAGCAAGTGCATCATCCGCGAAGAAGTAGAGAAAGCCAGAAGGGGAGCTGAGCCGTCAATCGTTTAACTCCCCTGCCCGGGATTGTTTTCTATTTGTACTCGCATCACATTCCCCTACCTAAATGTACCCCGTTTGATTTTAAATTATGTAATGAACACTATGATATTTAGTGAAGTTTATTTTTGGGATACAACTACTTGTTTAAATGACGCAATACATCCTTCAGATTGCTAGGCCTATCTTTCGCACAACGGGTCACGTGTATGATTCGGACGCGATATATGTGTGTTTAACTTCTTATGTGTTATGTTTCTATGAATGAGGATATCATAAACCCACTCCTATCCAGAAATTCCCAAAAAATATACAGAGGCCACTATTAAAAAATGTGCGACCAAAATTTCAAATTCTTAAGTCTATTACTCAAAGACCTCCTCCTATACCACAAACCCTAAAACATTACTCTACTGTCTCAAGAAAGGCATAATCACTGCTATGGACAAAGGTAAGAACATCCAGACGGAGCTCACTGAAGTATAACTACAAAGAAAGATTGAATAAATCACTCGGGAAATTCAAGAAGCCAAGGAGGAGGGGCTCAAAGTCGACATGGACACCACAATCTACAAACCTACAACCGTGAAGTTAGATGAGGATCTGGCATCACAGATGAAAGAAAGAAATATGTTGAGATGGAGACAGAGGATTTGCGATAAAAGTTGGACATGCTTCGATTGAAAGTGCAAGAAAGAGAAGCGGGGATAAAATCGGAGATAGCCACTGTGTTAGCTAAAAGCATGTCACTCGATGAGGAGATGATAGTGGAAATGGAAGGATTCGCCTCCATGAGAGAAAGGATGGTTGTATTGAGGAAGAAGAACAAAGCTTTCCATAGCAACGTTGTTGATAAGATTTGGAAAATGGGCGAAAAATACCCCGCCTATGAGAAAGGAGCCAACAGTGGTCCCGACAATGCTCACCCTGAAGCAACTGAGGAAGACGACGATGAGGCGATCGTCTACAAGCCTCCATTCCTAGGTCATCTGAAAGGAGGAGACTAATGGTAGAAAAAGAAGGGAAATGACTAACGTGTTGTCATTATTTCATCCATTTAAAAGCTCTATTGTTTCATTGTAATTTCCTTGTAATCTTAATGAACGAATGAATGAAAATGTTTTATCTTGTACTCGAACTACGTTGGGCCTGAATTCTCATTGTGAGATACGTAGGGAGCCACCCCAGGCCCGACCCCTATATGTAGAAATTTTCATTCTCCCTTTCATGATATGAGAAGATACGAAGACCAGACCAATAGAAGTCAAAAAAAAGCTTCAAGAAGACCATAAACCAACGTGATTTATCCCTTTTGAGACAGCGCCCAAAACTAAAACAGGCAAACTCCTGCTTGTTAAAATAAATTTGTTTCCATCCTTACTCGTGGGTTGAAGATATCCTCAAATGAAGCAACTTGTGTGTTTATCTACTCTTTGTTTGATATGATGCATTTTGTACTCTGAATCTGCAGTGACAAATCTGCCTTTGAGTTGTTTTCCTTCTCAAGTACTTTGAAACTGATCTGTATCGATCAAAAGCTGTCAGATCATCCTTATTTCACCAGATCAAAAGGTCCCGCAGATTCCTTCCCTAGACAAAGCTCAGATAGAGTAAAGGTATTTATGGGGGGACAATAACGAAGAAGTGAGTTTTACTGATGTTGTGCTGGCCCAACCCACCGTAGCAGGACAGAATGAGTTGATTATGTAGCTGATGCAATAGATTGTACAGATGAGAGTTGAAATGCAATGGAGACAGATCTGCCTCCACTTGGATTTTCTTCTAACGCTGCTGATGGAAGGCCCCCTATCTACTTCCCTTCCTCAAATATGGATCCGTCTCAAAACTAGCCATCTACACCAGTTCAGAATCCGTCAATTATAGATTTCACTACTCAAAGTCCCAAATTTGCTTCTGCATCCTACCAAACTCCATATCCTCGTCAAAAAAACCATTCTCAAATACCGCCCCACCCTCAAAATATTAACCATCAAAACGCTCAACCGCCACAAAATCAAGACCAAAACAAGAACCAAAATGCTTTCAATCCCCAAACACCACATCACCATTTAAATTAGAACACCAATCTCAGGCCTACTCACAGAATTACCAAACCTCCCAAAATGCTCAAAGTCCTTCTGTAGCTCCATCACTACCAATGAAAGCCACTTTTCAAGTTCTCGTCCCTACCGAGCACGATGTGCACGGTGCTGAGCTGGACCATTACGAGGAATAAGTAAAGGAATAGAGGGCAAAGGAAGATGTAAGGGTCTATATAAAGAGGAGATCAAGAAGGACATAAAGGAGCTTCAATGCATCCCCGACATCGCTGGATTTAGTTATGAGGACTTGTGTATCCACCCAAACTTGGACCTTCCAGAAAGGTTCAAGATTTCGAAGTTTTACACCTTCAGAGGAGTGGGCAACCCTATGGCTTATTTGAAAGCCTACTGTGACTAGCTCGTGGGAGTTGGAAGGGACGAAGCTTTGTTGATGTGGGTCTTCAGTCCGAGCTTGTGTGGAGAAGATCTCGAATGGTTTACCTTGCATGAAACCAGACAATGGACTAGCTAGATTGCATTAACCAAAGACTTCATCGATCGATTTGCTTAAAACGTAGAAATTGATCCCGATCGATAATCTCTGGAGAAGATGAAGCAAAAGTCAACTGAAAGATATAAGGAGTTCGCCTATAGGTGGAGAAAAGAAGCGGCACGGATAAGGACACCCATGACTGAGAAAGAAATCGTAGAAGTTTTAGTGGGCGTACAAGAGTCAGAATATTATGATAGAATCATATTGCTCGTTGGAGCAAAGTTTGCCGATATAGTCAAGGTTGGTGAGACGATTGAAGACGGTTTAAAATTAGGAAAGATAGCCCGTGTAGCCCATCACCTGAGTCTTCAAGTTTGTTGAGAAAGAAAAGAGAAGAAGTTGCTGCTATTTCATATGGGGGAAGAAAAACCTCCAGAAGCTCATCGTATTCCCAAGGTTTTTCCCAGCCTTCCTCAAAGTCCTACCAATCTTGTTATACGCCATCTAGTCATCCCAACAACCATAATGCTACCTCTATTTATCCAAACATACAAGCTCCCGTATACCAAAGTCCACCCAACAATTACCAAAGTCCATCTCCCATTTACACAAATCATCCTCCACCCTACCAAATTCCATCTCCCTACCAGGTTATTGCTCCCAACTGTGCTAACATACAATCGAGCTACCGAGCATCCCCTCCTGCTTATCAAGTCCAAGATCCACTGTACCAAAATCCTCCTTCGAATTACCAAGTTCCATTGCCAAAATACCAAACAAATTGATATCCCAGAGGCCAAGCTCCCCGTCCAAATACCAGAAATTATCAACAGGTGTCATCTCCTCAACAAGGTAGTTATGACCGTCCCCGACCCAGATTTGAGAACAGGCCTTCGAGAAACTTTAATGCACTCCCTGAAAGATGGACGAAACTGTATGATAGAGTGGTTGCGGCTGGATACATCCACCCTGTAGGGCTCAAACCTGTGAATGTTTATTCCAAATTCTACAAACCCGATCTGAGATGTGCTTATCATTCCAATAGTGTTGGGCACGATACATAAGATTGTACAAACCTAAAGCACAAAATTCAGGATCTGATTGATCAGGAGGTAGTATCTCTCAAACTGGTAGCACGAAATGTCAACACAAACCCTTTGCCGAATCATAGAGGCATCAATGTCAACATGATCGAGACAGATAAAGACTGGTGTGGTACGAAGATGATTACACCCATTGTTCACGAGGATTTGGAAAGGGCTGTCGATTCTTTAAGCGTCAAAGAGAAGAGAGAGTTTGTTATTTCGACACCTTCAAAGGTTGTTGCCTTGGTGCCATCAGAAACTCTGGTCTAGCCTAATTTTATTATTGAAACTGCTGCTGCTCAAGGCATGACCAGGTCTTGAAGGTATGACACTCCTGACGAGCTTGCTCTCATAGGACATAAGATGGATTAGGCCAAAAGACCGATAAGCGAAGGAGAAGCGGAGGAATTTTGGAGAAGGATGAAACGAAAGGATTATTCCATCGTCAAGCATTTAGTGAAGACTCCAGCTGAGATATCTGTATAGGCCCTGCTGATGAGCTCTCAATCCCACAGGCAGGACTTAATGAAAGCTCTCGATGATACATATGTACCCGCGGTCATAAGCAGCGATAACATGGCCGCCATGATTCATCAGGTTATTCAAGGGCACCGAATCAGCTTTTGTGATAATGAGTTTCCTGTTGAATGAAGGTCACATAAGAAGGGGTTGCACATCACCGTGATATGCCTTAAAAAGGTTGTCAACCGCGTCTTAGTAGATGACGGGTCTCCTTTGAATATCTATCCAATGTTAACGTTGAGGCAGCTAAGGTTTGACGTTGGGAAACTGGAGCAAAACCAGGTCAACGTGAGAGCCTTTGATGGGGTTCAGAGAAAAACACTGGGAGCAGTGAATTTGACCATTCAAATGGGCCCTGCAGAATTCAGTGCGCAATTTTAAGTATGGGATATCGATACTAGTTACAACCTTCTTCTGGGAAGGCCGTTCATCCATATGGCTGGATCCGTCCCCTCTAATCTCCATCAAATGATGAAGCTCGTGTGGAAGAATGAAGAGTTGGTTATTCATGGCGAATGGAGTCACCTTGGAAGAGAGGTGCTGATCATTGATGATATATCGCGAGGTACAGAATTCTACACGGTGGAGCTGGTGAATGCCACTGGTGAAGACTTGGCCCCATAGACCATTATGTCTGCCGTGTACAAGATGATAGCCAGTGTGATGTTGAAGAATGGTTTTGAGCCAGGGTTCAGATTGGGAAGAGATTCCCAAGGAACTATTGAGCCTTTTCGTTCCTTGTTAAGGGATCCAGATATTGTTTAGGGTACATCCCCACAGATAATGACATGAAGGTGAAGAAGAAAAATGATCAAACTTTGACTAAGACGATCCCACAACTGTATCAATACATTCCAATCTGGGAGTATGCCGAGTGTGAAGACCTTAGGGAAGGAATCTATGACCTCTTTGAGGAGATCAATGCTGTTGTCGAGGAAGAATTAGATCTAGCCAGTATCCGCGATGCGGAGCAAAAGGAGGTGCTGCGGAACTGGACCTCCACGCTAATTCTGATACACCGAACTCTTTGGTAAATGGCGTCATTTCATGCCCATTATAATCGGTGGTAATCTAGAAGAGGCCCGAGACCCACCATTTTTGCATTTTCTCAACTGTTCAAATTTTTGAATTTTTTGTCTTGTGATGTTCGAAAAAGCCAACATGGTTCTGTGCCATGGCAACAATTTGCATTGTTTTTAAATGAAAGCCTCATTGTTTTTAAATTTATTTATTTAGTCGTTTGTTATACTCAACACTTCTAACTTTGTTTGTTTATGATTTTAGTTGCGTAAGTTATAGACCTGCCAATGTCATGTGATGTCACGAGCTAAATGAACAAAATGAGGCAGGTGACGACGAGGTAGATGATTATGAAGAAGAAAATGGGGAACCAGATTATGTCGCCGAGGAATTTGGGCAACTTGATAATCAGCATAACCAAATCTAGAGGAAACAGAAATGGTGAATTTGGGAGATCCATAATGTTTTAAAGAGGTTAAGATCAACACCCACCTAAATGAAGCTCAGAAAGATGACCTAATTCATTTACTTGTTGAATATATTGATGTGTTCATTTGGGAAGTCGGTGACATACAAGGGTTGAGTACCGATGTAGTGTCTCATAAGCTGCCGATCAACCCGCGGTTCGATCCGTGTAGCAAAAAACTCGAAATTTCAATCGTGAACTGAGTTTTAAGATTAAGGAAGATATCACCAAGAAAGTAGAGTCCCGATTGGTGGAAGTTACACAATATCCTACCTGGCTGGCCAATGTTGTTCCGGTCGCCAAGAAAGACGGGAAATCAGGTTTTGTGTCGACCATAAGACCTCAACAAAGCTAGCCCGAAGGATAATTTTCTGTTGCCAAATATTCATATTTTGATTGATAATTGTGCAAGGCATGAAATGCATTCATTTGTGGACTGTTACGCGGGCTATCACCGGATTTTGATGGATGAGGAGGATGCAGAAAAGACGGCTTTCATTACACCTTGGGGTGTATATCACTACAGGGTGATGTCGTTCGGCTTCAAGAATGTCGGTGCCACCTACATGAGAGCTATGACGACCATTTTTCAAGACATGATTCATGAGGAGATCGAACTGTATGTTGATGACATCATAATGAAGTCCCGTGAGAGTTCGGACCACTTGAAACATCTAAGGAAATTCTTTGATCGTTTGCGTCGGTACAACTTGAAGTTAAATCTCACTACATGAGCTTTTGTAGTTCAAGACGGGAAGTTGTTGGGATTTATAGTCAGCAGAAGGGGTATTGATATCAACCCCTTTAAGATTAAATAAATTCAACAGTTACCTCCGCTGAACACGAGAAAAGAGGTGATGAGTTTCTTAGGGAGGTTAAACTACATCAGTCGATTCATAGCCCAATCAACCGTAGTGTGTAAGCCTATTTTCAAGTTGCTGAAGAAAGATGCATCGACAGAGTGGACTGAAGAGTGTCAGACCGCTTTTGATGCTATCAAGAACTATTTGTTTAATCCACTGGTATTGGTTCCTCCACGAGAAGGGAGTCCTTTATTGTTGTACTTGTCTGTCTCAGATAGCGCATTCGGATGCATACTTGGTCAACAAGACGAAATAGGAAAGAAGGGAAGGGCTATCTATTATATAAGCAAGAAATTTACTCCATACGAGTCTCGTTACACTTTGTTAGAGAGAACGTGTTGTGCATTGACGTGGCTCGCCCAGAAGCTGAGACGTTATTTGTCTTCCTATACTACATACCTTATTTCACGAATGGATCCACTAAGGTATATCTTCCAGAAGGCGATGCCGAATGGAAAGTTAGCTAAGTGGCAAATGTTGTTGAATGAATTTGACATTGTGTATGTGACTCAAAAAGCAATAAAGTCCCAAGCTTTTGCTAATCATCTTGCAGAAAATCCCGTTGATAAA
This sequence comes from Solanum chilense, assembly GCA_032847665.1. Lineage (NCBI taxonomy): Eukaryota > Viridiplantae > Streptophyta > Magnoliopsida > Solanales > Solanaceae > Solanum > Solanum chilense. The sequence continues at coordinate 29,791,746 of CM064972.1, forward strand.
GAGCACGAACCACTTAAGACTTATTTTCACGATGAAGAAGTGTCATTTGTGGGTGAAGACATTTCTGAAGCATAACAAGTTGGAGATTATTCTTTGATGGAGTGGAAAATCATCAGGGTAAAGGTATTGGAGCAGTATTAGTGTCAGAATCTGGCCAGCACTACCCCATGTCGGCCTAGCTCTGATTTAATTGCACGAACAACAAGGCCAAATACGAAGTTTGTATTCTTGGTTTGAAAATGGCCATCAACATAAATGTTTACGAGTTGTTGGTTATTGGAGATTCAGACCTTCGAATTCATCAAGTTCAAGGAGAATGGGTTGTGAAGAACAAAAAGATTATACCTTATGTACACTATGTACAGAAGTTGTGCAAAAGATTTCGTATGATCGAGTTCAGACATACTCCCAAAATACAGAATTAATTAGTCGATGCTCTGGCAACCATCTCTTCGATGATTAAACATCCGGATACATATTATATTAATTCTCCGGACATAGAGTTTAAAGAACATCCAGTCCATTGTTTCCATGTTGTAGCAGAACCAGATGGTTTGCCTTGGTATTTTGGTATAAAGAAGTATTTGGAGTCTGGAACTTCTCCCGAAGATGTTACGTCCAATCATAAGAAGTCGATACGTCGTATGGATCTCAATTTCATTCTAAGTGGAGAAGTCCTGTATAGGAGGAATCCAGACTTAGGTCTTCTAAGATGTGTCGATGCCGTTGGAGCTGCGAAACTGATTGAACAGATACATGCAGGAGTTTGTGGTACTCATATGAATGGGCTCACTTTGGCAAGAAAGGTCCTCCGAGCTGGGTATTTCTAGATTACTATGGAGAATGATTGTTGCATGTTCGTGAAAAAATGCCACTAATGTCAGGTGCACGGTGATTTGATACGAGTTCCACCTCATGAGCTTAATGCTATGAGGTCACCTTGGCCATTTGTAGCTTGGGGAATGGATGTCATCGGTCCGATAGAGCCAGCCGATTCTAATGGGCACATATTCATTTTGGTCGCCATTTATTACTTCACCAAGTGGGTGGAAGCAGCTTCATACAAGTTGGTAACAAAGAAGGTGGTGGCTAATTTTGTTCGCAACAATCTGATATGCAGATTTGGAGTGCCAGAATCCGTCATTGCTGATAACGGTACAAATCTCAACAATCACTTGATGAGAGAGATATGTGAGCAATTTAAGGTCACTCATCAGAATTCGACTGCTTATCGCCCCCTAATGAATGGAGCTATAGAGGACGCCAATAAGAATATCAAAAAGATTTTGAGGAAAATGATTGACAAGCATCGATGTTGGCACGAGATGTTAGCATATGCTTTATTGGGTTATCGGACAACTGCCAGAACATCGACTGTAGCTACTCCATATTTGCTGGTGTATGGGACATAAGCAGTCATACCTACTAAAGTCAGAATACCTTCTTTGAGAGTCATCCCAGAGGCAGAGTTAAGTAATGCTGAATGGGATAGCAAGCGGATTGATCAACTAAGTTAGATTCATGAGAAGAGAATGGTTGTCGTCTGCCATGGCCAGTTGTTTTTAGAGAGAATGACTCCTGCCTTTCACAAGAGAGTAAGAGCAGAAATTTTGAGGTTGGTCAGTTTGTTCTTAAGCTTATTTTTCCCCATCAAGACGATTAAAAAGGAAAGTTCGCACCGAACTGGCAAGGTCCTTACATGATTCGTAAAGTATTATCTGGAGGTGCTTTGGTCCTATCGGAGATGGATGGCACCGTATGGACAAAAACGATCAACTCAGATGCTGTCAAGAGATACTACGTGTGAAGTTTCAGCCCTCATTTCTTTTACCCACCTGAAATCATTCTGTTTTATTCTATTTGTTTTGCTTAAATTCTTATCCCTCTTGTAACGAACTACATCTGACCTGAATTCTCAAGAATGAGATACGTAGGCGGCCTATGTCAGCATTGGTCACCCCCTTATAGCCCCTTTAATTATTTCTTTGTATTTGAACTACGTTCGACCTGAATTCTCAAGAATGTGATACGTAGGCAGCCTATGTCGATCTCGATCTTTTATTTTTTTAATGTTATTTATTGGTAACCTTTTGAGGGGGAACTACGTTTCACCTAATTCTTATCTAAAAGAAGTACGTAGGCGCAACAAGGGTTCAGTCATATCTCCTGTAAGATTTCTATCCCTCTTTACAATAGAAACTGGGACAGAATTTTTTTGAGGGACTCAAAAATTCTCGAGAAGAAGATTCCTCCTCAGCAAGTCAAACTAAAGATATTTCGTGATCTGCAACTGGGACAAAATTTTTGAGAAAATCTCAAAAATTCCAAAATCTTCTCAGTTACAGTGGAAAGATAAGCAAGAAAATTAACTGGGACAAAAATTTTGAGGATGGCCTCAAAATTTCAGCATGGTTTTATCTACAAGTCCGGAGTGACTCTGAAAACCCCAGCGAATAATAAGATAAACCTCCAAGCATCGGACTCAAAGAAGTTTGTTAAGCCTAATATGACATGACTTAGCAATGACCTATCTCAGATACTACTTATTGAAAATTATATTCTTAAATATTTTCCTTTATGTTTCATTTGTCTTGGCATAAAATATTTTGTCTTACTATCAAGAGTTGGGAGATCGGGAAATCAACCAGAGATAGCAAGACACGGAGCAAACAACTGAAGAGATCGACGCATATCAGTTCATTTTTTAAAAAAAACAAACAATTTTTATGTGGACACAAGTTTATAGTTTTGCTCTAAAATCGGCAAATTCTTCCGATGGATGAATATGGGGAAGTACAAAGAGGAGAAAACTATCCCAAAATCAATAATTTTCCTAGACGCAAGGAGAATTTAATATTTCTTATGTCAGAGACTTAGGAATATTAATTGTTTCTATCAATCAATTTCTAACAACATAAAATTTATAAAAGACGTCTGGCTAGATCCAAAGGGGAATCAAGCGAAAATCTCAAGGAAGAGTATATAGTTTCCATAAAGGACGTCATTTGCATCATAATATCGGATATGATACTATGCATTACCTGGAGGGGACGATTATTTTACTATTGATTAAGACGATATACCATCTGGAAGTTGTTTTACCGTTACCATCTTTGGATTAGAAACGATATTCATGAATAACGAGTCGATATCCTTGCATCGTGGAAGATTATGCATCACGAGTTAATATCCAAGCATCGTGAGACGATTTCATACGTTGCAGAAGCTCATTAATTAATTCATTCATTCATTCATCTTATTTAAGCTTCGAGCAATTTCCTTAAGTTAATCTTGATTTAACATTCTTCTAAAATCCGACGTAGCTCATTTACCTAAACCAATTAAATGTAATTTAGGGGTCAAATGGCATCAACAATTTGTTTGAAGCTTTCAACCCATCCATTCTAATAAAATTCAGGGCCCAATTTTGACCAAAGCATTTGCTTCCCAACGATCCGTCCCAACCCACCATTTTTTGTAGTGACAGAAGTCCCACTGTTATGTTCGAAGGCCCATACAAATACCCAATACTCCCAGCCCCGCCATTATCCCCGACCCAGCTCCATCTTCTTGTCCAACAAAAGAAAAATCAGAAATAGCGTGCAAAACTGGAAGACCCAACGACCCGTATCCGATTTCATCTTCTTAACGCATGAGGAAGCCTTAATTGATCGAGCTCACTCGCTAAAACAGGTGCAGTTGTCTCATTCCTTTTCCTCTCTCCCTCCTCCTCCATACGCGAGCAGACCAGGTGGATTAATCCCCTTGCCGCTTTGTCCTTCGCTCGAAATCAACGGTCCTTTCATTGAATTCACTGAGAGTTGTACGTTTTGGAGCTATCTATAGCTTGGATTCTTATCTTTTGGGAGAGATTTAGAAATTCAAAAAAACCAAGATTAGGCCTTATCCAACACAGACCCGATTTACCTTCGAAAAAGAACCCTAATCTTCTAGTATATAAGGTCGGTTTTGATGTCTTGTGTAGGGGGAGAAATTTTTTTGTTGAGAGTTCTTAACTGGAGGAAATCAGAGGAAAGGGAAGAAGAAAGAGTTAGAAGAAATAGTTGGGGGGGGGGGCGACCTTTTCTTTCTTTTCCTTTTTTTTCCTGATCGTTTTCTACCATAAAAATATTCAAAGGTTCAAACAGTAAAATACTCTAAAGATACATTAAGTTTACCTATAAAAATAGAGGTTGTCGTATTTTAGTGTGGGAAAATTATATTTCCTACCTAGGTGTTTGTTTGACTTTCCAGACTCAGGGCCGTGTTTGGTGGTGAAGGGTTATCTCTCCTCAGCTTGTTTGTCCTCGTTCTCTCCCCTAAAAAGGTGACATTTTCTCCTTTACGGTAACATCTTATATTTTGTGTTTCGACGTCTCATTTTCAATATTGTAAGGATTGTCAACATAATGTTCTGTACCCAAATTTCATTTGAGATGTTGTACAGCTTGAATATGTTATGCTTACGCTACATCATGTCTAGTTTCAGCGTTAAACGTAATTTTTTATATTGGTTTCAATTATTTTGATTCTGTATTTCATCTCCTTGGAGTCTATATCATTTTTTTTCTCATTTACTTTCGGATGCCAGATTTGCCTTCTGATGCTTTCAATATTCGAATATCAGTTTGTTGTCTGTAGGTCCGAGTTTTCGTAATTGAAAGTCATGGTAGTGTATGTAGCGTAGTTATATTCTCACCCCCATAGTTTAGGTAACATGTATTCCTTGAACATGTTTTGGGTACTTGTTATCAAACTTGTGATTAATGTGAGCTTCAGTTCCTCCTGGTTTTCTGTTTGCTTCATCTCTTTTTTGTTCTTTTAAAACCTCTGTTGTCCTTGTTTCTTATCTAGCATCACCCATTTTTCTTGTGAGTATTGTAACGATTTTATGTTGGGATTAGCCTACTATTCTTTTTTTAAAAAAAAATAATAGCATGGCAGCCTGATTAGCTGATTTTTTTTATTTTTATTATCAATTTGCTTCGTTCGTTTCTTGGTATTTATGAGTTTTTGATTACTCATACTCCATTAGTTTACTTCGGGGTCTTTCTTACTTAAATTCTTTGAAATCTGTGGTTTTGGCATCTTCATTTAATATGACTGTTGTTCCATGTTTAAGTTCACAGGTTAAGTATATGGAAATATTTGATCATTGTTTTGATATCGTCTAAGTTGATTGCTTATACCATGTAGATTGGATAAAATTGTTGCTAATTTTCTACTTTACGCCTTTGAGTATTCTACTTTGCATTATTTTTACAGTGAACCCTATTAATATGATATGATTTATATTCTTAAAAGTAACACACATTGAGTGATTGATTATTCATTTCAGTTACTTCATTCAAATGCTAACTTTTATATATTATGTTTGCGTCTTTGTCTACATAAAGTACACTGCCTATTGGTTATTGACAATATGGTGTGCTACATTTGTGTTTTTTAGTGATTTAGTTGACTATTTTTCCTTTTCTTCTTTTTCAGTTTGCTAGCACTTAAGGATCATTAAGATGCTTATTGTCATATACGCTGAAATTTGATACCTCAGCTTAATTTTGAACATGAGAATATTATTTTAGGTGGCGAATCTATTATGTGACTGATTTAGCTAAGTTCGATTTGTATATGTGTTCAACTTGTTACTTACGGGAAGGAGTATGTTGAACTTGAATTTAGGCCTTGTAAAAACTGTTTGAGTTCTATTAAAAGTCGTGAGTTTGTGTTAGTTTGACTTAGATTTTCTCTCATTATTTGTTGTAAGTTTTAGCATGCATTTGATCTTTTAGATTCAAACAATTCCCGTTATGACTCAACTAAATCTTTAAGTTATAAGTTCGGCTAGAATTCTTTTTATTTTTTATGGATTCATTCTCATGGCATACTTAGGAGGGGAGTAAAGTGTTTTATGTTTTAATTTGGCTGAAAATTTCTCTTGATGTCGTTTGAAGCTTTAATAGAAACTTTTGGATTAGATTATTTGTCGTACTCTTGTCAAAATGGTTAAATAGTATGTGCCAGACTTTCTTTGAATGCCCCTGCTAGTAATTTTTTTTATTTTTATCCTATCTTGAATTTTGCCATGAAATTTGTCTTATTCTCCTTATCCATCTTTAGCATTTTGTTCATATTATCTTCACTACTTTGATTTTGGATAAAGTTCTTTTAATAATTTGTTATTTATTCCGCGTCATCAGCCATTGACTATTTCTTATCCCTTTGTTGCAGTAATTTGGCGTCGAGTTCACTATGAACCCACTTCCTCTATCTTTGCATTTTTTAGAATGCTGAGAAGGCTTAATCCCATCTTTCCGAGTCAATCCATAAAATTCGGTGGACAGATTTTGATTCGAAATTAACGTGAGGAGACAAGGACACGGAGGAGTTAAATCAGAAGACCCTTTTATTTTTCTGATTTTGTATTTTTATTTGTAATGGTCAGAATCCCTTGTCGCCTTTTACTTCTCCATATTTACCTTTTTTATAGCATGTTTAGTCTAGGACAGGTGTAAAAAGAATGGGTCGAAACCACCCCACCCCCCCCAAAAAAAAAAAAAAAGGAGTCAGCCCAAAGCTGGTGAGTTCAATTTCCGGCCAAGGTGGAAAGAACCCGGGATTGGACCCAAAAATCTCTCTCTCTCCCTCTCTTTTACCTTATTGTCTATGTTCTTTCGTTTTTTTGTCCTTAGCTTAGAGTTAGAAAAATTCCAAACCCCGTTGAACGCCATAATGTTTTCTCAACATAAAATTTTACCATGTTTTAAAAAATAATAATCTTTCAAATTAACAAGTTTCGCTTAGTTTAAGAGCTCGCTTTCAAATAATTTTCAATAGAGTTTCAACCAAATTTTTGCCAAATATAGTTAGTTGTCGGAAAACCGCATTAGCGGATGTTTTAGGTGCCTAACACCTTCCTAAGATATAAATAGAAATCACCGAACCCCCTTTCATGTTTTCAAAAGATTTTGTCTGTTTATGTCTTTTAAAAATAATAGTTTTTCTTGATTTTTCTTTAAAAATTAAGTGGCTACTCTAAAAGTGGAAGACTTTTCAAAAACTATTATTTTCCGATTTCGGATAAAACAGAAATGGTGACTCCGCTGGGGAGTAGGAGGATTCTTACATTAAATTAACGTATTTTGTCTATGTGATTTAACTCTTTATCTGTTTATCAATTGCTTTACTGAGCTGTTTCATTCAAGGCATGTCATAATTCCGTCAAACGATGATTATTTCATTTCCACTAAAGGACGATTATGCGAGTTCGTAGTCAATAATTAACCAAAATTTTCTCGGGACACCCAGACGAGTGTAGTTGGCTAGTTGATAGTCAACCATCGTTAACTTTCCCAGCCCAAGTAGTCTGCTTGGTTAACCCTTTCCACTATAAATACCACCTATTCTTAGTCAAACTAATATAGAGCGAAACCCAATCCCGAAAAATAGCGCATTGGCATAAGATGACCCAACACCGAAGGAGTGTTGAGCCCATTAGAAATACCACCATGAGTCGGAAGAGCCCACGGCTCGATAGGACAATCATATTTGTGTGTTCTGAAGGATGTATTGCGTGTTTAAATGTTTGTTGTATCGTGGGGGATGGAAATTAACTAGTTGTATGTTTTTGTAGATGTCGAGTCAATTCCTCCATTTCAAATTGGTCACCAAGACACCCGACATTCTTCGTGTATGGTGGGATAATGAACGAAGGTAACTGCTAAAGTTTATCACAAATGATTTAAAGACGTTTCACTTACATTTACTATGATTATAATTTATGTTTTCTAACCTCTTATATTATGGTTTAGCATTGTCATTCCATGTCATGTAAAGTCATTTTTAGTAGGTCTTCATTAACCTCAGGCATTTCTATCATACTTAGAACGTTATATGTACTAATGCATACTTGTTCCTACATACCTTCTTTAATTTAGTGCCCGATACTCCTAGTGCTCACACTCGTGGCTAGTGGATTTTATTTGTATTGTATATTTGTGAGTCCTTATTTTTTGAGGATGGGAATAATTTTATTACTTTCTTTATTTGAGTTTTAAGATTTTTATAGGATGGGTGGTTTACATCCAAATGACTTCTATTAATGTAGTAGATGACTGATTTAGACTTATTTAATACTTTCGCTTTTTTTCAAACTCTTTTATAATATACTAATATTTATTTGAACACTTTGTATCTATTAACTTCTATGATCTATGTTAAGTTTCTTATGTAGGGAATATCGAGGTTCTCTATGGCATGTTGCACCTAGGGTATACTTAAAGTCTTTAAACATGTACATCAATTTGATATCCCTAAAAAACATTAGGTGAAACAGGAGCTTCATATGTGTCTCATGAGTTAATTATGTGTTAAAATGATTAAAATGATGATTTGAGAAAGTGTCTAATATTTTGTGATGTTCGGAGGTCAAACATCTAAGAACGTCTATGACGTTTGAAAAATGTGCCTTGGAATGTGCTTGTGTGTGTTAGTATATTCTGGCAAGTTTTATGTGTTCTTTTTTGTTGATATTTCTGGTGGAGGTTCCTAAGACTTATATGACCATATATAGGGGTTGAATGTTCGGGTAAGACTCCACCTAGGACCCACGAGGGGCCCTATAAAAGGACCCCATCTCAAGGGTATGATGCTGCCAAGTAGTGGCAAACGACGGCCACAAGGGACGGACCGTTGGTCAAACGACAACACGTCGACCTTGGGCGTCGATTGAACCTGAAAGGTCTCTTGCACAGAGGAGGACCTCTGACCCAAATGTTGCACCCCGTCAAAGGGGCGTTGTTTAGACAACGGTCCATTGTTTGTTGGTCGTAGGTTGTACCTCCAAAAATTTGTTGTGATGCGTCTTGGGTTCAGCTGCTTTAGTAAATTCACCCTAAGTCTTTCATGATCCTTGGACGTTTTTTTAGAGTATTGGAAGTATTTTAACTTAGTTTACACTCTTATACGTAGTTTAGAATTCATTTTAAATATTCAAAACTCCTCCCTCAAGAAAGTACTCTCTCAAACTCCATCAAAGCTAGAACTCAAGGAAAGGCTAGAGGAAAACGTTTTGGACATTTTGTTCGTCAAAAATTCATGGGTTTCTTATCATTAATGTATGGTAGTTCATCCATAAACTTTATTTCATTGAAGGAGTCACTTCAAAGATGTTTCAAAAAGGGTTTTCAAACTCTAACTTCTTCTACTTTTGGCTCGAAGTGTTGATCTTAGCATGAAAACATTTCAATGATTTATAAAAGTTGTTTTTAGTGTTATTTGATATTTTAATGTTAAAACCTCGATGAACCTAATCTTGTGAATTTTTCCAACTTTTAGTTTATGAAGTGACTTTTATGTAAATGGCTAGATAATGCTAGGAATTTTTAGTGTCGTATTTCTTTATATTATATTTAATTTTTCTACTGCCTCAAATGTCATTTTATGATTATTTATTGGAGAACTTGAGATAAAGTGGTTAAACCTTTGTGAATAGTAGGTTTATTATATTAATTAGTTCTTAATTTGAGATGATCTTTAGTGGTATGGTCCACCTTTGGTGGTGGTGTTTACTTGAAGTATATTGATATGTATTTATACGTGTATCGTGAGTATTACGTTGAATGCTTGATATATAAAGTAAAGTGATAATGATAATGTTCATGTTTATATGCTTTATGAAATGTGAAATGTATATATTATGCTAAATGAAGAATGTGTAAATGTTAAGCCTGCTAGTGTGTGAAATATGATAAATAAAGGTTTAAGCGTGTTAGAACTCAATGTTAGGAAATGTAGATTATGTGAAATGTGTGCTCACATGTGCTCATATGTGCTCAAACACACACTTTGATTGAATCAATGAAGTTAAAGAATGTGAACAGGGGATTTTAGGGTGGACAATCCTTGTGAGTAGAGATGAAATGTCTAGCCATCCCTACTATTCCTATAGTAAGAAGAAGGAGAGTTTTGGGGTAGACACTCTTCATGAGTTGAGATGAAGTGTTAGTAGCTACCTCACTATTCCCAAGAGCTTTCAAAGACAGGTTGGAGGATAGACGCTCTTCTTGAGTTGAGATGTGTTGTCCAATATTTATAGCGTAACCTTTAGTATGAACGTCAAGACTCCGTGAGAGAGTTATGTTAGCATCGAGTGGATTTGAAGAAGGGGTTGTTACACTTCCTTAAATGAGTACTCCTCGCTAGTAGAGAATGAGTTACTTAGAAGAAATCTCCTTATCCCATAACTATGCGCCCCCATAGGAGTAGCTAATGGAGAATATATGTAAAGGCTCAAGAATGACCTTACCTAACGAAAGTGGGGATCCGTCCTGAGGTAGAGTTTAATACCAGGATTTCATATCTAGCGCTCAGGTAAATGTTGGTTAAATCTAGCCCCCATAAAATAACGTAATGAATTAAGTCTCCTAAAGAGTGTACTACTTAGGGCAGGTTGTGGTATGGGACTCTATCTATCAAATGCACGAGTAGGAAAATGAAAAGGGGGGCTTTATGTGTCTTTATATGCAATATATGAGTGGGTCATTAGGCGAAGTGAATGATGTTAGGTGACTTAATGTCTGATGCTAAGAAAGCAATGTGTCTTGTATGATGAAGAATGTGGTGTTCTTGATCTAAGCGAATCCCAAAAGAGTACCTTGTGGGAGTAGTAGTATGGGATGCCACTTTCACATTGCACCTTGTTTAACTTTTGGGGTTGCCTATGAGAAGGGCACTTACATGAAGTCCTTAAATGAAAGCATGTTTTTGTTAGTGTCTAGTTATAGAATGTGGACTTATTACAAATACGATGTAAGCCTATAATGGGTAGTCTTGAGGATCACTTAGGTGTGTAGTGAAAAGATTGAATGGGCGGATCCTTGATTTCTTACCTTATAGAGACTTGGAATAACCTTGGTTTGGAATACTTCAAAGGAAATGAGCTCACTGTGATTTGAAATGAAATGAATTCACTGTAAGATTTTCTTGACTTCACATTAATGTGCATCTTTGTGTTAAATTTATGGAAGTTCTATTCTATATACGAAATGATGATTTATATGTTATTTTACTTCTATGCTCATGAAGGTTTACTCAGTTAGCATGATAGCTTTATTTCTACTAAAATGTCCTCTTTTGCATGTTTTTGCATCATTCCATACTTAGTACAGTGTTTGTAGTAAAACTTTAATTTCTCTACTTTATAAGAATAGGTCGGAAGCAAGTGGAAGTTTTGAGGGCAATCTTGGGACGTTGAGTCTCTTAAAAATAGGTATGTGCTTCTATATTATAGTACATAGTGCATGTTTCTTAGTTTTTCATTAAGACTTATTATGTGTCTTCTTTTAATGTAAAGGGTTGTGACCCTAAGATATTTAAGTTTGTCTTTAAGTTGGCTTGTGATGATGAGACTTATTCTTAGTATTTATAAAAGATTTTCTTACTATTATTCTTTTGAAAAGCTTTAATTTCGCACAACTTTTATATCTTATCTAATGAACGATAGTTAAGAGACTCTTATATGATAACTGAAGGGTCAAGTACACCTTATTCTTCTAGGGTGTACTTGTTGGTCGTGAAAAAAACTTGTTATCAGAGCATATGGTTTTGGGAAATAGTTTAGAGTCCAAAGTCTGACATTCCAATCTAGTAGAGTCTTATTCATCATTGTGAGCTGCGACACATCTATACGCGAGAGAAGTTTCACTTCTTTCATTAATCTCGTCTCTTGTCATAGAGATTAACTCTCTAAGATATCCCTAATATTTCCTTGTCTGGTGGTCTTCTAGATGTGATTGCTTGGAAGGGTGATTTTGAAAGAATGGACGAAGAAAAGAGTGAGTTTTTCTACTTATCATGATTTTTGTGACTAGGTGAGTATATGGAAAGGTGTATTTAGAATATTGTAATGTGTTGCCATTTTTGGCTAGGTGTGATTTATAAGATTGGAGGTAGCATGATGTGAAGTTTAATGGTGATGTAGTTCTAACATAATAAGAGTTATAATGGTTGAATGAAGTCCTTTTTCAGGGAAAATTAATTAACTCATGGCTATGTGCAATGATAGTAGGAATTAAAGGTGTAGATTTGAGAAGTGTTGAAAGAATGTTGTGATTTCATAAGAGTTGAGGGCTTCCCTATTGTGTGGGTAATAATTCATAGTTGTCCTTGTGATTGAATTGAAGTTTTTGTGCAGGTTTACTCTAAGGATGAAAGATAGTATGTTTACCTAACAAGGTAGTTGTGAGGTTATGCTAACCAATGGTGGAATCATATGGCAAGATTGTGGGTTTTCAAATGAATATAGCTTGGTTTGTCGAAAGAGAAAAATGAAGTTTCTTCCGTGAATTTAAATTAAGTAATGCCTAAGAGTTTGATGAAGTGATGTTTACGAGAGTTTGTCTAAGCTTGAATCCCAATAGGAAGGTTTTATGCTTGACTAGGAGGGGTGACTATTAGTTTTCATGTTCATGAGTTAGGTTAATATGAGTTCCCACCTTATGAGAGGTATAGTGGGACTATGAATTATGAGGAATTGAAGATTCTTATTAAGGATTCTAGCAAGAGGTAATGAGAATGTGTAAAGGAGCTAATACGGAATGAAGGCCCTGATGAGTCATGATCCCTTATGGATATCTTGATTTTGTATTAAATGAGTTTTGCCTAACTGGGTGATTATAATTTGAGTAGCAAGGTAGTTGACACCCTTATCTTTTCAATATATTTTTATTTGAGCTTGAGAGTTAAAATGTCATAGTAGCATGTTGCATGATGTTTAGGAGTGATTGAAAATGAATTTCATTGTTCTCCATGCATTGTGGATTCCATGAGATTATGTTTATGTTTTAAGATAATTTTATATTATCTTGTCCCGTATATTGTCATGCCTTCATGATAAATTGTTTAAAAGATTAATTGTTGAGTTATTATTCACGCTTCACTGTGAAGGTGTGATATTCACTGTAAAGGAACTTAAAATTTAACCAAATTGAATTTTCGTGAAAATGGTTTCAATGTGTGTAGAAAGGATTTATATGATAATGTGTAATGTTGGAGAGGGTATATCCTCCATTAATGAACTAAAAATGATGTAGCATGTACGAACTATTAATTCTGGAACTTGTTACAAATTGCTTGTGTTACTTAAGAATGCTTGATGATATGAGGTTGATGTTCCTTGTGAGTTAGGTGCATTGATTATGGATGATTATATTTTATGTGATTTTTTATATTCCTCTAGTTGAGTCCTTTATGTACTTAGATGTATTTAGAGTCATTCGAGGACGAATGTAGTTCCAAGTGGGGGAAAATGTGACGTCCCTAAAATGAACTAGGTGAAACTTGATCTACACATGTGTCTCGTGAGTTAATTATTTTTTTAAATGATTAATAATGATATTTTTAGGCAGTGGCTAAATTTTGGTGATGTTTGGATTTCAAACGTCCATGACGTTCGAATGATGTTCCTTGAAATGTGCTTATGTGACTTAGTATGATTTGGCCTATTTTACATGTTTGTTTTGGTTGCATTTTATAATGGAGGTTCCTATTACATATATGACCTTGTATAATGTTTTAATGTTAGCTTACGACTCTACCTAGGACCACTGGGTGGCCCTAGAAGAGGACCCCATCTCAAGGGCAGGATGCTGCCAAGCAGTGGCAAACGATATCCACATGGGGCAGAGCGTTGGTCAAACGACAGCCTGTCGACATTGGGCATTGATTGACCCTGAAAGGTCTTCACGAAGGATTACCTCTGACCCAAATGATAGACCCCAACAAAGGGGCGTTGTTTAGACAACTGTCCGTCATTTGTGCGTAGTAGGTTGTGCCTGCAAAAGCTATTGTGATGAGACTTGGCTTGGGCTGTTTTAGTAAACTCACCCCAAGTCTTTTATGAACCTTGGACTTTTTTTAGGGTCTTGGGGGTATTTTAAGTTAGTTTACACTCCTAGACAAAGGGTAGACTTCATTTAAAATATTCGAAACCCATCCCTCAAGAAAGAACTCTCTCAAACTCCGTAGAATCAAGAACTCAAGGAATGGCTAGAACTGAAAGTTTTGGACATTTTCTTCATTGAAATTTCGTGGGTTTCTTCTCATAGATTTATGGTAGTTCATCCTTGAACTTTTTTTCATTCAAGGAGTCACATCAAAGAGTTTTCAAAAGGGTTTTGAAACTCTAACTTCTTCTTTTTTTTAACTCTAACCATGGGTCTTAGCATGCAAACGATTCAATGATTGAAAAAAAGTATTTTAGTGTTAGTTGATGTTTCTAATGTCAAAACCCCAATGAACCAACGCTCATGCATTTTTCCAAATTTTAGTTTATGAATTGGGTTTAGTGCAAAAGTCTAGATAATGTTAGGAAATGTTAGTGTTGTATTTATATAGGTTATTTGGAATTTTATGATGATTTATTGGATAACTTAAGAAAAGGTGGTGAAGGTTGGATGAATAGTAAGTTGGTTATATTGTTTAGTTCTTAAATTGAAATCTCTTGAGTGGTATGGTCCAGTTTTGGTGGCGATGTTTACTTCAAGTCTATGAGTACATATTTATATATGTATTATGAGTATAGCCTTGAAGGTTTGACGTATGAAGTAAAGTGATATTGATGATGTTCATGTTTATATGCTTTATGAAACTTCAATAGAATAGATTATGTTAAATGAAAAATGTGAATATGTTATGTTAGGGTGTGAAATATGATAAATCAAGGTGTAAGCATGTTAGAAATCAATGTTATAAAAATGGTGATTATGTGAAAGGTGTTCTCACATGTACTCAAACACACACACATTTTAATTGAATGAATGAAGTTAATGAATGTGAATGGGGGATTTTAGGGTGGACACTCTTCGTCGGTAGAGATGAAGTGACTGGACCATCCCTACTATCTTTTTAGCAAGAAAAGGAGATTTTTGGGGTGGACACTCTTCGTGAGTTTAGAAGAAGTGATTACTAGAAACCTCACTATTACCAAGAGCTTTCTAATATAGGTTGGAGGATGGACACTCTACGTGAGTTCAGATGTGGTGTCCAATAGTTATCCCGTAACCTTCAGTAATGAATGTTAAGACTCGTTGGGGAGTTATTCTTAGAACGAAAAGGATTTGAAGAATGGGTGGCTACACATCGTGAGTTGGGATATGGCACCCAATGTAATTCTTGAGATGAGTACTCCTCGTTAGTAGAGAATGAGTTAGTTTGAAGCAATATCATTATCCCTTAACTATAAGACTGAATAGGAGTTTCTAATGGAGAATCTATGTAAAGTCTCAAGAATGACCCTACCCTAGGAAAGTGGGGATCCCTCATCAGGTATGAGTTAATATCCGAATTTGATGTCTATATCTCATGGTCTATGTCAGTTAAAGCTAGCTACCACAAAAAAATGTAATGAACAAAGTCCTATAAAGAGTGTACTAATTAGTGTAGGTTGTGGTATGGGACACTATCTATCCATTGCACGAGTAGGCACTTGAAAGGGGAGTCTTGGTGTTTTTTATATGCAATGTATGAATGGATCATTAGGAAATGTGAATGATGTTAGGTAACATAATTTCTAATGTTAAGAACACATGTTAATGTTATGTCTTTCATGATTATGTTTATGAATGAATAATGTGATTTTCTTGATCTAAGGAATCTCCAAGGAGTACATTTTGGAAGTAGTAGTATAGGATGCTCATTTAATATTGAACCTTGTGTAACTTGGGGGTTTCGTTGGACAAGGGCATTTATGTGAAGTCCTTAAATGGAAGCATGTTTCTCTAGTGTCTAGTTATAGAGTGTGGACTTGTTACCCTTATGAAGTAAGCCTATAATGGGTGGTCTTGAGGATCACTTAGGTGTGTATTGAAGGGATTGTATGGTCAGTTCCTTCATGTCTTACGTTAGTGAATCATAGGACAACCTTTGTTAGGGAAACATCAAAGGAAATAAGTTCACTATGAGTTGAAATAAAATTAATTCACTATAATGTGAATCTTTTTGTTCAAAGTATTTATTTTCTATTATATTTGCTAAGCGATGATTTATATGTTATTTTACTTTTATAGTCACTAAGGTTTACTCAATTATAATGAAAGCTTCACTTCTACTAAAATGTCCTCTTTTGCATGTTTTTGCATAATGTTATCCTTAGTAAAATGTTTGTACTAACCCCATACTTTTATATACTATTTAAGTATAGGTTGTATAAGACTTATTATGTATTTTCTTTCAATGAAATGATCGTGACCCTATGATACTTAAGTTGTGTCTTTATATTTTCTTGTGAAGACTAGACTTAATCCAGTATTTATAAAATAGTTTCTTATTATTATTCTTTTGGAAAGATTTAATCCTGCACTACATTTTATATCGTATGTAAGGAACGATAGTTAAGAGGTTTGTACAAGAACCCAAAGGGTCAAGTATGCCTTATGACGACTCAAGAGTGCTCCCTTCTTTTAGGGTGTACTTGCGGATCGTGACAAACTTGTTATCAGATCTAATGTTTTTGGGAAATAGATTAGAGTCTAAAGTGTAACAAACCACGTCTAGTAGTGTCTTGTCAATTGGTGTAAGTCGCGACACATCTATGGGCGAGGGGCTATATAGTCATATAAGTTTCACTTTCTGCATTACTCTCATTTCTTTACGTAGAGCTTAACTCTTTAGGATCTCGCTCATATTCCCTTATCTGGTGGTCTTCTAGATGTGATTGCTTTGAAGGGGGTATGTTGAATGGATGGACGGAGAAAAGTGTGAGTTATGATGCTTATTTTGGTTTTGGTGACTAGATGAGTATATGGGAAGATGGATTTAGAAGATTGTGATTCGATGCAATTTATGGCTTGGTCTGATTTATGAGATTGGAGGTAGTGTGATATGAAATTCTATGGTGATATAGTTCTATCATGATGAAAGTTATAATGGTTAAATAAAGTCCATTTTGGGAGAAAATGAGTCCTCTCATGGCTATGGTCAATGATAGTAGGAATTAAAGGTGTAGATTTGAGATTTGTTGAAAGAATGTGGTGATTTCATTGTGCTCCTTGCAGTGCGCAGTCCATGAGATTATGTTTGTGTTGTAAGATGAGTTTATATGTTCTTGTTTCTTATATTTCCATTCCTTCGTGATAATTTTCTAAAAATATGAATTGATGAGTTATTATTAATGCTTCACTGTGAAGGTTTTGTATTCATTGTAAAGGAACTTAAAATTTGACTAAATTGCATTTCCGTGAAGAAATGTTTCAGTGTATGTAGAAAGGATTTATATGAGCATGTTTAATGTTGGAGAATGTATTTCCTCCATAAATGAAATGAAAATGATGAAGCATGTGTGCAGTTAAAATTGTTGAACTTGTTCCAAATTGCTTGTGTTACTTGAGAATGCTTGATTATATGAGGTTTATGTTCCTTGTGAGTTTAGTGCATTGACTATGAATGTTTTGAATTTATGTAATATGGTATATTCTTAAAGTTGAGTCCTTGATGTCCTTGAAAGTTTTAAGTGCCAATCAAGGACGAATGGTAATCCAACTAGGGAGATTGTGACGTCCCTAAAATGAACATCTTTAAAGTAGTGTTTCACAGGTGTCTCATGATTTAATTATGTGTTCAAATTATTAATGAAGGTGTTTTCAGGTAGTTCCTATAGTTTTGTGATGTTTGGAGGTCAAACATCAAAGAATGTCCATGACATTCGAAAGTTGTTCCTTGGAATGTACTTGTGTGTCTTAGTATGTTTTTGCAAGTATTACATTTTCGCTTTGGTTGAAATAGATGGTGGAGGTTCCTAATAATTAAATGACCATGTATGGGGGTTAAAAGTCTTTGTACTACTCTACCTAGTACCCACGGGGGGGCCTAGAAAAGAACCCCATCTCAAGTGCTAGATGTTGCTAAGTAGTGGCAAATGACAGCCACAAGGGATGGACCTTTGGTAAAACCACGGTCCGTCGACCTTGTGCGTCGATTGACCCTACAAGGTATGCAAAGCCTTCACAAAGGAGTACCTCTAACTAAAACAACGAACCCTATCAAAGGGGTGTTGTTTAGACGATGGTCCATCGTTTGAGGGTCGTAGGTTGTGCCTGTAAAAGTTATTGTGACATGACTTGGCTTGGGTGTTTTAGTAAATTCACCCCAAGTCTTTTACGACCCTTGGACATTTTTTTAGGTTATTGGGGGCATTTTAAGTTATTTTAAACTCATAGACCTAGGTTAGACTTCATTTTAAATATTCAAAACACCTTAATCAAGAACGAACTCTCTGAAACTCCGTTGAAGCTAAAAATCATGGGTGGGATAGAGGTGAATGTTTTGGATATTTCTTCATGAACATTTCGTGTTTTTACTCTCATTGAGGTATTGTAGTCCACCCTTGAACTTTCTTTCATTCAAGGAGTCACTTCAAAGAGATTTCCTAAGGGGTTTTTAAACTCTAACTTCTTATATTTTTTACTCGAAGCATGAGTATTAGCATGAAAAGGTTTGAATGATTGAAATAAGTTGTTTTGAGTGTTAGTTGATGTTTTTAATGTCAAAACCCCTATGAACCGATGCTCATACATATTTCCATCTTTTAGATTATGAAGTGGGTTGAGTGTATTGTCCTGATAATAATAGGAAATGTTAGAGTTGTATTGCTTCATTTAATATTGAGTTTTTCAATTTAATGATGAGTTATTGGAGAAAATGAGAAAACGGGATGAAATATTCGATTAACGGTTAGTTTGTTATATTGTTTAGTTCTTAATTTGAGATGCTATTGAATGGTATGGTCCACTATTGGTGGCGGTGTTTACTAGAAATATATGAGTATGTATTTATATGTGTATTGTGAGTATGACCTTGAAGGATTAATATATTAAGTAAAGTGATAATAATGATGTTCATGTTGAAATGCTTTATGAATCTTGAATTGTAAAATTATGATAAATGAAGAATGTGTATATGTTAAGCGTACTAGTATGTGAAATATGATAAATGAATGTCTAAGCATAGAACTCAATGTTATGAAAATGGTGATTATGTTTAAGGTGTGATCACACACACACACTTTTATTGAATGAATGAAGTTAATGAATGTGAATGGTGGATTTTAGGGTCGACACTCTTCATGAGTTGAGATGAAGTGTCTACACAATCCCTACTATTCCTATTGTAAGAAGAAGGGTATTTTTGGGGTGGATATTCTTCGTGAGTTGAGATGAAGTGTTTAGTAGCAACCTCACTTTTTATAAGATCTTTCTAAGATAGGATAGACACTCTTCGTCAGTTGAGATGTGGTGTCTAATAGCTATCTCGTAACCTTTAGTAATGAATTTCAATACTCCATGGGGGAATTATGCTTAGAACCGACAGGATTTAAAGAAGGGGTAGTTATCTTCATGAGTTGAGATGTTGTACTATAAGTACTCCTCGTTAGTAGAGAATGAGTTACTTAGAAGCAATCTCCTTATCCCTTAACTATGCTCCCACATAGGAGTAGCTTAAGGATAATCCATGTCAAGGCTCAAGAATGACCCAACCCTAGGAAAATGGGGGTCCCTGATCCGGTAGGGGTTAATACTGGGATTTCATGTCTACATGTCATGGTCTATGTTGGTTAAAGCTAGCCCCCCAAAAAGAGTGTAATGATCTAAGTCTCCTAAAATGTGTACTACTTAGGGTAGGTTGTGGTATGAGACACTATCTATCCATTGCACGAGTAGGAACTTGAAAGGGAAGTCTTTGTGTATCTTTATATACAATGTTTGAATGGTTCATTAGGCGATTTGAAAGGTGTTAGGTGACTTTATTTCTAATGTAAAATAACCAACAGGCAGTGTACTTTAAGTAGACAAAGAATCAAAAATAATATATAGAAGTTTGCATTTGAATGAAGTAACTGAAATCAATAATCAATCACTCAATGTGTGTTACTTTGAAGAATATAAATCATATCATAAAGTAATAGGGTTGAGTGTAAAAAAAATGCGAAGTAAAATACTCATAGGCGTAAAGTAGAAAATTAGCAACAATTTTATCCAATCTACATGGTATAAGCAATCAACTAAGACGATATCAAAACACTGATCAAATATTTCCATATACTGAACTTGGGAACTTAAAACGGGAACAATAGTCATATTAAATGAAGATGCCAAAACCACAGATTTCAAAGAAACCAAGCAAGAAAGACCCCAAAGCAAACTACTGGAGTAGGAGTAATCAAAAACTCATAAAAAAAAAAAGAAATGAACGAAGCAAATCGATAAAATAAAAATTCAACTAATCAGGCTGCCATGCCATTATTTTCAAAAAAAAAGTGAATAGTAGGCTAATCCCAACGTAAAATCGATATAATACTCACAAGAAAAACGGGTGATGCTAGACAAGAAAGAAGCACAACAGAGGTTTTGAAAGAACAGAAAAGAGATGAAGCAAACAGAAAACCAAGAGGAACTGAAGCTCACGTTAATCACAAGTTTGATAAGAAGTACCCCAAAGATGTTCAAGGAATACATGTTACCAAAACTATGGGGGTGATAATATAACTACGCTACATACAGTACCGTGACTTTCATTCTGAAAACTCAGACCTACAGATAACAAACTGAAATTCGAAGATTGAAAGCATCAGAAGGAAAATTTTGCATCAGAAAGTAAATGAAAAAAAAAAACGACATAGACTCCAAGGATATCCAATACAGAATCTAAATCATTGAAACTAATATAAAAAACCACATTCAAGCTGAAACTAGAAATGATGTAACGTAAGCATTATATATTCAAGCTCTACAACATCTCAAACGCAATTTGGGTACAGAACAACATGTTAACAATCCTTACAATATTGAAAACGACATATCAAAACACAAACGATAAGATGTTATCGTAAAGGAGAAAAAGTCACCTTTTTGAGGGCAGAGAATGAGGACAAACGAGCTGAGGAGCGATAACCCTTAACCACCAAACATGACCTTGAGTCTGGACAGTCAAACAAAGACCTAGGTAGGATATATAATTTTCCCACACTAAAATACGTCAACCTCTACTATTATAGGTAAACTTAATGTATCTTCAGAGTATTTTTCTGTTTGAACCTTTGAATATCTTTATGCTAGAAAATGATCAGCAGAAAAGAAGGAAAAGAAAGAAAAGGTGCCCCCCCCCCCCAACTATTTCTTCTAACTCATTCTGCTTCCCTTTCCTCTGATTTCCCCAAGTTAAGAAATCTCAACAAAAAAATTTGTCCCCCTACAAAAGACAGCGAAAACGACCTAAATACTAGAAGATTAGGGTTCCTTTTCGAAGGGAAATCAGGTCTTTGTTGGATAAGGCTCAATCCTGATTTTTTGAATTTCTAAATCTCTCCCAAAAGATAAGAATGCAAGCAATAGATAGCTCCAAAACGTACTACTCTCAGCTAATTCATAAAAAGGAATGTTGATTTCGAGCGAAGGACAAAGGGGTAAGGGGATTAATCCAACTGGTCTGCTCGAGTAATGAGGAGGAGGGAGAGAGGAAAAGGGATGAGACAACTGCACCTGTTCTA
The DNA here is from genome assembly GCA_032847665.1 of Solanum chilense. NCBI lineage: Eukaryota > Viridiplantae > Streptophyta > Magnoliopsida > Solanales > Solanaceae > Solanum > Solanum chilense. The sequence continues at coordinate 29,813,281 of CM064972.1, forward strand.
GCGAGTGAGCTCGATCAATTCAGGCTTCCTCGCGCGTGAAGAAGAAGAAATCGGATACGGGTCGTTGGGTCTTCCGGTTTTGCATGCTATCTCTGATCTATCTTTTGTTGGACAAGAAGATGGAGCTGGGTCGGGGATTATGGAAGGGCTGGGAGTATTGGGTATTAATAAGGGCGTGGGAACATAACATTGGGCCTTCTGTCACTAAAAAATATGGTGGGCTAGGACGGATCGTTGGGAAGCAAATGCTTTGGTCAAAATTGGGCCCTGAATTTTATTAGAATGGATGGGCTGAAAGCATCAAACAAATGGTTGATGCAATTTGACCCCAAAATTACATTTAATCGGTTTAGGGAAATGAGCTACGTTGGATTTTAGAAAATGGTGAAATCAAGATTAACTTAAGGAAATCGCGCGAAGCTTAAATAAGATGAGTTAATCAATTAATTAACGAGCTTCTTAATTTTTAACAAGATAAAAAATAACTAATTCAATTATAAATCAAGGGCTTTAGATGTAAGATACTAATATAGACCAACTAAATTTGTTTAAGCGAAAAATTGAACACATTTAAACAATCTTAAAATAATCATAAAATATATTAATCGTATACATACTTACATAAAACGTATACGCATTATCTAAAAGTTATAAAAGTATGAGATTAATTTAAAATAACTAAAAACTTTTCGAATCTTAGAAGCGAGCTATTTAAAAATCGTTCAAGATTAAGAAACTCGTCAATTGATAATTGCTTCGGGGAGGTCAAAATTTGGGTGTCAAAACTAGGCTTGTTCATATCAACAATGTCACTCATTTGATTACTGATTTATTATATTTATTTTTTTATATCTATTTTCAATAACATTAATTATTTGACTAAAGAAAAACTTATCTAATTATACAAACATTTCTATCATAATTATTATTTATCCCTATAATTTGAAATATTTGCACAGTGTCACACTAATTAATAATTTCTATGATATTTCAAGTTAAATACACCAACATACATGGTTTTAAAAATATAGGGAGATTTAGTAAATATGATCAAAATGTTTGTATAAATAGATATTTTGATTAAGTAAAATCAATAATGATCACAAAAAATAGGTATAAGAAATCCAATATCATGAACAAGCAATCAAATAGGCCAAACTACTTGCCATATGACGAAGCCCAGATATGCTATAAATAAATGTGAAGATACATTATTTTTTATATAAATATGAAAATTACAATATTATATTCATCAGTAAAAGAGAATTTCTTTTTTTGTCAAAGCTGTGACACGAATATTTTGTTTGTTTAAGGAAAATTTTTGTTATTATTATTAGGTACAATTGGAGGTCATATTATTTTTTAATATATTTGTTCGTATCAAAGCCTAGTATTTTTCTATTTATTTACTAGTTTATCAATACAATTTTTATTTTTAAATTTCTGACTTCTTTATATGTGAGCGTTCTTCATTTATAAACATAGATATATGAAAAATGTCAAATGCCATTTACTTTTGTTTAAAATGTAAAAAAGAAAAATATCACATTTCTATTCAATAAGGAGAGAGTTAGAATGGGTAGCAAAGAGAAAATATGCATACTTTAGGTAAAAAGAAGTTATCCAGTTGGATGAATTTTCTAGGTTGAATTGTGGGAGTAGACAAAAGGTTTACTAGTTTTTGACTTTGATGAAAATTTAATATAGTTTCATATGTTCAACCATCATCCTAATTTGGCTAATAAAGAAGATTACATATAAATAACTATGTTTTGAACACCTATTAATGTCAACGAACAAAATGTTCTGGTTATATATTTTTTCTCATTTCGAAAATGATTGGACAACGACGGACAAGAAGTACTCTAACTGCTTTTGTAACTAGTAATAAAGTAAGATGAAAACGTAGAATATAATTTGTAATGATTCTGATTATGAAATTATTATGACTAATGTTCCAAATTTTGTTCACAATATCTTTAGGGTTCAAAGACTTGGAAGAGGGAAGGGAGGATAATATATGAGGCATATCCAAATGAAGTCTTATTCTTTCATAATAGAATATATTCATCTATTTTTGATAAAACAAGAAGAATTGAATTCTATTTTATATCGGTCTTTGATCCAAAAGCTTTATTTATATTTACTTTTTCTCTCGCACATAACTGGATGGACGTGTCCTAGAAGCTGAAATACAGAAATATTGGCTTCTGTGGACATGTCCTAGTGCTCATTTTTATCAATCTTATCATATGGATAATATAGTTAATATGTTGGTAAATGGTGTTATAAATCGTTATCACCAGCATAATGAGATAGATGACATGTAATGTACACAAGTAATCCTATGACTTGTAATATTTGAGTAAATTATATGAAAATGTATTACTTTTCAATTTGTTAAATTTTAATACTTAAATATTTTTCACATAATAAATTGAGATTTAATTAAAAAGCCTTAATATAACACTAAAAAAACAGGGACAAAGATAACAAGAAAAACTAAGCAATAGTAAAATAAATAAAAAATCTACATTATATATATAACCATTATGCAAGAAAATGATTCTTGCAATAAATCAACAGAGAGAATTTGTGGAAAATGATGCTTCCAATAATTAAATAATCTAGTTTAATATTTACTTTTTAGAAAAATTTGCAGTAATCTAATTGTTCTCTTCCTGTTGAATGAAAGTAGTTATCCTCAAACTCAAAACCTTTCTACATGAGTATATACCATGTCATCCAAAAGTTTAAACTATTAGAAAACAAAATGCTTCTATCTATACATATTAGGTCTCTTGCATTATTAATCAATAGCTCAAGTAGAGAGGAGTACATCTATTCTATATAATTTAAGTCATACACTAAAAGAAGCTTCTAATTATCCATATTCGTATGTGGAAATTTATAGACTGTAGTTTGTCCGTATACATGAAATGTAAGTTGGGACAAGAGAAGAATGAAGTCTAAAATCTAGCACACAAAGCAACTAGCTAGTTTATTATATACTGGTAGATACCAAAAAGACGAAATATGAAGCATTCTGCTAATTTCAGCAGTTTGATGATACGATAAAAAGATAACAATCAGGCATCACACCATTTAAATTTGCTTGTAACTCCTAAAGAAAAGAATGGAACTTTACCAATAAGTTAAATGAAAGAAAATCAATGTCTACAACTAAGTTTTAACTTTTAAGTCATTGTCAATGTGTCTTTGTATTGTTGTACCTAACTTTTCCATTACAGAGAGGAGGAGGATTATACTTTTTAGTTAGTTCTGATTAAAATAGCTAGTAAAAGTTGGATCCAATAAAACCTAGATCAATGTAATGTTCTTTTAATCGTGAAATATTGTGGTTTAAGCTCATCATTTGAGAACTGTCTAGTATTTAACATTTTAATTACACCTTTCATAAGTTTGAACTTCTTTTATATTCTTTTCATAAGACTACCAAGTATCATCCACAATGTGTTGGAATTCAATATTTCTCACCAAGTGATTTTTAATCATGAACAATTTATGAATTCTAGTGTATTTCTAGATGAGCCCACCAATTAAGCAAAGAATTATTGAAAAATAGTATCAAAGTGTTATTTTTAGTTACACTAGGGAATTCCTTGTGATTATGCAACTTATTAAATATCCGAATATTCCGTACAGAATATAAAGAAAAACTGTGAGACATTCCAGTCAAATGTCATTGTAAATTTGTTGTTCAGTGTCTATCAACATTTAAGTACTCAAGGATAAAGAGATGTATGTGCTCTTCTCTTTTCGTCTTGTCATTGCCCATTTCTAACCTTCACTGTTGTATTTGTTATTCTTATAGTTACCTGTATTTATAAGCTTAATAAAAAGGAAAAAAAATATGATGAAGCAGAAAATACATAAAATACAAGAAGTTATCCGAGTCAAAAGAAACTAGTGTGTGTCCTTAAGAAATTTAATCCCCTCACTGTACCCAAGGTTATGGATTAATTTCTCCCAAAATACAACGGATTAAACCTGTTAAAGAAATAGCGGTACCTCCAATTTCTTTAACTTCAGCGAACTTCAGAATAGCAACAAGTCACACAGACTCAGTCGATCGACACTTTGATTTAATTTGAGAGAAAAATAAATTCAGAGAAGGAAAAATTTTCAGTGTTTGAAAAATCGAAAATTGACTTCCTTTTATAGCAATTTTAAGCAAGGAACGTGTTTGTTTAGTGAAATCTGTTCGGACTCATTTTATCCAGAATGTTGTGTCTTTTGTAAAAAATAACAACTTTTCTGAAAATTGTGTCTGTTAGGAAAATAACGACTTTTTGGAAAGTAACGACTTTTCGTAAAGAGTAACAAATTTTCGAAATGTTACCGTTACCTGCAAATTTATAAGAGTTAATATTAACAGGATTTATTTGATTTAACAAAAACTGAGTAAATAAATTTTGTCCATAAAATTTATCAATCAATCACATCATTTGCCAAATCCAAATCCAAATCCGAAGCCGAAGCCAAAGCCGAGCGAGCGACGACGACGACGGCGCGAGGAGGCATCTTCTTCTTAGCTCTTTAAGAAGTAATGGAAGTGTTTCCTTATATAAGGACAACAATTTCCCTTTCTTTTCCCAATATGAAAGAAATGACTTTTCATTTGCACTTTGCAAATGACTTTTCATTTTCCCTCCAAAGTAGTTTCCTCACTTTTCATATTCTCTTTTCTTTTCCCATTCACACTTGCTAAACCCCAACAGTAATAACCGAATTGGCCTAGAAAACATTCATTGTTTTCAATTATTATGGACTAACTATATTTCTATTACAATCTTGAAGCAAAAGGTAGAGAGAGAAGAGTGTATTAAATATTATGCTTTATGTAGAAGATGAGGACTATCCTTTTTAGTTAGTTCTAATTAAATAGGTAACATGTATCCAATGAAACCTTTATCACAACTCACAATGAGCTAGTTCGGAAGTTTTGTTACTTCTAACTATTGAAATTTATGGGTTCTATAATCAAGCACAATATGGGGAATCGGATGTCAATGATATAGGATATGAACAACAAAATTCCAAGCTATAATTACAAAATAACCATACTTAATAATAATAGATGACTAGACCTTCTCAAAGAGGGGAAATTGCCTATATGAATTTCTTAATTATTACTATATTTTTTAGCTTTGATTTTCTCCCACATTTTACAGTCTACACAATCTTATACTATCAGACATATTAGAGATATGAACTTATCAAGTAATGTCACAATACAGTGACGGATTAGAAAGAATTATCATTTGAAGACAAAAATATTACAGATGAAACAAAATAATGAGTAATTATGCCAACCACCATGACTTTTCAACGAATTACTGAGAAGGTGTCTTCATGATGCATTCTTTCACATCTTACTTACAGCTATTTCCCTCTTTATGTTTCATTATTTATAGATGTGTTGGAAGAGTATGTTGATTCTGGCTTATCAAAGTCTTTGGATAGTGTACGGTGATCTCAGTGTTTTCCATCTCAAATACTACAAGAGCACATTTTTAGAAGACATTCATCATTCAGAGACTAATGAAGAGACATTTTTATTTCATTTTTTGGACTTCAATTCTAGTTTATCTATTCAAATATGTCTTCATCGTGCTTCAAACTGGTGACAACAGGGAATATATGTACCCCAAGTTTTACTTATATGGATTCTTCTATAGGTGATACTTTTGCTCTCTATTCCTTAATATTAAGGAATGCCAAAGTTAGCCTTCCGCCTAACAGACAAGTTGCCGATGAAGCTCTTTCTACCAACAAACATGAGCACCTTCCTGAGAAATTTTTTTACAGTTGAAACAAAATAATAAGTACTAATGCATATTGCCACATCTTGTCAATGAATTACAGAAAATCCCAGATACTTGTAATTCTCGATATTCATATACAACAAATACTTTTAGATAGTAGTATAAATAAAAACACAAGACAAGGTATTCCGAGGCATTGCTAAAACCAAAAAAATCTGCGAGATTCAGTTAATACAATACAAAACTAAGGGTTACAAAACACAATAATCATTAAGCCGTATCATTAGAACAAGATGTGTATACGAAATTTGTTTATATTTTAGTCCTCGAATTGAAACTTTGTTTTAGGCCCCCAAGTATGTTGAACCGCCCATGAGTAGGGCATAGAATCTTGAAGGTTTATTTGAATAAAGAATACTCATCTTAAAGTCAGTTTCTTCTGACGGCATAACTAAAAGAAGGTAATTGTGGTGCCAATTATGTGTTGATTTGAACAAGGAGATGTTTGAAAAGACAATTTAATTATCTCACATCCAACTATTAATGAAGTAATATTCCTTAACTAAGACTGAAGAGTTTTCAAATGAAAAAAAATATAATTTCCAAAATTACCTGTTCGAAAATTCATAGAGAGTGATTCATTCAAGAATTTGGTCGCCAGTGAAGAAACTAGGGTTTCAAACCGAGTGTCCCTGTGATGAAAGGGGGATAATTCGAGTCTCATAAAAGATTAATATATGTCTTAAGAGACCTCATGATTTTTTATTTTTGAAAAAAAAAATTATTTACCAAATATAATTAAAAAAGAGACCTCATTAAGTCTTTTATTGGAAAAAGAAATATTACTGACAAAATTTAATTTTTTTTAAAAAAAACATACCTCACCAAGTATCTAAAATTAAATAATTATATTTTATTTAACAAAAAGCGACCTTGTGAGGTCGAATATTCTAGCTTAAGTCACATTCAAAATAAATTTTAAAATAAACGACATATAATATTCTTCGCTAGATTTGTTAGATTATATAATCGACATCATAAGTTCTCTCTCGCTAAAAAAATAATGCAAATAGCAACCTCATGAGGTCTCTAAGCCTATTTCTAATGTCTATTTTAACAGTTCCTTTAGTAGTGAGGGTACCACTGCCTAAAAATATGAGAGACATTGATATTTACAATGCATAGAAGTAAAAAGACTCTAGTACTAGTATTTTAAATTTTGTTATTGATGCTTTCATCTTGGATGTGAACAATATTATACTACTCACATAATGTAGGTACAGTAATGAAAGACGTTTGATAATACAATATATAATCACTTAAGATAGTTAACAATTCGATTTGACAGGTTGAAGAATCGAAATAATCATAGTGTCAAAACAACACACAGGAGTGATGTCTTAAATTATATCTCAACTAATTAGAAGTGACGGTCATGTTTATTGATTAGCAGCATGTTCATACCGTGATTTAGTCTCTTCTAAGTAGATGAGAGTAAATATTCGTTAACTTAGCCCATAATGACAACATTAAAAGCTTTTTCAATGCTATACCTCAAGTAATACTTGAAGATGGCAAAGTAATGATGTTTAAAAACCAGACGTTATGCCTACGTAGGAATATAATGTTGGATAAAACTTTCACTATTATAGTGTAAGAAAATTTGGAATGGGGAACTAATGCCAACTATAGCGCCTCAATGAAGATTTTTCAAGAAGAGTAGCCTTTAGCATTCCAATTTCACTAGAATTGGTGCAATGCATATATCTTGAGAAATCCTTCTTTTCATTTAAAATATGTTTTTATTTGATCAACAACTTGGCTCGTTCACTTCATATAATTCAAACTCTATAAGAGTTTGATGGAATTCTTTTTATTAAAATAATAAAATGGATTGTATCATATAACTTGGGATAATGCATAGTGAAGGTGGAGCTAGCTTGTGGAAATACTAAGTGTCACATTGAGTTATTTAGTTTACTACGTCTATTTTTGTGTTATACTTTATTGTTCAATGTGTAATTGAGCATAGTCTATTCCTTAAAAGTATATTATCAACATTGATTTAAAATATAGGATTTCCCTTGTATATATTTTATATACCTTTTGCTAAATTCATTGATGATGTACAATGGATATATGGTAGTTTTGATGTTTTATACTAGAATTTTTTGTCCGTGTCTTATGCATTTGTTTGCAGATGTGATGGTATTCTATAGGAAATACGTTCTGGAGCAGTTGGTATTGAAATAGTGTAGCAGTACTAATTATTGGTGATTGGCAATTTGACCTACGAGCTGTAGACTCTTCTACGAACTGTAGGTAGGACTCTTAGTTTGAAGTGATCATTCTAGGAGATAAGTTAAAAGAAAATATATAATGATGAGTCTCAATTGATTCTACGAGGTGTACTGTGGAGTTGTACAAATGTTCACAAATGTTAAGTTTCAGTGATCGAATGACGTGTTGAAAGGATGTGTCATACAAAGATCTACTAACCATAGATCATACACATAGATGGTTATACTAAAGTAAAGGATTAACTGATGATTGACAGAGTCCACCTAGATCAGTAAGAATACTCATGAGTCATAGGTTTCAAGATTATTAGAAACGACTACCCAAGCCGAATTTCCTTAGATGTCCTTTTCCTAGTGTATTTAGGATTTTTTGTGCATAAGTATTCGATGTAATTTTAATTTTTTAGGTTGTTAGACGATTTGATTTTTCTTAAATTTTGTCTTTGAGAATAAACTTAAATATATTTTGAGCATTTAATTCTTGAAGTGTTGATTTATAATGTTGCTTTTTGTTGATCAATTCAAGATTCTATATTGCATTTATCCTAATTCTAAGTTCATTATTTCTTCTATATATCATATTATGAATTATGATACTCAATAATGAGTAGATATATTCATAAATTTTGTTGTGGAAATCATGAATAATCAACAAAGTATACCTAATAATTAAGTAATTTTTGAATAGAGTTTATGCATATATTGTTAATCTCTTCATTTTGAATGCTTTTAAACAATGTGTAATGTTCAAACATACCTTATCACATTTCTCGTGTGGTGGACCCTAAATACTATTAGTTTTTTTATTTGTGAACGATTGCTTATACTACTTCAGGGAAGTGTCATGTGGACTGAATGAATTTGTGGTGCCTTAACAGTGGAGTCATGTAATGACTGGGTCTCGTCGTTAAAGAAAAGCCTATGGGAAAAATTTTTGGTCGGAAAACTATTTCGTAGTAACATGGAATTTTCAAACCTAGTCAAGATTTAAATGAAATAAAATTCATTAAAGTATAGGCAAATCTGGTAACAATTGGGTATGAGTGAGTAGTTTCTAAATGTTGTTGGTGGAAAGTGTGTTGTGAAACAGGGTCTTGGAATTAATAAGTTTGTTCATTGGTTCTGTGCAACCCACTGAGGTGAGATTTCTGTCTCCAGGGTGGGGCTGCTATACATGGGTGGGTGTCGCCATGATGGGGCAAACATGACTTAAAGTAGTAAATAAACCCCAAATATGATTTTTTCTGCAATTTTTAAACTTGAGATATAAGGAACAAACCCAGCTCTTTTCTTAGCAATTTTCCACCATACTTCAGGCTGAAAGTAAGATTTTAACTCTCCAAATCAATTTTTGCATCCGTATAACATATTCGAAAGGGTAATTATCAATGCGGAACTGTTTTGTTTTGAGAATTATGATGGAAAACCCCTAATTTGGATATTAAGATCATGAGTATGATCTAGGGTTGATAGATTTGTTAGTAATTTAGTTAATTGGTGATTGTATATTTGTTTTCGTGTTATTATAATTATTTCTAGACCAAGAACAAGAAGAACGAATCCAGATAGGGAAGGATCAAGTTTCTTAAGGGCTTTAAGCATATTTCGAGTTAGGTGATGTTTGCGATTCTATGATTATGGGATATATGTTTGTTCTTTCTTCATTGCGACACATGTATGTATTTTAGTGTTGCATTATTCATCACATTATTTGTAAATGAGGAAATATGAATGATGAATGACTTGAATCATGACCTGACTATATGATTATGAGAATATGCTTTGTTATTGTGATTGTGGCTTGTTGAATTGATCAGGTGCTGCGTTCCGGCAGAATAACTTTGATTGCTTGGCGTGTTCTAACAATATTATGGGATCAGTTGATACGTTATAAAATAAACATCGGATTAGGTACAACATTTTGATATGCGAACTTTTTGGGTATGGGCTCCATGAGAGGACCAATTATATGATTTAATTGTGCATCTTTAGAAATAAGAAATTGCATCTTGTTCTTAAATGTTGATAATATTGAATGTGTTCGATATATGCATGTGATTATATTGTTTTAATGACTTAAGTATGTTGCACTTAGTGGGATAGTGTTGTCATCCTACCAGTACACTGTGGTTGTGGACTAATAATGCACCTGCTCTTTCTTTGTTGAGTATAAGGCATCTTCAAGTACAAGAGACCACTCTATATACGGAGGGTGTGCTCAGTTTCAAAGGAGAAATTGTGTCCCTCATGTTTGTTACTTTATTCAAATGTCTTTGATAGCGTCCCATGGTTTGTTATATTCCATTCATAAGGGTTTTACCATGATGTATCAAGACTTGAAGCGAATTTGTTGGTGGTCGGGCATGAAGAAGGATATAGTCGAGTTTGTGGCTAATTTTCAAATTTTACAACAAATGAAGTATGAACACAAAAGGAATGCAGGTTTACTTCAAAGAATGCCAATTTCAAAATGGAATTTCGAGAGGATGGAAATGGATTTCGTGGTTGTTCTTCTCAAGACCTTCGGGAATTTGGATCCAATTTGGGTAATTGTTGATAGATTGACAAAGTCAGTTATTATATTCCAATAATTTATAATTTCAACAATTGGGTAAGGTATTTGTAAAAGAGAGTGAGTTATCATGGGGTTCCCCTCTCTATTATCTCAGACCGTGGTACCCAATTCACATCCATGTTTTTGAGGAAATTACATGATGAAATTGGCACACAACTTATTTTTGGTACAACCTTTCATCCACGGACAGATGGAAAGTCAAAAAGGAGTATTCAAGTGTTACAAGACATGTTGAGGGCATATGTTATTGATTTTTGAGGTTATTGTGATACATTCTTACCTTTGCTTGAATTTTCTTATAATAATGGTTTTCACACTATCATTTGTATGACATCGTTGGAGGCATTATATGGGAGAGGATATAGATCCCCCAAAGGATGGTTCGACACATGAAATGGGAAGAGTTTGGGGTTGATTAGGTAAAGGATGCTTAAGATTACGTGAGTAGTATTCAGACCAAGTTTGTAGTAGCCAAGAGTAGACAAAAGAAGTATGACATCTGAGACTAGTGAGAATGTTTTTCCTAAGGTATCACCCATGAAAAAGGTAATGATATTTTGCAAGAAGGGAAACTAAGTCAGTGATACATTTTTCCTTTTGAGATTCTAGAATGTGTGGGACCGATAGCCTATAAGTTGGCTTTACCTTCTAATCTATCTGGAGTTCATCCGGTATTTCATGTGTCCATGTTGAAGACATCATCGTGACAGTGATTAAATCATTAAATGAGACTCAATTATGCTAGACAAAGATATCTAACATGAGTAATAACCGATTGCAAATCTTGATGAAGATGTGCGTAAGAAGAGGAACAAGGATATTAAGTCCGTGAAAATTCAATGGAAGCATTGTCAAGTCCAAGAAACAACTAGGGAAACCGATAAAGAAATACGAGACAAGTATCCCCAATTGTTTGTGTAAGGACCCTCACATGACTTCTATGAGTTAATAAATCTTGATAATAAGGTTATAAACAACTTTTAATATATTTTATTAAAGAGTTTCAAGGTCCAAGGTCAAACATCAAAGAAGGATCAAGACGTCAGGAAACTATTCTTTTGTGTTCTAGTGTATACTAGTATGTTTGTGTTGTTTTAAAGTGTTGTTTGTGATATGGTATCTGTTCATGATTATATTGAATCAAAAAGAAAAGACCATGCATAATAGGTTTAGTAGTAGATGTCATGGTAGCCTTTGATTAAGAAAAAATACCCTTCCAATGTAGCTTTAACTAGCATGAGAGGATGCTTGCATGATCGCTTGACTTGGTGAGGCTACACCATTTCATGATAGCTTGGATTGAACAATTGAAAGCTTTGTTGAGTAGTTTTGACTTGCATGAGAGTTTTCTTTCCATTATAGCTTTGTCTACCATAGTAAGGTGGCTTTAATTGATAGCGTTGAATTGGTAAATCATAACCATTCATGAGTGATGATGCTTGGAATAGTTGAGCGATACTCTTCCATGATTAGTAAAAATGATTAAATAGGGACAAGTCCCTTATTAAATAGCATGTTTATGATGAAACAAGATTAATTCAAGCAAGTTTTGTAATTATGTTGTAATATGATATTTTCTTGCATGGTTTTATATTAGCTTGAATTGTTTCTACATTTGCCTTCCTTGATATGCTTGACTAAACGTGAATGTTCCCTTAACTACAAGAAACAAGATAAGGACGACATCAAAAGATGATGAATATGAATGATTGCCTAAAGTTTTTTAGTGTACATGGGTGAGATTTATGGGGTATTATCCTTGAATTGCACAAGTATGCTTTGAGGTTACTTATCAAGTGTTCTTTTTATTTTATGATGATCTAAGTATTGAATATTTTAATAAAGTATGTTTTTGTCTCTTATAATTATTGTGTATGACTTATGTTGTATCGCTTATGCTTATATTATTCTATATGTTGACCAATGCTTATGTTAATCTCCTAATTATGTTATGCTCAGTATATTTAATATTTAGTACATTTTGTACTAACACATACTCTTGCCTACATTCTTATCAAAAGTAGGGTACTATTATAACGAGTTCCATCCCCTTGGCGAGTTTAATAGTAGAGCAAGGAGTGACGACTTTTTAAGTCCTCATAACATCGAAGATTTGATCACCTTTCGTTTATCTGTTTATTTTATGTTTATAGTTTTGTAGTGACTGCGTCCCAAAGATTATTTATGTATTAGATGGTTTGAGATAATGTTTTAAAGACTTCCAATTCGTTTTGTAAACGACTTTGATTATATTGAAAATGTTTAAAATTCTGTATCATTTAAATTTAAAATATGTTATTATATGCTAAAGGGCTTGTATGTGGCCTATTGGGGTCTTGTACGCCTTGCTACATATATGTGACACCCCTTGGTCATGACACATTGACCAAGATATAGAATTATTCTAAAAGGGTTAGAAAAAATAAGTCATAAAACATGCTCAATGCAAGCTAGCATCATTAAAACCTTTGAACACATATGACATACTTTTTCAAGTATCCTTAATTTATTATTATTGTGGGAAGCAACTTTAACCGACATAGAGACCATGTGCAGTATAACATGATCTCTTGGTGTCTCCCACACTGAAAAGAGTTGACCTACTTGACAAGTAAGCACCATAAAATCTAGCTTAGATGTATCCACTAGCTAATAATTTTTATGTAGACAATCATTCTTTGGGGTCACATAAGTAACGAATAAGGAGATTTCTTCTAGAAACCTGTCTTCTACTAGTGGGAGACTTCCATCCCAATATCCTCTCTATGCTAACAATAAATCCCATGGAATAGTCATTTCTCATTTTTTCTAAGTCTCAATAAAAACATTATAAAGCGGTGATGTATGAAAAGCAAGTGATGTTCTATAATCCTTGGAAAATTTACAAGCACGTGTTCCCTAATACCTTCTCTTTTCATAGAATTTGAGCTTTTAAGTGGTGTTTTTGATATTGTGGCTTCAGGAGACACCTTTGTTTTTTTAATTTGCTATTATTATGATTTAGTTATGGTGTTAAACTACTAGAGGTAATTAGGGGGTGTGTGATGCTTATTTGATTTGTATATGGTGGTTTTTGGATTTAACGACGTGAAATACATATAGTTATATTGACTCGGGAGCTTGTCACTCTTTCGTGATGTTGTTGGAATGCCTTCAAAGATTATAGATGTTGATTATTATTGTTTTTCCTCACTTTATAAGTTAACTTTACCCGGTCACGATGGTGGAAATAGTGTCATTCTTGCAACCTTTCTGATTTCAACATTATTGCATTTTTTTCAAGCTCTATAAAGCTACTTTTATTCTTTAGTTAGAAGGTATGTTGAGTCTATTATATCTCTTATGGAATGATCCTAATGGCCTAAGCTTTTAAAAGGTGAAGTATTATCGTTTCCTGACATGTAGACGTGTGCTATTGAGTTTTCTATGACATTAAGAGATAATGTTTATTGGCGACACTCTACTCCTTCTTTATGGGCTGGAAAAAGCATTTTAGGATTAATTTTGATTTATTATAATTACTTACTATAGTCTTGATATTTTATCATCTTACTACCACCTATGACATTTTTGTTGTTTTAAGAGATCATGATAATTCAAAGATGTTCAATAGGTACTGATTTTTATACTGAGCCTATTGTCCGGGTAGACCAAGCCTACTATCTACGTAGATCAGCTTATGGGACAGGTAGACAGAGCATACAAGCAAAGTAGACCAAGCCTAAGGGTTGGATAGGTTATATCTACGGGGCAATATATATGTATTGTATCATATATCCTCAAATTTGCGTTGACTCATGGCATATGTACATTCAATTAGTTAAGCTCACATTATAATTTGGATATAGGTAAGGGGCTAACATGGGTATATAGAAATATTTTTCCCAAGCCGTGATGTCCCAAGAAAATAGGGAGGTGGTGAACCGCATGAACCCAAATGTCGGTTGAAACACCTCAGCTTTTCAAAATGTTTAGATTAATGATTACCTTCGTGAAAAGACAAATAAGGTTATCACTAAAATTAAGAATGATGTGGTATGTCATTCGTTTTTTCTGTCCAAGTGTTTTATATCAAGTTTTGAAGTAAGGTAAGTTGCAAAGTGAAAGTTGGCAAAAATTATCGTAAGTTCCTATTTAAACATTCCTTTGAAATATGGGCCAAATATATATGACATTTTTTCCCAATCCATAATGAGTTATGGGGACCATGACCCATCAAATCGTAGGTCTATGGGTCAAGTTTTCATAGTCATCAAATGACTATTTATACCACTTTAAAATAGAGAGATATTCATATTTTCCCTAGACTGCACAAGCAGGCACGTGAGGTGGGTCCCCTAAGTTGATGAAAGCTTATAAGATATAATCTTCTTCATTTTTCTTGATAATAACTCGTAACAATCCCAAGAAAATCGTAAAATTATTATTCAAATCATCATTCTTTGTTAATTATCTCTTCTTGGATCCTTATCCAAAATTTCACTATGTCGCGAGCTCATCGATTTCGTATAATTTTGACTATGAATTGAGCGGTATACATTTGTGGAGGTTGTGGAAGTAGGGTTATCTTCAGTGGAGTTATTGTATTCAAGTGTTCTGTTTGTTTAAATAAAGGTAAGATTCATCTTTTATCATTTTAGAATACCTAGGGTCTTGGATTGTTATTTCGATAGGAATCTGTATCGATTATCTAATCGTCATAGTATTTTTTAATCCTCATTTAATTATTGATTAAACCTTTTTCTTAAGTGTTGTAGTGGTGTGTACATAGGTATTTTCGTCTTAAATTATGAAGGAAAATGTATGTTAAGGCTATTTCCTTTGTTTAGCATGTTTACATAGAGCTTAGGAGTGATATTACAGTGTAGTTAATGTTGCTGATCTTGTAGATTTAATTGGAAGTGGTTGTCTGATTGAGTGGTCATAAAGTTCCATTTTAGGGACCCACAATCTATTAAGAACGACCTTATGTTAGGAACGACTTGAAAATTATTCATATATATTGTTTATAGGTAAATTACTCGCCTTTAGCTTATTCAATTGTTTCTTGTCGCCCATGGGGCTATTATGGTTAGTAGTTGGTCTATGAACTGCCTATAGGGGCTATTATGTTTTATAATAGGACTATTCTATTGCCAATCAGGGATATATGTTCCCATGACGATATAAATATGCCAACAAATGTTATGTGTTGTCTATAGGGATATTTTAACGCCAAATAGGGCTATGTATTGCATATAGAGATACATTGATGCAAAATAGGGCTATGTGCAGCCTATAGAGCTATGATGTTTTCTTAGGGCTATGCACTGCCTATGGTATCATTGCCAAAAAGGGTTATGTGTCTTATTACAAAGACACAAGGTTAATAGTTGGGGTACGTATATTGATTGGCACCTTCAGGGCTTACGGGGACTTAGTAGCTGGTAATTTTTTTGTACTTACCAAGTTTATGGGGGCTTCGTTAAGTTTTTGTTTTATAGTTTTTTAGTGATAATGATGGTTGATCTCTTACTCATTCTCCAAAAAGTTTAAAGTCGCGAAAAGGTGTTGAATGAGATTAAATATAATGTTTCAAGTCTTAATGAGATAATTTATTCTCAACTAATATATGTACAACTACTTGAGATACAAGTGGGTGACATAATGTCTCATTTCTCTCCCACAAATAAAAATTAAAAGCGGAAAAGTCATGCCACGACTATAAATAATGTGCTTCTAAACATTGATCGTTTTTTGTTAAATTTAAAATAATTATATGTTTATTGTTCAAGTGAAAGTGTGGAAAATATTTTGAAGGTGTAGATTGACGACATATAGCCAGATGGGCGAATTGCCGACCTGGTCGGTGACCCCAATCTTGTCTTTTTTTTGGACCTCTACATTAACTGGAGGTCTTGTAAAACTCAGTGAGGTAAGTAATTAGTTTAAAGGATTGTGTGAAGGGATTATATGATCGGTCACGTCAGAACTCACTCAAGTGAGCCTTAGAATCATCTTTGGTAAGAGGTTCTAATGTTTGTGTGTTTTGAAGTGTTATTTATGTTATATTGTGGAATGTGACTTATATCTGAAGTTGGTGTTATATGTGATTCTTACACTTGTGTTATGAAGTTTTACTCAATAGAGCATGTTTTATACAAATGGCCCTTTTATGATGATTTTATGCATTATGCCATACTTAGTACATGCAATGTACTAATTCTATACATTTTGTCTATGTCTAAAGGTGTAGGTGTCATTTGACAGGAGTACGTGAAATGAAGCTTGGACCCTATTCTTCATTCAAGCAAGTTTTGGTATGTCCTCACTAGATTGGAAGACATTATTGTGTTTACTTTTCATATTGAAAGTATAGTAATAGATTTAGATATTTGTATATCGTATTATATGGTCCATGTCCCAAGATATTCGTATGTCTAAGAAGGAATCTTTGAGACTTAGCCTTATTCGTTATATTTTCTATGAAAGATGTTTTGAAATATTATTCGTGTGAAAAGTTGTTATTTCCGCACTACTTTTCATATGTGTATGCAATGAATGATATCAAGGGTTGTACAATACCTCCGAGAGGTCAAGTATGTCGTGTTGCGTTTCAAGGGAATGTCATATATTCTAGCGTGTACTCTCGGGTCTTGAAACTGATGCCCAGACATATGTAGTAACCGCATAGACATGATACTTTTTTTATATTTGCATTTGAAGATAGATACATCTATTGTGGTAGGGTGAGACTCACCTTTTTGTTTGAATATAGTGCTCGTGTTTTGTGCATATATTTGCATGTTATGCTTTAAAATTTTGTTTTAAACTTCTTTTTGCAAATGTTTCAGCTTGTGTCTCCTTTTGTTTTCATTATAAATGATTTTTACCAATCCTCCAAAAAAATTCTGCCACCTCTTTTATGTATTTTAATTTGGCTTTTCTTTTGGAAAATTTGAGTCTCGGTTTGATCAACACCAGTAACTTTGATAGTGATCTCAATATAACGAACATGAATGTAAGACTGCGATGATTCTTAATGAAGTTGCATTGATAATATGTGAACTTTTTGCATCTTATTGTGATTTGCCAGATATCATATTTATTTTCTTGCGATGTACATTGCACGCTAGCGAAAGTTTGGAGTCTTGTTTTACTTTTGTATTGATGCCTTGTATGATGATCTTATTGTGAACCATGCATGATGACACCTAGAAATTTCCCTATTTGTCCGGTTGACCAAGTGAAGTGATCTCATCATATGATCTTAGGCGCCTTTTAAAGAATATGAACAAATTTTATCTATCCCTCTTTTGTGGACTACCTTCTGAGTGTGCGAACCACTTTTAAACACCCCTTGAGTCTTGTCTTTCTTGAAGAAACATGACGAAAATATGAACTTTTTTATTCCATTCCATTGATCTTTTTGAGTTTTGGATTATTGAATAACCAACTTACGCCAAAAGACTAAGTTGAGGGTATGGTGAAAAGAGAAGGGAAGTCAAGAAGTGCAATAAAAGTCTCCTTTAACCTATGGTGTTGAAAAACATGGAACCCCTCCATAAAAAAAGAAAAGAATATGAAACGAGAGAAAAATAAAAATAAAATAATGAAAATGAAAATTGTGAAATAAAGAAAACGGGTTTGTTCCAAACAATTAAATAAAGTAAATAATGGGATGACTTATTAGCACGAAAAAAATGATGAAATAAGGAAAAAGGAAGTGTTGTGAGCACCACATTTTATGAAAATAAAAGTCATTGAGCCTAATAACCATACTTTTGCACTTAGCCCCATTACAAGACTTTAAAAGACCTTTTCAATCTTTACTAAACTGAAACGGTGGTTGAATGGAAAATACTACCAAACCTATTGGTTAACTCATGCATTTGTGTTTACCTTTAAGAGTGTGAGTGTTACATTTGATTCCAAAACTTTATATCGTGAACAATTGTGTGTGAAAATGGAATCATTCTTTGTGTGAGGGCATTTGATCACTTTAGTTGAGATTGAACTTTCATTTGAAGCTAGTATTGTGAGCTTCAAAATCTCTAATAATGGTGTGTTACAACTTGATTCTTTAAGTTCACAGTTGATCCTTGTGCGAGTAAGTCGAGTCTTGTTGTGTACATTTATAATTGATTCTTGTCTAGAACTATTTAAGACATCCTTTTTGAAATGTTTAGCTTATGTTTTACTTGAAACCAAGAAAAAGTTTAAGTTGGGGTATAGATTCCATGATTTGGATCATTTAAGGCTATATTTTGATAGATTTAGTGCCTCAAATGCATATTTTGTCTCAATAACCGATGAAATGCCTTAAGTGTCAGGTTTTTAGACTTGGAGATGAAATATGGAGACCTATGATCAAAAATAAACAAGGCACCTGAAAAGAACGAGGAAAAGAAGGTCTTAAGATCGCCTAACCCATTAGGCCAGACACTAAATGGCCTTAATCTCGCCTAATGTTCAAAAGTGATGATCCCTGAAGGAAAGGATCAACTCAAAAGTGAAAAGGAACAGCCGGCGTTTCGCCGAGCACTTCCGCAAAGCATTACTACATCGCCCAAAGGAATAGAACATGAAAATACGGAAGGCAAAAAATCAAGATGACGATGAACTAAACCAAAGGACAGATCATCAAGTTGATCAGGGATCCTGGCTACCTGCACCGAGTGATCCTTTGGAACACAATATTTTTTATAACTATAAATACTCATTGATATTTTGTAACTTATGATCGAATTTTTAGATATGAACAATAGTTTTTCAGACTTTGCCTGTATTATTGATTTTTTAGAGTTTTTGGAGACTATATTCTTGAACCTTTAAGATTTGAAGGTTCCAAACATTAACATTAAGAAAGGGAAAGTGGGTCTTGAAAAAGCTTTATCATTAGCTCTTCTAAACACATTTTCTATCGTACCCATTTGACGGACACACTTTTTGGCATCAATTTCTATCTCTTTACTATGCTTAGCTAAAACCTTTATTGTTTTGGTGTTATTATGTGAATATGAATTTAATTTAATGATGGTTGTTGTTAATTTGTAGTTATTTTGTTGTTTAAATGTGATTATGTGTAGTACTTTTGTTTGAACTTAATGAAATTGCAATTGAAAATATGATTTTATCTTCGTGTCTTGGGCTTTCGAGAGAGATAGGTCCTTAAAATAAAACTACTTAATCGATAATCGGTGGCTATTGTGTTGTCGTGGGTTTAGATCAAGAGAGTTAATCCTAAATCCTTTCCCACACTTTCACTTCGAGAGAGTGAATGGACTAAGGCGATGGCTGGCCACAATAACGGGTTCTCAGTGTTAGAGAGAAATCGAGTTGATTCGGGGGAAGTTTCTCGAGAGAGAATTTACCCCACTAAAGTCTAGCTTAGTACAAATTTGCAATAATTTACTAGTAATAGCATGTACCAAGTTGTTGATTTAAGCTCATATTTCTATGTTAATTGTCACTTGTGACAACTCATTTGATTTATCATGTTTTTAATCGATAATGACTTTTAGCTATGACTAGTATGAGCTAATTTAAAGTTGGTTTAATTATTCTCAATTAATTGCTCCCTTGGGATTCTCCCACAACCCATGGTTGTGTTATATACTTCTTAGTAATCTTCAACTATTAGAATTGGATGAAGTGTTTTTGACGATGTAAAATGGGCTCATCAAGTATTGATTAGATTTACATGATTGTGACAATTATAGAGTGTTTACGAGAGATAATGTTGAATTGTCCACATGTAAACTAAAAGGTTTTGCTGAAGTTTTCTTTGAGTAATGGAAAGGTGAGAGGACAATTGATGTGGGTCCTCTCGATTTTGAGAAATTCGTCAGAGCTTTTCTTAACCCTATTTTTTCTCTAGATATTAGAAAAGCAAAAGTTGTTGATTTCATTAAACTTCATTAAGGTAATATAAGTGTGAAGGAGTATTCATTAGAGTTCAATTAATTGGCTAGGTATTGTAACACCTTGGATGTCGAAAATTCCAAAATTAAAGAAAATTTCTAAAATTTTGATGAAATAGTGAACTATGAGTCCAATCTATAGACCATTGGAAATAGTGAAATACGAGTCCAATCTATGGATCATAAAACAAATGCTCGGATTGCAAAGTCAAGCCCCATTTTTAACCATTGCTTTTGGGAGTTGACCTTCATGATATGCACGGCTTCATCAATAGGTTCGATTCACCTATTGAGCCTCAAGGTCTTTTTCTCAACTCTCCAATTCAATGTCAATCAAATTGATTAGGTATTTATTGAAATCATCATGGGTCCTATTTATGTTTATTTAATTGCATTAATTAGATCTTAATGTGTTAGTTCACTCAATAACATGATGTCCAATCGAAATCACATCAACTTATTTAATGATCATCATTTTTACTATGAAGCCCTAATTTTGAAGAATTTGTAGAAAATTTGAACCAATGAATGATGTTTTCATGAACCTTAGCATGATTTATGAAATTGCATCTTTTTATGATTTAGGTTCCTAAATACAAGCATCAGTTAATTGTTAAAGGATTTTCTCACATATTATGGGGGATCATGGCGTATTGAAATGTTTTCTCACATAAAATTTGTTCAATATTTAATGAGATACTCTACGATTTCTAAGCTTTGATTAGCATTTAAATTATTTTTCTCCATGTATTGAGGATAAATTTATGAAAATGACTATTATGTGGGGATTTAACTACGAACTAGATAACATTAAGGTGGAGGCGCAAATAAGCAGTGTCTAGTAGCAATCTTTAGTTCCAAACTACGCGCCCCCTTAGGATTACTTGAATATTCCAAGCAAGTTTATCTACATATAGCATGTGATATGATAAGAAGTTTTACCTTGTAAATTATACTCTCCCTTCTCGATATAGGTTCCATGTTATAGCTCCCATATTCTATTGTCAGCTAAAGATAATATCCCACAAAATGAAACATGTTACTTACAAATGTTTTATTAAGATTCATGTTTTACAGTTCTTTTAAACAATTTACCATGTTAAGATTAGTCATGTATATCATGTTTTTTATGTTTTCATATTTTATTGCAATTTTCCTCATACTTAGTACATTTCATATATTAATGCATATTTATTCCTACGTTCTTTCACTAATGTAGGGTCTGGAGACTTCTTTCCCTTTGTTCATTGTTAGTTTATCACTTTAGAGATATAAATACTTTACAAGAGTTGATACTCCGAGGACGATGTAACCTATATCACTTCATTAAGTCTTTTGTGTTTTTAATATATTATGTGGTGTACACGTTTAGTCTAGACAACTCCCTTTGATGTAATAGATGGCTTGTCAAGACTACTTAGACTTCCGCTTTTAAATGTCAAAATCTTTATTTTATATGACATTTATCAATTTTCTCGATAATTTTGTCTATAAGTTTGTCGAGTGTCTCTTCAGATTTTACCCACTACATCATGTCTAAACTATACTTTGGGTCATGAAAAATATGGTATCAGGGTATAAGGGATTAGAAAATGTCCTATGATATCTTTGAAGCTGCGCTGAATAGAGTCATGTTCATGAATGTGAAGCCCAACAGATTTATAAATATGACAAGGTTTGATATGAAGCCCATCACTAATATTCCATGAGAGGGAATTGGAGTGAGAATATGGATCGTAAGGCTTCTCATGTTTTTTATGACCCTTTGTCCGAGCAATTGACTTAGGACAAATTCAGAGCCAACTTTCGAAGTATTAGCTCAAGCTATGACAGATCAAGCCAATCTATAGGATAATTATGTTACCGTGAATTAAAATATGGAGACAACTGCGACAAGGATAAGGAACATCACAAGGATGAATCCTTCATTATTCCATGGGTCTAAGGTTTATGAGGATCCTCTAGAGTTATTTGTTGAGTTGTATAATATAGAAGGTATTATTGGAATGAATATGGTTGAATAAATGGAGTTTGTTGTTTATCAATTCAGGGGTGTTTCTCAAGTGTTGTTTGAACAATTAAAGAGTGAGAGGGGTGTTTATGTGAGCTCTATTTACTGTAAGAAAGTTAAGGGGGCTTTTATTGATCGTTTCTTTACTTTTGAAATGAGAGAAAAGAATATTCTTGAGTCGATTAACATCCTTCAAGGAAATATGAGTGTGAACGAGTATGATATTAAGTTCACTAAATTTCCTATGTTTTCTTCAACTATGGTTGTTGACTTTATGGAAAGGATGAGTAATTTGTGTTGGGTATGTCCGACTTGATTGTCAATGAGTGTCACAGTACTATATTTATCAAGTAAAAGGATGATTCTCGTTTAATGATAATTCCATTACAAATTAACGAGCAAAATCTTAAGTAAAGAGCTAAATAGTCAAAAGTGCAAAGATCGATGATAGTGAATTTTGACATTTTATGTTCGATGGATATGGTAATCATAAATTCAAAACACAAAATCCTGTAAAAGTTCATCCAATGCACTGGCTCCTAAGCTCAACAACGATACGGTGACTAAACCCAAGTCTCAAGATTAAATGGTTGTAGTGGATCTTCGATCCCCACCTGACCAAGCTAAAATAAAAAACATAATGGCAAGTACTGGTACAGGTGTTTGTTTTCGTCGTGCTAAGAGTGATGAAAGAATTAAGTAATGTTTTTTCCTACCTAATAAGGGAAAGATGATAGGAAAAATTAGCCTTGTAATTATTTTTTAGGTGCTTGATGCTTCCAATTGTACACACAAGTGTACACTTTCACACAAGTTATACAGTGGCTCATAAAAGAACTGGATTATTTAACCCAAAGAACTTGAAAATTAACTATTTACTAAATTATTCTAATTCTAATTACTTATTTAAGGGGAGGATTTCAAAATATGAATATATTAATTAAACTAAAAATAAAGATAAAATAACTAAAAAACAATTAACTAAGAAAAGGTAGATGTTTACACAATCAATTATTGAATAGATCTAGGATTATAATTTAACTAACAATCGTAGTTAACATCAATTTCATCAACTTACTTAATTATCTAGTTATTGAATCACAGGATGAAATTTATGATCATGCTCTCCTGACCTCTAATATTCTACGATAGATAACATCTTAACTATTTCGTTGAGCGGGGATATGATGATTAAATGCCGAGCATTACGTTATCTTCCTGTTTGGTGACCCAAGAAGGTTTTCTAGTTATATTTCTATCCTTGAAAAAAAATTAACCCTAGCTATTTAGAGTTAAACAAGATGCTTATGTCTTACATTCTATCCTCTTATTCGTCTCCCGAGTTCAATTCATACAACATATTTATTTCAATGGTGATCAAGCATCAAAATAGTAATCAAAACAATATAAGAACAAATTATATGATAAACAAATCATGCCGAATTAAAATAACTAAATAATCATATTGCTAGAAAATATAATCCAAGAATGAGAAGCTTCACTCCACATAGACATAGAGCAAATATGATGAATCATTCAAAGAAGATGTAAAATAGAATAAAAGAGAAAGAAAAGATAAAAACCTAAATCATGTTATTGTATACATTGTATCATCCTTAGCTAATAATTATTCATAAAAACTATTTATAGATGTAGGAAACCCTGGAAAAAAAAAATTGATTCAAAACAAATTTGGAACTCAAAGCCTTGATGGAATTGGATTCCTGTACGCGTTAAACTGCTTCACCCGCAGCCTTCAATTTGAAGTTCCTTCACATGATTCAACATTGCAACCACTTATACTTCAATTCAAATTATACTTCAAGTGAACTTCTAATATATTGTATTTTATTATATTCAATTAACCCATTAAGTTGTCTTCTTGATTTCCTTCTTCAGCCTTCCATATTTAATTTGTTTTACTTTCAAATTTCTTCATCTCCACACCAATTCAATACTACAAATTGAAAAAAACTATTAAGCCGTTTCATTAAATCCATTCTCAAAAAGAATAAATATACATAATAAATGTGAGGCAAATAATGATTAAATTTATGTATTTTGGACTTACATCACTACCTCACACTGAAATTTTTATTCGTCCTCGAACAAATATTAAAGATCATATTAAACATCATTGATACGAACACGTAGGCCATATACAAATTTCAAAACATCAAGTGCACTTTTCAATCATTATGCAAGATATACAGATAAACAACATACCTCTAACCTCCTATCTCAAGGAGGGATTTGAACTCATCAAATTTGAGTTTTCTCACCTACTCTCATCAAAGAAAGCTAATAAAATAACCCATCTATCATGTATAAAGTGACCTCACAAGAAGAAATAATCCACACACTCAAATAAAATTGATTAATATAAATTAACGACTTTACATCAAAGAACAACTTTCACACTCACAAACAAAATTTGCATGGTGCATGCATGCACCAATAACCATAAGATTGCCCATTATGTAAATCTCCACAAATTAAGCATGATTGAATAGAATCAAATAGGACTTTAACGGGTTGTAATGTGGCTAGGGGTGGGTAAGAAAACTATATTATAGTGACCTACACTCCCATAAGCACTTTGCAATTTTAGACTTCATCACCCATTATTTTCTTCTCTTTATTTTCATCCCTATCTTCAACAATTATTTCACAAGTAATTCTCATTATCTCAAGAATGTTTCTATTTTTTTTTCTTTCTTAATAGCTTCCCTCAACTTATGTATTTTACATGCTTTAATTTCTTTTTTGTTCATCTCTTTTTTTTTACATGACATCTTCCAAAGAGGGCTTTTAAGAACTTTGTAGCTATCATTGATTATCTTTTCACTCAACCATCTCTTTTTTTCAGAATTGTTAATTAGAATAAGTATATATTATAATGTTCAAGGAAGAGAGACACAAATACTAGGGAATCAATAAAATAGTCAAGGGCAAAATATGACTACCAACAAAAAGTTACATGCACAAAAAGGCTAACTAGTGATATAATATTTGAAAATGCTAAAACCTTCCAGACAAATCAAAGAAAGACTATTATCATATTCTTAACCAAGAAACAATTTTTATTTTATTTCAACAACATTCAGGGTAAGGTCTAGACTAGGATACAAAATATGGAATAAACAAAATCTCATTTCGTATGGCACAAGTATCAATAAAGATGGATCCATTCCACTTTTAAGAGAGACATGATCATAACAAACTACAAAATAAAAATAATATATATACAAAGTCATAACCATGATCTTACTAGCAGTCAAGTATTTACAAGAAAGTACTACTCAAAATTAGGTCCAAATAGTAAGCATCACTTAACTCAAAAGGGTCTTTTCTTTTCTCTCCAATAAATAGTAAAAAAACATTACTTCCTAAAAAAAATAAAAGACACTCGGTTCAAAAGGATTGTCCTCAAGAAAATAACCGAAAATAAAAGTCAAGGAACTCATCCTATCAAAGAAGAAGAAAAGACTCAATAAAGCAATAAAAACTAGAAATTCATTCTCCTACCCCACACTTAAAAAGAAATTATGTCCCCAAAGCATCAACTAAAATTTAAAACATATGTTCGGAAAACTCCCTGAGGCCTTTAGGACTAACATCTAGCATGTTCTCTCAATTTTTACATGGGGTCATCACCCCACACTTAAGATCAAATGTGCTCCTTCGCTTCAAATTCTTGTGTACTCACACTTCCCTTATTCTGCAAAAACAAGATAAAAAGAACAAAAAAAAACTTATACTACTAAAATAAGGATTTTTATTAGTTTATTATTTTCAGTATTTTTCTTAACTTAAATAAACAAAAAGAAAAAATTTAAACCAGAAAAACAATTAATTTCTAAGTCCCCGATAGCGGCGCCAAAAATTATTGCTTCAAATTGCACAGACAATTGGACGCGGTCAAAAAAGTAATATAGTAGATCCTAAAATGTAACATTTCATAACATGAAAAAACTAAGAATAATCTAAGAAACAAAAAATAATCAATTTTTGGAATAAGTAGGGAAATCTGAAAAATTTTCAACTTTCAAAAGTGAGTTTTGGTCATTTCAAACAGTCATAAATTAAGACTTAAGAGGAGTTCTTATAAATTCTTTAGATGTTTGGAAATCCCTTGGGATTATAGTTCCAACGCCTTCAACTTCGTGAATATCGATGTCATATGAGGGAGATATGCCTTTCGGAAGTTGGGATGTTGAGCTGAGGAAAATCCAATCTTGATTTTAGTAAGGGTAAAGTTGTGTTTTCACCCTATTATTTCCTAATTCATTTTAAGAGTTATTTAAGGGTAAAAACGAAGTCCCAATTTAGTTTTAAAATATTAAGAACGCTTAGGTCTTGGGAGAAAAAGAGAGAAGAAGAGGAAGATCAAGAATTATCCAAGAACGCGAAGATCGTTACGTGAATTTCGTCGGAGGTGATACCTACCGAGGTATGTGAGATAATTCGGTGTTCGGTCCTTTCACCCACACACAATTTTTTTCAATCAGCAAGTTATAGTTTATGGTATGTTGAATATGGGAGTTCTTGATGAAAAATCGCTAAATTCTGGTTGGTTGAATTATATTTGATTTTTAGTAGATTTGATTCATGTTTTCAGACTGTTTTTGGGTCTAATCTATTGTTTCAATTCAGCGTGCTTGTCCTGCTTATGTGCATCTGCATCATAAAATGATGTAGGCTAACTAGCATCAGTATATTAAATGTACGAGTATGTGAGTTGGAGTGTTAAACACAACTATAAAGCTTAAAATGGAGTAAGGATGAAATTATATTAGCTCAGCTCAACTCTTAAGATGACAACCTAATATATGGCAAGAAGAAAATCTACAATATATATAAATATATATATATATATATATATATATATATATATATATATATATATATATATATATATATATATATATATATATATATATATATATATATATATATATATATATATATATATATATATATATATATATATATATATATATATATATATATATATATATATATATATATATATATATATATATATATATATATATGTATATAAACAGTGTAAACTCTTTTTCCATTAAAGATGAAACAATAACAAACTCAACTTTACTTATATATGAAAGAAATATAGTTCTATGGGAGTTTCTAAAATCGGCAACCGTTACTACGAGCCTACGTGATGATACAACGTCTCATACACGCTGCCATAATTGTCCTATACTTTTCCATCACATAGAACATCCTCAACCTAGTTGATCCACTAGCCAAACATATGTGATCATCTAAAAAGTATGACACGTTAATAGCCATGATGGCTACATGGTTTACATGAGAACTTGAGTTATTTGAACTCTCATTCCTACATCGGTGCTCAATACTACTACCAAAACATGCTTTGGCTCATACTTTTAATAAAACTTCCTTCTTTTGGGTTGGGATAATTTACCGAACCCTTTAGCTCTAAAAGCTCCTTTTGAAATAAATGTTCCCCTTTTTAGTACAAAACTCTTTTGGAACTTCTTAGTTTCCTTTAAACTTGAATGTGAAACTATAATCAACCTTTTCGGAATACTTATTCCCCTTATAACTTTAGAGAAATGAAGTCAACTATTGATCATTACTTAACTACTTTAACTCTTACGGAGTACTTATTTCCATTATAGCTTTTGAGAATTTAACTCACCTCTTTTCTCATTGTTCGACTAATAACTAGAGCCTTACTTTGACTTGCTTCTTAACTTTTAAAATTGACTCTTAACTTCTTTGATTCTGAACTTAACTTCCCTTGAATTGGATTAGGGATTCAAGGATCTTGATCTCATATTCATGGATGATATCATGATGTTTAGATGTATTCTACAGTGTTTGAATCAACTAGGAATATTAGGTTCATCACTTACGGTTAGACCCGTAAACTACTTGATCTAACTACGTGCAGACATGTCAAGAACTTGGGAATTGGTCTTGAAATGAATGGGGGCATGCCAGTGCAACACAGGTTCAAGGTGCTTGGGTGTTGGCAAGGCAACTTGAACATGCAAGGCTTACGTGCGGGCTAGAGTCATCGGCAAGCCAGCATGTTGGCTTGACAAGGCAAAGCTGTGAAGACTTGACGATGGCAAGAACAAAGGCATTTCACGTGAATTACTGAAATAAAACTAAGTGTTGGAGGGAAGCTAAAATATTCTTAGTGTTCGAAGCTGGCTGAAATATTCTTAGTTTTGGAATGTAGCCTGAAATATTCTAAGTATTAGAATATTAATATTTCGTGTGGATAAGGATGTAATTTGAATTAGATTCTATCTATTAGAAATATAGTTGTTGGAAACATAGTTTGAATCATGTGATGACATGTGTCGGACATGTGTCATTTTTAACTGCCGCATGTAACTGCCATGTGAAAATTTTTTATTAAGGGTGAAAATTTTGTTTAAGGCATAGAGTGTGTTCTTGGCCTTAGACAAATTCGTGAAGCCTTCCCTTTGTATTAATTATAAGATTAATAAAGGTTGGGACGAGTTCCTGTACATTTTGGCTGCTGTTTAACTTTGTTGTTTAAGTACTTCTATACTTAGTCAAATTTGTGGGAGTAAGATGGGCTGAGTGTTGCAGGCGTTTGCAAGACTGCCTAAGGTGGTCTTCGGTAAAAATAAGTTGACCCTCTTTCAACTAGTATCAGAGCAGGATTGAACGATGGTGAAAAGCGTAGAACTGTGGGAACTGGCACGAAAAATTGAAGCATTTATTGGGTTTACAGATGATACATTGGTAGACCCTTCATTTGTGGATTTGTTGACACAAGTCATTGATTTGAGACTTAACGCTGAGAAAGTTCAGGGGGGATTGGTGTATATCGACAAAATGTTGATAAACACATTACTAAAATATTGAATTTTTGTACAACAACTACACAGCAACTTGAGGGACTGCAGAGGGAAAATGAAAACCTTCGTGAAGAGATCGTTATATTGTGTCGGGCTTTGGCTATGTGGAGTTCAAATCGTTTTGAATCATCTAAGGTTAAACTTCCAGAACCTAAAGCCTTTAGTGGTTCAAGAAGTTCTAAAGAACAGGAAAATTTTGATTTGGGACATGGAACAATATTTTACTGCTGCAAGGGTGCCTGACGCTGACAAGTTAAGCATTATCACAATGGACTTGACGGGTGATGCTAAACTTTGGTGGAGAACTCAAAATGCAAATGATAAAAGTGCTGGTCGTCCTAGAATTGATATGTGGGATAAGTTAATTAAAGAAATGCGTGATCAATTTCTTCCTAGCACTGCCTCTTATCTTGCAAGCGATAAGTTGAAAAGGCTAAGGCAGATGACTTCGGTGAGGGAATACATTAAAGAATTCACCTCTGTGATGTTAGACATTCAAAACATGTATGATAAGGATAAATTACACAACTTCATTTCGGGTACGCAAGGCTGGGCTCAAAACGAACTTCAGAGGCCGAATGTTAAAGATCCGCCTGGCGCAATTGCTGCTGCAGATTCGTTGGTTGATTTCCGGACAACTCGGCCTTTGGCGGATATTCCCTCTACTTCAAAAACTAAGAAAACGAACGATAAGAAAGAGTAATGGAAAAAGGATAGTCGTAAGGACTGTACAAATGGCAAAGGAAATGCGCAAATGAAGGATGGAAAAGACAAACCAAGGAACAAAGATGGTAATTCTAAAGTATGTTGGACCTGTGGCGGTCCTCATTTGCCCAAGACTTGTCTAAACCGGGAAAAAGTAAATGGTTTGCTTGCGGGAAATATGAATCAAAGGGAGGAAGATGAGGAAATCGTGGCTGCAATGGCAAATCCATTGGGATTGTCCTTCATCCATATTTCGTGGGTTAATAATGTTGGAGAAATGTTTAGTACTTTGAATCCTCATGCTTCCCTAATTCATATAGAAATGACAGTAAAAGAACAACGTGTAATGGCAATGGTTGATACAGGAGCCACTCATACATTTGTAGATGTGAAAATTTCTGCAAAATTGGGGCTGAAGTTGTCTAAAATCCCTTTATACGTCAAAACACTCAATGCTAAGGCACAGGCCATTGTGGGTATGGATTATGGTGTGTCTATAACGACTGAAAGTTGGGATGGAAAACATACTTTGATGGTGATGCCGCTTGGTGAATTTGAGATCATACTTGGGATTGATTTTCTAAGAAAATTCCAGTTTGTTCCGTTTCCTCATTTAGATGGAGTGATGGTCATGAATGGAAGCAATACTGGATTTCTTAAAGGAGTTCATCCATTTGGTAACATTAATAAATTTGCGAATAAGAAAGATAAGGGAATGTTCTTGTCTGTTATGTCAATCGACAAAGGGCTGAAGAAGGGTGATGACAATATACTTGCTGCCTTGGTTGAAGTGAAACTCTGATGTTAAGATGGAAGTGCCTGATTGTGTTGCTGAGTTGCTTAAGCAGTATGCTGATGTTTTGCCGCCTGAATTACAAAAGAATTTACCACCAAGGAGGGATATCGATCATAAAATTGAGTTGTTTCCTGGTATGGTTGCTCCTGCACAGAATCCTTATTGTATGGCTCCTAAGGAATTGACTGAATTGCGTAAACAATTGAACGAGTTGTTGGATACGGGATTGATTCAGCCATATAATTCTCCATATGGTGCCCCTGTTTTATTTCAAAAGAAGAAGGATGGGATGATACGAATGTGTGTAGACTACGGGGCGCTGAACAAGGCAACTATAAAGAATAAGTATTCGGTTCCATTGGTGTAGGATTTGATGGACAGGTTGAGTAAGGCATGCTGGTTCACAAAACTTGATCTTAGGGTAGGCTATTGGAAGGTTAGGATAGCATAAGGTGATGAACCAAAACCAACATGTGTAACTACATATGGTTCATATGAATTCCTTGTAATGCCATTTGGGCTAACTAATGTTCCGTCAACATTTTGCAACTTAATGAATAATGTACAATTTGACTATCTTGATGACTTTGTTGTTGTGTATCTAGATGACATTGTCATTTATAGTCGAACATTGGAGGAACATGTTAATCACTTAAGTCTTGTTCTGTCTCAGTTGAGGAAATACACAATTTATGTTAAGATGGAAAAGTGTGAGTTTGGACAACATGAGATAAAATTTTTGGGGCATCATGTTAGTAAAAACCAAGTTCGAATGGATCCTAAGAAATTGCAAGCCATTATTGATTGGCAGGCACCTCGTCATGTGAAGGATTTGAGGTCGTCTCTTGGTTTGGCTAACTAAAACAGAAAATTCATTGCTAGTTACTCAAAAAGGGCAGCGGCTTTGACCGACTTTTTGAAGAAGGATACGAAGTGGGTTTGGTCCGAACGTTGTGATCAAGCATTTCAGAATTTGAAGAATGCTATTGCATCTGAACCAATTCTTAAATTACCTGATTTTTAGTTACCATTTGAAGTGCACACTGATGCGTCAGACAAAGCAATTGGTGGCGTATTAGTACAGGAAGGTCATCCAGTGGCCTTTGAAAGTAGGAAATTGAATGATGCTAAACAGAGATACTCAACACATGAAAAAGAGATGGTTGTGGTGGTACACTGTTTGCAGGTTTGGAGAGTTTATCTCCTAGGTACTCGTTTTGTAGTAAGAAGGGATAATGTAGTAAATACATTTTACAAGACATAGAAAAAGTTGAGTCCTAAACAAGCACGGTTGCAAGAATTCCTAGCAGAATACGATTTCGTGTGGGAACATAACCCAGGAAAACACAACCAGGTTGCTGATGCTCTGAGTAGAATAGAAGTATTTGTTGTAGTATATTCAATTTCAAAACTCGAAACTAATTTCTAGGATAGAATCAGGTTGTGTGCTGCAAATGATTCATTCTATGTTAAATTGATGGGTCAAGTGCAAGATGGAAAAATGAGACGGTATTCGATCGAGGACAATCTGCTCTATTTTAATGGGGGGAGGATCGTTATACCAAATAAGGGTGGATTGCCCAAAGACTTAATGAAAGAGGCGCATGATTCTTCTTGGGCTGGACGTTGAAAGGATGTTAGCCTTACTGTCTCGTGTTTATTTTTTGGCCAAAGATGGAAGACGATATAGAGGCATACGTCAAGACTTGTCATGTTTGTCGAGTTGACAAGACTGAATGTAAAAAGAAAGCAGGTTTGTTGCAACCTTTGCCTGTTTCTGAAAGGTCGTGGTTATCAGTAAGCATGTATTTCATTTATGGATTCCCTAAGATAGATGGCAAAGCATCTATCATGGTGGTAGTTGACATGTTTTCAAAATATTCTACTTTTGTTGCTGCACCTGAACTATGTTTATTTGAAGTTGCTGCTGATTTGTTCTACAAATATGTGGTTAAGTATTTTGGTGTTCCCGCTGACATTGTTAGTGATAGAGATACAAGGTTCACTGGTAGGTTTTTGACAGCTTTGTTCAGCTGAGTTAAAATTTTCTACTGGGAATCATCCACAAACAGATGGACATACGGAAAGAATTAATCACTTGTTGGAAGAATACACGAGGCACTATGTACAACAAGTCAATGGAATTGGGTGACATTGTTAGACACACGCAGTTCTGCTATAATCTGCATAAGTCGTCTGCAACAGAAATAAGCCCTTTTGAAATCATTTTAGGCAAACAGCCTATGACGATACTAGTTGTTGCCAAATTTAAGAATCAGGGAAAGTGTCCAGCGGCATACAGGGTTGCAAGGGACAGACTTGAAATGTTATCTGAAGCACAGGATAGCTTGCGCAAGGCTCAGCGGCGCATGGAGAAGCATGCTGATCAACATCATCGCTCAGTTGAGTTAAATATGGGTGACAAACTGTTAGTGAAACTTACTCCACAAATCTGGAAACAGATTGTTAGTAAGAATATACATCGGGGTTTGATTCCTAAATATGATGGTCCATTCAAAGTGGTGAAACGAGTGGGCGAAGTTGCTTTTAGATTAAAGTTGCCAGAAAGGTTGAAAATTCATCCCACTTTCCATGTGAGTTTCTTGAAACCTTACTTTGCATATGCAGATGATCCGGACAGAAACAGGTCAAAGAGGGCTCCTCCTTCAGTACCTACACAGTATGATGCTGAAATTGAGAAGAATCCTTGATCACCAGGTTTTGGGCACAACTAAGAAGAATACTAATACAAATTTTTTTGTTCACTGGAAAGGCAAGAGTGCAGCTGATGCAGTTTGGGAGAAGGCGAAAATATTATGGCTATTTGATTCTCAAATCAAAGACTATCTTAAAACAGTCTCGATGAGGACATCAAGTTCAAGTGGTGCCGGTCGTCTGTTAGACCCGTAAACTACTTGATCTAACTATGTGCAGACATGTCATGATCTTGGGCATTGGTGTTGACATGAGTGGGGGCAAAACAGTGCAACATAGGTTCAAGGTGCTTGGGTGTTGGCAAGACAACTTGAACATGCAAGGCTTACGTACGGGCTAGAGTCATCGGCAAGGCAACATGTTGTTTTGACAAGGAAAAGCTATGAAGACTTGACGATGGCAAGAACAAAGCATTTCACGTCAATTACTTAAATAAAACTAAGTGTTGGAGGGCACCTAAAATATTCTAAGTGTTTGAAGCTGGCTTAAATATTCTAAGTGTTGGAATGTAGTCTGAAATATTCTAAGTGTTAGCATATTAATATTTCATGTGGATAAGGATGTAATTTGAATTAGATTATATCTGTTAGAAATAAAGTTGTTGGAAACTTAGTTTGAATCTTGTGATGACAAGTGTCGGACAGGTGTCATTTGTAACTGCCACATGTAAGTGCCATGTGCAGAAATTTTATTAAGGGTGGAAATTTCGTTTGAGGCATAGAGTGTGTTCTTGGCCTTAGACAAATTCGTGAAGACTTCCCTTTGTATTAATTATAAGATTAATAAAGGTTGGGATGAGTTCCTGTACATTGTAGCTGCTGCTTAACTTTGTTGTTTAAGTATTTCTATACTTGGTCAAATTTGTGGGAGTAAGATAGGCTGAGTGTTGCAGGCGTTTGCAAGACTTCCTAGGGTGGTGTTCGGTAAATATAAATCGACCCTCTTTCACTTAGGAACTAGTATGAAAATATAAGGAAAGAATGGGGTCTTCTGGGTGTCTTGGCGCTCTGAGAGGCGCGGAGCGCTTGAGCCTGAACGACAGATTCTTGTCTGAGGCATTCTGAGAGGCGCGGCACGCCATGGCCTGTGACACAGAGCCATTCCTGAGGGGCTCTGACTGGCGCGGCTCCCCAAGGGTTATCAAACGGGATTTTCGACTTTTCTCCTACGCTTTTCATATCTAAACCTCCTAAACTTCCATGGATCTTACCCCAAATATTTAGGATCATTAAATACCTTATTACCCAATAGATTAGACTCAAAAACAGTCTAGAAACATGAATCAAGTATACTGAAGATCAACTACAATTAAACCAATAAGAATTTAGCTATTTTTTCATCAAGATCTCCGATATTCAACATTCCATGTACTCTAACTTGCTTACATACCTCGATAGGGATCACCCCGACGAAATCAATGCAACGATCATGGCGTTTCATGGACAATTCTTGATCTTCCTTTTCTTTTCTCTTTTCTCCCAAGCCTAAGCGTTCTTAATTTGTGTAAAACTTATTTAAGACATGGTATTTACCCCTAAATAACCCTTAAAATGAATTATGCAATACTAGGGTGAAAAGAGAATTTTGCCCTTACTAAAATTCGGATTGGACTTTCCTCAGTCCATCGTCCCAACTTCCAAAAAGCATATCTCCCTTATACGACATCAGATTTGTGCAAACTCAGCGGCGTTGGTAAGATCTCAACAGGGGATTTCCAACCATATAAAGAACTCATCCAAACTCCTACTGAGCTTGATCTTTTGGCCGTTTGAAAATAATAAAAACTCACTTTTGGAAGCCGGAAAATTTCCAAATTTCCCTACTTATTTCAAAAAAAAGATTATTGTTGATGTCTTAGTTTATTCTTAATTAATTAAAGTTAAGATATGTTATACTTTTGATAATGCCAATTATTCTTTCTTCTTCTTTCTTGTGTTCGAGAAGGAACATGATTATTAGTGGTGGATAATGTAATGACCTGGACCCAACGATTATTTTTGATAATTTTAAATAATAACTATAATTAATTCATTTGTAGGTAATTTAATTATTATTAATAGTAATAAATCACGTCTAAAACATTGAAATAGATTAGTAGGAATTATGACTTTTAATACGTTATTTTATTAGACTCATATATTAAAATAGATTAAAGGGTTTGTCATAAACAATTAAATTAAGAAGAGAAGGGTAGCAAAACCAAGACGGAGACCAATCTCCATCAGGTAAGAATTCAATATATCACCTCTTTATTAGTAAAGGTCATATGATATATGTATGTAAAGTAGTATTAAATGCGTGTCTCAGAATATATGTTTTTATGAAATTAAAATTGAGGAATGAATCAGATTAGTGGGCAAATAATGATTGGAGATGATTGGGTTGTGATATAAATGATTAGTTATAGGGTTAATTTGACGACGTTGGTGATTTCATGCTCTGTAGTTTCATTTTGGTTTATGGGTTTGACTTGGACAAAAATGTACTCTTATTTTCTAAACGTTGCCACTGGTTTTGAATACCAGTTGGCTTTTACTCTTAATAATTAATTATATTCTTTAATTGTTATATTGTAAATTAAGTGTATTGCATTATTTTAATCTCATTAAAGTTAGATTAAATTATATGGAGGAATTGAAATCTAACCCTAGGCTTTGAGAAAAACAAAGGAGAATGAAAGAGTTCACATATTACTTGGTATCAAGTTAGGATAACTTGACTACAGGTTTGATGTGAGTTTTTTGGTCTAGGCTAAACATATAGCTGTTCGAGTGTTTTAAATTTTGCAATCTTATTGTGAACATGTATTTGAATAGATTGCATTAATTTGGAGGCTCAACGAAAAGGGAAAGGTCATGTCTTAGAGTGATTGTTCGGTTATTTGAGGCAAGTGACTTTCTAAACCCTTGTTTAGCATATGAAATTCGTGTATTTTCTTGTGGTAAATGTTTGGAAGTAATTGGAATTGTGATCGATTGACTTGTTCATGTTGAGTATATTTAATGATGAAAAATTGTAATGTGATATATTGTTATTGCATGATCTTTGGGAATAATTTGAAGGTTTATGCTTTTTTGTTGATGTTGTAACATGGTTGTATTGTTGTTAATTGTGCCTTTATATGAAAATTGTCATCTCCTCATTATTTATGTGAACATGTCATTTGCATTATTCTAAGACATGATTGTGACAAGTGTTATGTGCATTGAGAAATAATAACAAATTAATGAGTCTATACCATTTTGAGGGATGTAGCGCGCTCTGCAATTTATACTATATTTAGAGGGACATATCGCACGCCACGATGCATTCTATATATCGATGGAAGTATCGCACGACGTGATGGTTACTATTATCGAGGGTCGTATCGCACGCCACAATGAATGCATGGAAAGATATGTCCCCTATGGATTCTGGACAGAGAGACAGCAGGTGTATATAACTAAGTCATACATGCATCATTATACTTGACATTGCATTCTATAGAATTGCACATACTTATCATTAGTGAACTTGATATTGTGTTTTTGCTAATCTTATCAATGCTTTTCTTTGGAACTTGTGATTGATGAATATTGAGCTTGTTGTTGAGGTTATGTAATTTGTTAAAGTGTTTTCATTGAGGATATGTAATTTGTCAAAGTGTTTTTGTTGAGGATATATATGTAAGTTGTCTAAGTGTTGTTGTTGAGCTATGTGTCATGTAAACTGTGAGTTGTAAGGTAGGGATAATTTTTATGCAGGTTGTAGTTGTGGAGGTTCGGTTGGGGTGGTAACAGTACTCGTATTTCATCCCCTTAACTCATGTTTAGATTTCTTGCTGAGTCCCGTATGGTTTGGTGCTCACCCCTTTCTTCTATAATTTTTTGTAGGTCATTAATCTGGACCAATGTGATACTTTTTCTTCTCCTTGTAGGAGACTTCTTGTGGAGGTTTGTGAGATAGTTGCTTGTCATTTCATTGAAACTTCTTTCTCCTTAATTATAATCTTGTTCTATTTTAGAAATAATTTCTTTTAACGCATGTGTGTTATTTAGAATCAATTGTAATATTTTAGAGGCTTGTACACATGAAAACAATATTTTGGGAGTATTTTTGACGTAATTATTAAATTTTCGCATTTTCTTGTAATGATTGTGTTTTAGGCAGACTTTTCTTGGTGAGATAAGACGAGTGTCATCACGTTAATTTTTCGGTTGTGACATCTCAAGAGGAACTTCTTCATAATAATGATTCTCCTTAAGTCCAATGTCTTCCCAAGGAATAAAAGTTTCCAGATCTTAAACAAACTTCTTCAACAAGGAGGCATTGAATACTAGAAGTACAAATGCTAAATTTTAGACAATTAATGCAAGTTCATAAACACTCTATTAGAGATCTCAATGTCCTACAATAAAGAGATTCAAATAAACTCATACAACTACTTTAATGATAGATATTATTATACATAAACTCAATCAAATGCAAGTGATAATCCCAATTACCCTTGAAATCAATCACACAAGCTCTAGACATATCTTCCAATATTTTTCTAGTACATTTCGCTTAGCGATATGATTTGAGGGTTAAATGACATATTGAGCTTAACACGAGTACCAGGACCCTTTTGGAATGACATCAAATATTGAGAAGTAAGTTGAGTGCCTCGATTGACGATAATGGACAATGGTACTCCATGCAACCTTACCATATCCCTAATATTGCTTGGTATAATACTCTAATAAGAATGAAGGGTTAATGACATGAAAGTTAGTAGATTTCTTCATTTGGTCCATTAAGTCGCAATGGGATAAAATTGAGTTGATTTCTTCATTTGGTCCACAATAGCACAAATCGAGTCAAACTAATGATGTGTGTAAGTTAAACATGTAATGAAGTCCATATTAAAATCTTCCCTACTTCCATGAAAATATGCTATCGTATTAAGTCTTAATTTATTATATTAATAATATTCAAGTATCGCAACAATTTAACATATTAATAAGTAATACATTTCCATATAAATTACTCAAAATATAACAATTCATATTATTACTTGTCATCTTGATCATTAGGTCAGTGATAACGATTTATAACACTATCTACAAAAATCTAAGCTATATTAATCATAGGACAAGATTGATAAAAATGTGGCCTAGGAAACTTCTACAGAAGCCAATATATCTATATTTTAGCTTCTATAGTTATTTTTTCCTCCCACTTGACGTTATATGCATGCATATATGTCAAACAATATTCATTTGGACCAAGAAAAATATAAATGTTAATCATTACTTCCATTCAATTATGTGGGAGAGAAACTAAATAAATATTTTTTTGATCCAAGACCAATATAAATGAGAAGTCAATTCTTCTTCTTTCATCTTAAGTAGATGAGTATATTATAGTTTGGAACAAGAAGGCTCTATTTTGATATTCCTCATATTTTATTCCCCCTTCTGTCTTCCAAGATTTGTTATCCCTAAAGATATTTTGAGTAGAATTTGGAACATTAGTTTTAATAATTTCATCATCAGAATCATTACTGATTATTGTCTTTTGTCTATTAACTCTTCTACGTTGTCTTCTTACTTTATTGTTAGTAGCAATGAAAACTAGAGTACTTCGTGACCGTCATTGTCCAACAATTTCTAAAATGAGAATAGAGAAACAATGAAAACATTTATTTGTAACCATTTAATAGGTGTTAAAACATAGTTATTTCAATGTAAATCTTGTTTATTGTCCAAATTGAGAACATTGTTAAAAATATAAAACAATATAAACTTTCCATCAAACACTCTTTATTAAATAAACATTGTTAAACTTCTTTTTATCATATTTATAAACATAGGTCCTTTGTTACCTTTTCAAAACACTCTTTATTAAATAAAAATTAGATATTTTTTCTTCTTATATTTTGAATAAAGGTAAATACTTGTTTTTTCAGATATATATGTTTGAAAATAAAGATCTTTTAGGTATTAAAGAATCAAAAAACGAAAAACGAAAATTATAATAATAAGATAGAAAATAAATATATAAAGCTAGGTTTTGATACAAAGAAAAATGAAATTGTAACATGACCATCAATTGAACCTTATAGCAACAACAAATTTTCTCAAAACCAAACCAAATATTCTTGACACTTCTTTGAAAAGTAAGAGATCCTCTTCTATTGATGAATACAATAAAATGATGTTCATTTTTATGTCAAAAATCAGGTATTTTCACTTTATTTATAGCATAACTAGGCTTGTTCATATGTGTATAGTTTCACTCATTTTATTATTGATTTATGATATTAAATTTCTTATATCCATTTTTTATAATCATTACTGTTTTGACTTGAGAAAAATTTAGCTAATTATACAAAAAAATTTAATCATAATTATTATTTCTCCCAATGATTTGAAATAGTTATATTTTCTCACACTAATTAATAATTTCATCTAATATTTCAAGTTAGGTACACCTAGATACATGGTATTAAAAATATAAGGAGTATTAGTAAATAGGACATAAATGATTGTTTAATTAGATAGTTTTTCATCATGTAAAATAAAAAATTATTATCAAAAATAGATATAAGAAATCCAATATCATAATGAAGTTAAAAAATGGGTCAAACTACTTATCATATGACGAAGCCCAGATATGCTATAAATAAAGGTGAAGATACATGATATTTGACATAAATATGAACAACACAATATTATATTCATCACTAGAAGGGATTTCTTTTTTTATTAGTTTCAAAGACTAATTTTTTCTTTATTTTCTAGTTTATTTTTATTTTTGAATTTATGACTTCTTTATATATAAAGATGCTTCATTTTTAAATGTCATTTTATTTTATTCAAAATGTAAATAGGAAAAATATCACATTTCTATTAAATACGGAGAGAGTTTGAAAGAGTAGCAAAGACCAAATATTAATACTTTAGGTAAAAACAAGTTACCCAATTTGATGAATTTTCTAGGTTGAATTTTGGGACAAGAAATAAGGTTGAATGCTTTTTTACTTTGATAAAAGATTGATACAGTTTGATATGTTCAACCATGTTCTCAATTTTGATAATAAAGA
The DNA here is from genome assembly GCA_032847665.1 of Solanum chilense. NCBI lineage: Eukaryota > Viridiplantae > Streptophyta > Magnoliopsida > Solanales > Solanaceae > Solanum > Solanum chilense. The sequence continues at coordinate 29,854,033 of CM064972.1, forward strand.
AGATTACATAGAAATAACTATGTTTTTTAACACCTATTAATGGTAACGAATAAATGATCTGATTGTTTATTTTTTCTCATTTCGAAAATGGTTGGACAGTGACGGACACAAAGTTCTCTAACAGCCTGTGCTACTAACAATAATGTAAGAAAACAATGTAAAAGAGTTTATTGATGAAGAAAAAGAATAAGTACTCCCTCCGTCCCATTTTATATGTCACCATTTTCTTTTCGGTTAGTCCCAAAAAGTATGTCACATTTCCATATATGGTAAGTATTTGACGGTAAAATTCTTGTTTTACCCTTGTTGTTCCACTTAATTAAATTATACTATAATACATTTTTGAGGAGAGAGAAAAGTGAAATTACTTTTTTGAAGGCCAATTTGGTAAACATTTCAAAGTCTTCTTTATTTCTTTAACACCGTGTCCGGTCAAATGTTACCACATAAAATGGGACGGATGGAGTTATATTTGCTTATGAAATTATTAGAACTAATGTTCAAAATTCTATTTAAAATATCTTTAGGGATGAATAACTTGGAAGAAGGAAGGGAGAATAAAATATAAGGAATATCTTAATGGAGCCTTATTCTTCCATACTAGAATATACTCATCTATTTAAGATGAAACAAGAAGAATTGACTTTTCATTTTATGCCGGTCTTGGATCCAAAAGTTTTATTATATTTATTTTTTATTTCCCACATAACTAGATGGAAGTAATAATTAACATTTATATATTTCTTGGTCCGAATAAGGATTGTTTGACATATATGTATGCATTTGAAGTCAAGTGGGAGGAAAAAATTATATAGAAGCTAAAATATATAATTTTTTGCTTCTGTGGACGTGCACAAGGCCTCATTTGAATCAATCTTCTCCTATGGATAATATAGCTAAGATTTTGGTAGATAGTGTTATAAATCGTTATAACAAGCATAAAGAGAAAGATGACATGTAATGTAGACAAGTAATCATATGACTTGTAATATTTTCAGTAATTTATATGAAAATGTATTACTTTTCAATTTTTTAAATTGTACTACTTAAATATTATTAATATAATAAAGTAAGACTTAATTTAAAGGGTTTAATATCACAAAAAAAAAGAGGCATAAAGATATCAAGAAACACTAACAAATAGTAAAATAATTAAACAATCTAAATTATAAACATATATTAGACAGCGATGCTTGTAATAAATCAACAGAGAGAATTTGTGAAAAATTATACTTCCAATAAATAAATAATCTAGTTTAATATTTACATTTTAAGAAAATTTTGAATTAATCTAATAGTTTTCTTCCTTTTGATTGAAAGTAGTTATCCTCAAACTCAAAACCTTCTAAATAATTATATACCATGTCATCCAAAATCTTAAACTATTAGAAAACAAGACACTTCTATTTTTACATATTAGATCACTTGCATTATTAATCAATTGCTCAAGTAGAGAGGAGGACATCTATTCAATATAAGTTACGTGTGTTGGGAAAGACAAGGCACTAACAAAGAATGCCTGACAAGATAACAGCGGAAGAATACCCAAGTCTATACTTTCCCTTCTCGATTTGAACCAAGAGAAGACAAACAATCACAAGCAATATGATAGTAAGGCAGCAGGTAATTCAACCAAACAAATATAACAAGGCAATAATAAATCAATCACACAAGACACTAAGATTTACGTTGAAAACCCTTCGATGTGAAGAGTAAAAAACCACGGGACCAAAAGCTCCACTATAATCACCAAGAGTTAAAATATTGTTCTCCAAAATTGGCCACAAAACAAGTGCCAAACAACGAGCAACAACAAAATAAGATTGCATCAAATCTAGAGAATTAAAGGAGCAAAATCACCAATTTCGCAGCTACTATTCACGACAGCAAAACTAAAGCTGCAGGACACCAAATCCAACTCTGTCAGTTCCTAATCAACGATTGAGATGAATATAATATGCTGTCCAAAAATCAGCTCAATCGGACAAGAAACGAAGCGGGAATCGCAATTTGAAGTTGGCTGTTAGGCTGAATTTTGACTGCGAAAACTGCTCTCTTTCTCTCTTTTTGGCTGCTGAAAAAACTCTCTGTATATATGAAAATAAGACCTAAATAGGCTTATATTTGCCTCATAATAATGGGACTATGGGCGAAAAGGGGTTGGTCCAAATTGGACTTTTATTTATCCACATAGGAAGGGAAAAAGGCCCATAACCCAACAATTCTCCCCCTCACGACTATGTGGAGGAGACCGCCATTCCGACGACCATGCAACAATCTTCAAACTTCCCTCTTGGCAAAGCTTTAGTCATCATATCGGAACCATTGTCATTTGTATGAATCTTTTCAAGCTCAAGCAACTTAGAATCCAACACATCTTGAATCCAATGGTATCTCACATCAATGTGTTTAGACCGACCATGGAACGTAGAATTCTTGCCAAGATGTATAGCACTTTGACTGTCACAATAAAGCACATACCTCTCTTGAGCACAACCAAGTTCCCCCAAGAATCTCTTCATCCAAAGCAATTCTTTACAATCTTCAACGACAGCAATAATCTCAGCTTCTGTAGTAGATAGAGCAACACATTTTTGCAATATAGATTGCAAAGACACAACTCCCCCTGCAAAAGTAACCAAGTACCCTGAAGTAGACTTGCGAGTATCAACATCACCAGCCTTGTCTGAATCAGCATAACCACAAAGAAAAGACTTCCCTGTACCAAAACACAAACTCTGACTAGAAGTACCATAGATATATCTCATAACCCACTTCACAAAATTCCAATGTTCTCTTCCCGGATTAGAAAGAAAAAGGCTAACAACCCCAATAGCGTGAGCAATATCCGGTCTTGTACAAACCATCGCATACATCAAACTACCAACAGCTGAAACATAAGGAACTTTCTTCATATCTTCCTTCTCATCATCACTAGAAGGACACTGTTTCGTGCTCAATTTGAAGTGCATAGCTAAAGGTGTACTGAAAGCCTTAGCTTTGTCCATGCTGAATCTGCGAAGTAGTTTCTGAATGTACTTCTCTTGTGATAATACCAATTTCTTGGCCTTTCTATCACGGACAATTTGCATGCCAAGAATCTGCCTTGCTGGTCCTAAGTCTTTCATAGCAAAAGACTTACTCAACTCTTGCTTCAACTTCTGAATCCTGCAAGTATTATGACCAACAACAAGCATGTCATCAACATAAAGCAACACAATAATAAATTCACCATCAGAGAACTTTTGCACAAAAACACAATGGTCTGAAGAAGTCTTCTTGAAGCCCTACTGACTCATAAAAGAACCAAACTTCATGTACCACTGCCTGGGAGCTTGTTTCAAACCATACAAGCTCTTCTTCAATTTGCAAACATAATTCTCTTTACCCTTGACTTCAAAACCTTCCGGTAGCTCTATATAAATTTCTTCATCTAAGTCACCATGGAGGAAAGCAGTTTTAACATCCATTTGCTCAACCTCTAAATCTAGACTTGCACCCAAGCCTAGAACCACACGAATGGATGACATCTTCACAACTGGAGAGAATATCTCATCAAAATCAACTCCCCTTTTCTGATTAAATCCCTTGACAACTTATATAGCTTTGTTCTGTGGAACTGGATTACCATCTTCATGTTTCACCCGAAAAACCCACCTGTTTTTCAAAGCTTTTCTGTCTTTAGATAACTTAACCAAATCAAAGGTATGATTATCATGCAAGGATTTAATCTCATCTTCCATAGCATCAAACCACCTTTCTTTTTCTTCACTTTCCATGTCCTCATCAAGACTCTCAGGTTCTTCCCCGTCAGTCAAGAGTACATACTCATTGGGAGAATAACGAGATGAAGGAATTCTCTCTCTACTAGATCATCTGAGAGAACTCTCTGGAGCATCTATAATTGGTTGTTGTACAACCACATCATCTTGCACTGGAGCATCAACAACATCATGCCGGTCATTCTGAACATGATCACCATCTTCATTATCAACTCGATTTTCATCATTATGAAGATTTTCTTCCGGTGCAATAGTCAAAGGAACTGGATCAACATCAACTAAGCTCTTACAACTCTGAAAATCAGCCTTGTCAGCTTTTTCAAAATCTTCAATTATTTGGTCTTCAAAGAACACAACATCATGGCTTCTAACAAGTTTCTTCTCAACAGGATCATAGAAATGATAGTCAAATTCATCTTGACCATAACAAATGAAGATACACTGCCTAGTTTTAACATCAAACTATGACCTTTCATCCTTAGGAACATGTACAAAGTTACACCCAAAGACTCAAAGATGATCATAAGAAACATTCTTACAAGTCCAAACTCTGTCTGGGACATCACCATCTAAAGCAATAGCAGGAGATAAATTGATAACATAAGCAGTAGTATTAAGTGCTTCTGTCCAAAAGGAATCTGACACCTTAGCATCTGAAAGAATACATGTAACCCTCTCAACTAGAGTTCTGTTTATCCTCTCTGCTACACCATTTAACTGAGGAGTCTTTGGAGGAGTTTTCTGATACCTAATACCCTGCTCTCTGCAATATCTATGAAAAGGACCAATATACTCACCACCATTATCTGAGTGGATGCATTTCAATATCTTCCCTGTTTGTCTTTCAACCAAGGCCTGAAAACTCTTGAACACATTAAGTACTTGATCCTTGGACTTCAAAGGAAATACCCAGAGTTTGCGAGAATGATCATCAATAAAAGTCACAAAGTAAAGTGCACCACCATGAGATCTTACCTTAAAAGGACCACACAAATCAGAATGTATCAACTCCGGCAAATCAAGCTTTCTTGAAGGCGGATGACTCTGAAAAGAAACTCTTTTCTGTTTACCGGCTAAGCAATGAACACATTTCTTCAACTTTGCTTGTTTCACTCCAGAAAGCAAATTTTTCTTAGCCAAACTATCAATCCCCTTCTCGCTCATATGACTCAGACTTCTATGCCGTAACTCTGATGAAGTATCATTCTCCACCAAATTTACTGAGTCTCCGGACATGGAGCCCTGAAATACATACAAGTTAGACAACTTGTCACCACGGGCCACAACCATCAAACCTCTAGTAAGCTTCATCTAGCCAACACAAAGTGTATTAACATAACCCTCATCATCAAGATATCCCACAGAAATCAAATTCAAGCGAACATCTGGAGCATGCTTGACATTATTGAGAACTAGTTTGGAACCATTGTTACTTTCCAAACAAAATGTCCCAATGCCAATAACTTCAACTTCATGATTATTGCCCATTTTCAACGTTCCAAAATTACCTGGAGTATTAGAAGAAAATAATTCCTTCTTTGGCGTGACATGAAAAGTAGCACCAGAATCCACAAACCAGCTAGACTCATCACGAACAAGATTAATGGCATTTGCATCACAAGAAACAAGAAGATTATCATTAGCCACAACAGCAACACGATTTCCATTATCGCCTTCTCTCTTTTGTTGTCTCATATCTCTCTTGTGCTTGTAACAATATTTCATGATATGCCCATTCTTGTGGCAATAGTCACATGTTATATTCTTGTATTTAGACTTTGACTTGCTTCTACTTTTACCTCTACCATTCTGACCTCTAGACTTGTTTCTCCCCCTATCTTCAGTAACCAAAACATCGGAGTGTGAAGCTGAAGAAGATGAGGCTTGAGATCTTCTTCTCATTTCTTCATTCAAGACACCACTCTTAGTATATTCCATGGTTACAACACCACTGGGAGCAGAATTAGTCAAATAAACTCGAAGAGTTTCCCAAGAGTCTGGCAGAGTATTAAGAAGTCAAAGTCCCTATATCTCATCATCAAACTTTACACCCATTCCGGACAGCTGGTCAAGAACACCCTGAAAATCATTAATATGATCAGAAATAGGAGTGTCATCTTTATATCCGATATTCATTAATTGTTTCAATAGGAACAACTTGTTGTTGCCAGTCTTCGAAGCATAAAGTGTCTCGAGATTATCCCACAAACTTTTGGCATGTGTCTCATTCACAATATGATTTCTAACATTATCTTCAACCCATTGTCTAATATAGCCACAAACTTGCAAATGCTCAAATTCCCATTCTTCATCATTCAAAGACTGAGGCTTATCAGAAGCAAACACATGTAAATGCATTTTCTAGACAAACAGAAGATCTTTCATCTTGCCTTTCCAAATATGATAGTTACTATTATTTAAACACACCATTTTGCTCATATTTGTCTCCATCATTCAAAACGACAATCAACAATAATTAATGCTTTGATACCACTTTGTTGGGAAAGACAAGGCATTAACAAAGAATGTCTGACAGGATAACAGCGGAAGAATACCCTAGTCTATACTTTCCCTTCTCGATTTGAACCAAGAGAAGACAAACAACCACAAGCAATATGATAGTAAGGCAGCAAGTAATTCAACCAAACAAATATAACAAGGCGATAATAAACCAATCGCACAAGACACCAAGATTTACGTGGAAAACCCTTCGATGTGAAAAGTAAAAAACCACGGGACCAAAAGCTCCACTATAATCACCAAGAGTTACAATATTTTTCTCCAAAATTGGCCACAAAACAAGTGCCAAACAACAAGCAACAACAAAATAAGATTGCATCAAATCTAGAGAATTAAAGGAGCAAAATCACCAATTTCGCAGCTACTATTCACGACAGCAAAAATGAAGTTGCAGGCCACCAAATCCAACTCTGTCAGTTCCTAATCAAAGATTGAGATGCAGATAATATGCTGTCCAAAAATCAGCTCAAGCGGACAAGAAACGAAGCGGGAATCGCAATTTGAAGTTGGCTGTTAGGGCTGAATTTTGACTGCGAAAACTGCTCTCTTTCTCTCTTTTTGGCTGCTGAAAAAACTCTCTGTATATATGAAAATAAGACCTAAATAGGCTTATATTTGCCTCATAAGAATGGCCTATGGGCGAAAATGGGTTGATCCAAATTGGGCTTTTATTTATCCACTTAGGAAGGGGAAAAGGCCCATAACCCAACAAAGTGATTGCTGATGTGTCTTTGTGTTGTTGCACCAAACATTTCCATTGCATAGAGGAGGAGGATTATACTTTTTAGTTAGTTGTAAATAAAATCCTACATAAAAGTTGGATCCAATGAAATCTAGATCAATGTAAGCTTCTTTGTTTCCTAAAAGGCTGTGGTTTAAGATCAACATTAGAGAAGCATCTAGTATTCAACATTTTCATTGCACCTTTCATAAGTTTAAACTTCTTTAATATTGTTTTCATAGGACAACCATGTATCATCGACAATGTGTGTATCTATATTCCTCGCCAAGTGATTCAAAAACATGAAGGGTTTAGGAATTGCAGTCTATTTCTAGATAAGCCACCAATTCATCCAAGCATCATTAAACAATAATATCAATGTGCTATTTTTAACTACACAATGGAATTTCTTGTGCTTATGCATTTTATTATTACTATCTATTTTTTTGCTTTTGATTTTCACGCGCATGCTACAGTCTACACAATCTTCTACTATCAAGCATTTAGATATATCAACTTATAAGGTTATCTCAGATTATAGTGACTAAACCAAAACAATCATCTTTAAAAGGAAAAAATGTTAGAGATGAAACAAAATAATGAGTACTAATGCCAACTTCAGGGACTTCTCAATGAATTATAGAAAAGTGTTTATATGATGCTTTTTTCACATCTTACTTACACCTATTTCCCTCTTTATATTTCCTTAATAAGGAAGTCTTGGAAGAGCATGCTGATTCTGACTTATCAATGTCTTGAGGTAGTGCATGTTGATCTCAGTATTTCCTTTCTCTATATCTACAAGTTCACATTTACATAAGAAATTCATCATTTGGAGACTAACGAAGAGATTTTTTCTTTCGATTTTTCGACTTTTACTCTAGTTCCTCTATTCAAATATGTATTTATTGTGCTTCAAACTGATGAAAGCAGAGAAGGTATGTGCCACAAGTCACAAATATAAGCTTGGTATTGGGTTGTTAAACTGACTTACATTCATGCATGGCAATGTTAGCCTTTTACCTAATAGACAAGTTGCCGATGAAGCTTGTTCTACCAACAAACTTGAGCAACTTCCTGACATAAAATATTACAGTTGAAAAAAATAATGAGTACCAATTCAAATTGACCGCCTTGTCAGTATATTACAAAGAATCCCCTAGATACCCGTGATTACCGATATTCATTTAAAACAAATACTTAAAGATACTAGTTTAAAAAACACAAGAATTGAAGGCGTATAAGTAGAAGCAAATGTGTGTACAAAATTTGTTTATATTTTAGGATTCGAATTGAAATTTTGTTTTAGACCCCAATAATGTTTAACCGCCCTCCAGTTGGACATAGAATCGTGGAGGTTGATTCGAATAAATAATACTCATCTTAAAGTCAATTTCTTCTTCAGGCATAACTAAAAGGAAGTAATTGTGGTGCCAATTAGGTGTTGATTTAAACAAGGAGATGACTGAAAAACCAAAAAAAATTATCTCACATCCAACTATTAATGCACTAATAATTCCTTAACTAAGGCGGAAGACTTTCAAAATTAACAAAAATATAAGCTCCAAAATTACCAGTTTGAAAATCGATAGAGAGAGAGAGTTTCATTCAAGAATACGACTCGCCTGTCAAGAATCTAGGGTTTCAAACTGAGTGTCCCTATGATGTAAGGGTGAAACAGATGAGTCTCATAAAAGTTGAATAAATGTGTTAAGAGACCTCATGAGGTCTTTTATTGAAAAAAAAATATTATTGACCAAATTTAATTAAAACAAAAGACCTCGTAAGATCTTTCATTATTAAAAAGAAAAATTATTGACCATATTTTTTTTATATAAAAAAAAAAAGCGACGTCACCAAGTATATATATTGAATAATTTTTTCTTATTTAAACAAAAGCAACCTCGTGAGGTCGAATATTTAGTTAAAGTCACTTCACATTCAGAATAATTTTTTAAATAAGCGAGATATACTATTCTTTGGTGGATTTGTTAAAACATATAATCCACCTCATAAGGTCTCTCTCATTAAAAAATAGATGAAAATATCAACCTCATGAGGTCTTGCGACCTATTTTAAAGTCGATTTTAATAGTTTTTTAGTACTAAGGGTACCACTGCCGAAAATATGAGAGATATTGATATTTGCAATGCATAGAAGTAAAAGACTCTAGTATTAGTATTTTATATTATGTTGTTGATGCTTTCATCTAAGATGTGAACAATATTATACTACTCATGTAATATCGGCACACTAATAAGAGACGTCTGATAATACAATACATATTAACCTATGATAATTCAAAATTCAATTTGACACGGTCAAGAATTGAAATAACCGTAGTGTCAAAACAACACACAAGAGTGATGTCGGAAATGATATATCAACTTAGAAGTGATGGTCATGTTTATTGATGGTCAACATGTTCATACCGTGATTTCGTCTCTTCCCACTAGGTGAGACAAATATTGGTTAACGTAGCCCATAACAACAACATTAAAATCTTTGTCAATGTTATACTTCAAGTGATACTTGTACATGACAAAGTAATAATGTTTCAAACTCATATGTGATGCCTAAGTAGGAAAATAATGTGAGAAAAACTTTCACGATTATAGTGTAAGAAAATTTTAAAAGGGGAATTAATGGCAACTATAGAGTCTTAATGGGGATTCTTCAAGAAAAGTAGCCTTTAAAATTCCATCAAGGGACAATATTTTTCAATGTATCCTTCTTCTTTTGTAAATATAGTTAAATTTTCGTACTTATGTTTCTCCTAATTTCACTAAAATTGGAGCAATGCAAATATCTTTAATAAATCCTTTCTTTCATTTAAAATATGTTTTGATTTGATCAACAACTTGGCTCCTTAACTGAATATAATTCAAACTCTGTATGAGCTCTTTCGTAGATAAGCTATGACTTTGACAGAAAAAAAATCTATCTAAATAATAAATGGATTGTACCGTATAACTTGGTATAATGCACAATGAAGGTAAAGAGAGCTTTGTGGAAATACTAAATGTCACATTGCGTTATTTACTTTATTACGTCTATTTCTTTGTTATACTTTATTGTTCAATGAATAATTTAGCATGGTCTATTCATTAAATTTTTATTATCAACATTGATTTAAAAGATAGGATTTCCCTTGTATATATTTTAGATACCTTTTGCTATATTCATAGATTATGTACCATGGATATATGGTACTTTTTAATGATTTAAACTAGAATTTTTGTTTGCATCTTAAGCATTTGTTAGTAGGTGTGACGGTATTCTGTAAGAAATAGGTTCTGGAGCAATTAGTATTGAAAGGTTGCAACAGTAGTGATTATTGGTGATTTACAGCTTGACCAACGAGCCGTAGACTCTTCTTTGAGTTGTACGTAGGAGTCTTAGTTTGAAGTGGTGATTCTTGGAGGTAAGCGTTAAACGAAAAAAAAATTATGAGCTTCAGTTGTTTTTACGAGTCATACAATGGAGTTGTAAAAATGTTCATAGATATTAAGTTTCAGTGTTCTAATGACGTGTTGACAAGACTGGTCATACAAATATCTATGAACTGTAGATGATACCCACAGATGGTGCTAATGAAGTAAAGGATTAACTGATGATTGACATAGGCCACCTAGGAACTTTAGGAATATTTATGAGTCATAGGTGTCAGGCGTGGAAACTGACTACCTAAGCCGAATTGCCTTAGCTATCCTTTTCCTTGTGTATTTAGGATTTGATATCGATAAATATTAGTTGTAATTTTTATTTATTAAGTTTTTATACAATTCGATACTTTTTACTTTTCCTTTGAGAATTAACTTAAATATATTTTTAGCATTTAATTCTTGATGTGTTGATTATAATATTTCTTTTTGTTTATCAATTAAAGATTCTATATTTCATCAACCCTAATTGTAAGTTCATTATTTCTACTATTCAGCATACCATGAATTATGAATACTCAAGAATGAGTAGATATATTCATAACTATGGTTGTGGAAATCATGAGTCATTAAAAAATTATACCTAATAATTAAATAGTAACTTTTGAATAGTGTTTATACATGTATTGTTAATCTCTTCGTTTTGAATGCTTTTAAACGTTGTGTAACGTTTAAAGCTACCCTACTCCTGCATGTAGACCCGTAAAACAATAACTTAGGATATACCTAACTTACCGACTTTGCATGTCAAATACTAGGAAATGGTTACTACACTAAGGTTTACTACATTAAGAACTTGTGATGAACAACTCTACCCTACTTTCATCTCATGTCGATCATACAAACTGAAGTCTGTTACTTAATTACTTGTTACTAAAACCAATCAATGATTAGTTTTTGTTACACCCCCCCCCCCTTACAGAAATAATTTGGCTAAAATTACAATGAACATTAAATTTGCCTAAGTCTAGATAATATTCTTCGAGGGATCGACCCTAAAGTTTATTAGATTGTTTATTTGACACAGATTGTTTATAATTCTTCAAGGAAGTACAATGTTGACTAAAGTATAGGTGGCGCCTTTACAGTAGAGTCAGCTAATGAATCGATCCCATCGTTATAGAAAAGTCAACATGGAAAAATTTTTGGTCGGAAGACTTTGTCTTGGTAACTTGGAATTTTCCAACCTGATTAAAATTTGGATGAAATCGAAGTCATTAAACTCTAGGGAAATCTAGTAGGAATTGGGCAATATAATTATGAATTTGATCACATGAGAAGATAAATAAGTCATTAAGGAACCCGTACAACTTTACAAAATTGAATTCGGGCGAGTAGAAATTTTGAAATCGTCTAAACATGAGGGTGTGCTTTCTAAATGTCGTTGGTGGAACGTATGTTGTCAAATAGGTTCTTGAAATTCTTAAGTTTGCTCACTGTTTTGTGCAAGATGCTGAGGTGGAAATTTGTCCCCCATGGCGGGGCCGCTATAGAGGGGTCGGTGTCTCCATGATGGGGCGACACAACTTAAAGTCATACGAAAACCACAAATATGATTTACTCGTTAATTTCGAACTTGAGATATAAGGAACCAATTCAGGGCTTTTGTTAACAGTTTTCCACCATTCTTATGTATAAAGGTAAGATTTTAGCTTCCCGAATCAATTTTTCGATCAGTACAACGTAATATAAAGGTAATTATCGATGTATGAGAGTTTTTATCTTAGAATTATGTTGGAAAAAACCCTAATTTTTATATTAGGATCATGAGTATGAAATAGAGTTGATAGAATTGTTAGTAATTCGAGTAATTTGTGATTGTTTATTTATTTTCATATTATCACAATTATTTGTAGACTAAGAACAAGTGGAACGAAACCAGAAAGGGAAGAATCAAGTTTCTTTAGGGCTTCAAGCTTATTTCGAGGTAGGTGATAGTTGTGATTCTATGATTGTGTGATGTATATTTGGTCTTGCTTCCTTATCATACATGTATGTATGTGAATGTTGCAATATTGATCACATTAATTGTAAATGAGGAAATATAAATGATGAATGACATAAATCTTGACTTAATTGTATGATTATGAGAATGTAATTGTTGATTGTGATTGTAAATAATCAGGTGCTACTTTCCGGCACATTAACTTGGACCACTTGCCACGTTGCGCAATAATTATGGGATTGATTGTCAGGTCCTGACATAAACTTTGGATCGAATACTATGTTTTGGTATGCTAACTTTTTGGTTTGGGTTCCATGAGAGGACCAATGATTTGATATAATTGTGTATCGTGAGAAATATTAAACCACACCTTGTCCATAAATTTTTATCATGTTGCATATGTTCCATAGATGCATGTGATTATATTGTTGTAATGCCTTAAATATGTTGCACTTAGTGGGATAGCCGTGTGATCCTACAAGAACATTGTGGTTGTGAACTGATACTACACCTTCTCTTTCTTTGTTGAGTATATGACATCTTTAGCAGGCTATTAACAAACCTAGTTTAGAAGATGGATGATCATTGGTCGAATTCAAGGGTGAGAAAATTCTTCCGAGCTGCCATGAGTTCACCTTTTGTCTATATCCACATTTCGGATGTAGACTTTTTTAGTTATTTATTTTTTCAATAGCATGGGTCGTAACCCTTCTTAAGATGTTTTGGTACATTGACTTTCATGTTCTAGGTATATTTGTGTATTATTTAGTTGTTAGATATTTTGACAGTTTATTCAATTTTAGCTATTTAACTTGCTTCCATAACATAAATGCTTTAGTATTTTGATTAGAGTTTGTTAGCTAATTATTATTAACAGTTCACTCATAGGAGGGTTCGTGTGGCTACCCATCACGTCGGTCAGGGTCATGTAAAATTTGAAATCAGATTCTAGGTTTGTTGATCTCAATATACCAAAATGAGTGTAGTAGAGTCTTGTGTAACGTTCTAGAGACGTCTTTACTTTTATTCGAGAGGGTATATGACGTTAGGAAATCTCTCTATCTTCTTTTGTCTCCATTTGTGCTAGAACATGATTCCAATTTCTATCTAACCTCCTTCCGTCTTCTGTCCACAGATGGATAACATCAAAGTCAAAGAATTCAAGCTTTTATGCACTCCCACAATTCAACCTAGAGAACTCATCAAATTGGGTAACTTCTTTTTACCTTAAATATGAACATAGGGTCTTTGCTACCCTTTCATACACTCATTATTAAATAAAAATTAGATATTTTGTCTTATTACATTTTGAATAAAAGTAAATTATTATTTTTTCCAGATATTTATACTAGAAAAGAAAGATCTTTCATGTATAATAAGTCAAAAAACTAAAAACAATAATTGTAATGATAAGCTAAAAAATAAATATAAAAATCTAGGTTTTGATACGAATAAAAAATGAAATTGTAACATAACCATGAATTGTACCTAAATACTAACAAGTTTTCTCAAAACCAAACCAAATATTCTTGACACTTCTTTGAAAAATAAGAGATCCTCTTCTATGGATGAATATAATATATTGACTGCTAGAACAAAAATACTCAAGAAACTAATCTGAAAAAATAAAAATAGAGTGAACTTATGAAATTCCTTGTGTATATTAATCTGTATAAAGTCTGCATTTATACAAAGAAAAAAACATAAACATTAAAACTAAAAATAAGAACATGTGCCACTAACTACCATAAAAGGGGGCAACTAAAAGTCATAAAGGGTCCACTAACTTCAGAAAGTTGAGCAACTAAAGTTGACTAAGTCTAAATAGAAAATAGGAAACACTAAATTGAAATAAGTAAAAAACAGTAAAAATAATAATAAGCTGAAAAAATGCTAGTTGTCTAACACTCTTCCTTGGCATTAATGTGGCAAACACCAATTCTTTGCCTCAGATCTTTAAACCTTTCCTTTGGCAATGACTTGGTGAAAAAGTCAGCTAGCTGGTTCTTAGATGAACATTGAACAAGCAACACTTCATTAGATTGTTTGACCTCTCTAATAAAATGAAACTTGATCTTGATATGTTTAGTTCGACCATGAAACACTTGATTATTTGAGATTGAAATTGATGCACTGTTGTCACACATGTTCTTGGTAGCTTCTGTTTGTTCATGACCAAAGTCCTTCATCATCTTCCTTAGCCAGATAACTTGATACACAATAGATGCAACAACTATTTACTCAGCTTCTGCTGTTGATTGAACTCTAGTTTCTTGTTTTCTAGAGATCCAAATAAAAAAACTTGTCCCCAAATAGAAAAGATATCCAGATGTGCTTCTTTAATCATCAACTCCACCACCCCAATCACTATCAGAGTACCGGATCAGGTTCATAGTTACTTCGGCAGATGTGGGGGAAAAAATTCCAAACTTTCTAGTTCCTTTAATATACCTTGACACTCTTTTAGCAGCTCTGAGGTGTGTGTCTCTAGGAGAATGCATGAACCTAGAGAGCAAACTAACAACAAACAGGCCCGCTTATGGTTAGACATAGAAGAGTGCCAATTAATCCTCTATACGTACTATCATCCACTTTTTCGGAATCCTCATCCTTGCCAAGCTTCACACCAGTACATATTGGAGTACTCACAGGTTTGCAGTCTTGCATTTTGAACCTGTTTAGAATATCCAAAATGTATTTCTGTTGGCATATGAAAATTCCATCACTGGATTGCACCACTTCCATGCCGAGAGAGTACTTCATGACTCCAAGATAAGTCATTTCAACGATTTTCTCCATTTCATCCTTGAACCTTTGTAATAGTTCAATTTTTCTTCCTGTCACAAGTATGTCATCCATATAAAATGAGACAATTAAGGACTCACTTGCAGCATTGACTTTCACATACAAAGTAGATTCACTTTGACTTATACTAAAGCCAAGTTGGATGAGATGATTGTCCATCATCTCATACCATGCCTTGGGTCTTGTTTTAGGCCATACAAGGCCTTTATTAAGAGATAAACTTGATACTTTTTTGCAGGAGTTCAAAAACCATCAGGTTTCTCTACATCGATCTCTTCAGCAAGAAAACCATTCAAGAAAGCTGATTTGACATCAAGTTGATGAATCTGCCTGGAACTGTGATATGCTAATGCAAGAATAAGCTTCAATGTGTCATACCTTGATACAGGAGCAAATTTTTCCTGGTAATCCACACCATATTGTTGCGCGTATCCCTTCACCACCAATCTAGCCTTATGTTTGCAAATTGTTCCATCAGGATTGAGTTTTGTCTTGAAAATCCATTTTACACCAATTACCTTGCGATTTCTAGGTCTGTCAACAAGTTGACAGGTTCCATTCTTCTCGATCATGTCTAGTTCTTATTTCATAGCTCTCATCCATGCCTAAGAGTCTTATACTTCAGAATAGCTTGTTGGTTCGAATCTAACCAAGTTACACCGCTGATAGACATCTTTTAAGGATCGAGTTCCCCTCACTGGTATATCATCCAGTAATTCATCTTCTGAAAGTTAAGGCTGCTCTATTTAAAATGAATCAGAATAAGATGTCTTTTCATTTTTCCAATTCCAACCAACTGCTTCATCAAACTTCACTTCTCGGCAGAGAATTAGTTTGTTTGATTTCAAACAGAAAATCTTGTAACCTTTTTATGAACTATAGCCCATAAATATGCCTTTATGAGCCTTGTTATCCATCTTACTCCTTTTTGTTTCTGGAACTCGATAATAACATATACACCCAAAGATATCAAGATTGTGTATTGATGGTTTGTTCCCACACCAAGCTTCATATGGAGTCATGTCCTGAAAGGCCATAGTAGGTAATCTGTTTAGAAAATATATAGAGGTATTGACTGCCTCTGCCCAAAACAGATTTGGGATCTTTCATTCGAGCAAAAGACATCTGTCCATCTCCATTAATGTCCTGTTCTTCCTTTCAGACATGCCATTTTTTTGTGGAGTGTATGTTAATGTTTAATTGGCGTTCAATACCAGTGCTATTACAAAACTACAAAAATTGGAAGAAGTGTATTCTCCTCCATTGTAAGATCTTAAAGCCTTAATACTAAGATTACATTGATTTTCTACTAAAGCTTTAAATTGTTTTAAAACATCAAATACTTCACTCTTCAGTCTTATGAATAAACTCAACACATTTGGGTGTAGTCTTAAATAAAGAGCAGAAAGTATATGTTACCACTTAGCGAATCTGTTTTCATTGAGCCGCAAACATCCGTATGAATGAGCTGAAGTTTCTGGTTAGCTCTTCGTATTTGATTTGATTGAAATGTCAATTTTTTTTCTTTCCCTGTTGGCAAGTTTCACAAATTTGAGCATTAGAAAGAAATTCTGGCATATTTTCCACTAGTCTTTTTTTTTCATCTCGGCGATGCTTCTCAGTTTGAAGTGACAAAACCTTTTGTGCCATAGGTTTGTACATGTTTGTGATGTAATAGTGTAAGCCTGCTCAAATATTTTCTCCCAATCAACTGAAAACATTTTGTTGCTCATCTTTAAAAAAAAATAACTCTTCTCCAGAAGGGTCAAAAACAATACATTCACGATTCTTAAAATGCAGGGAATAATTATTTTTAAGCATTTGTCCAACACTTAATAAATTTTGACTCATATCAGGTCTGTACAAAACATCAGAAATAGTTTTGATGCCTGATATTGTTGAGATAGACATTGTACCTCTGCCTTTGACTTCTACTGCATCACCATTTCCCATTTTTACTTTAGATTTGTAAGTATCATCTAGGAATTTGAATAGTTCAACATTATTGCACAATGATGTGTGCAACCACTGTCAAGAAGCCATGAATCAGAGGATTCACTGATTTAAAAGTATGAAACAGGAAATAGTTTCTCTTCACGTGCATCGGCAGCTTCTGCTACTTGTGCTTGCAAAGCACCAGAGACCTTCGCTATTGATTTGCAGACCTTGGATATGTGTCCCGTCTGCTTACAGTTGTCGCATATAGCACCGACTCTCCACAAAACATACTTCTCCAGATGTGTATTTCTTTTACAATATTTCCAAGGAGGAAACTTTTGCTTCACATCTCCACTATTGTTTCTTCCATCATGCTTGCCCTTATTCTTTTGGTGGAATTGTTGCTTTCCTTTTTGCTTTTGTACAGAGAAAGCTCATTCAATGAACTTTTCCCGTCTCATAGTCCTCCTTTGATCTTGTGCTTTAAGAGCACTCATTAGTTCACCTAATGAATGTTTGCTCAGGTTCTTGGATGCTTCAATAGAGGAAATCTTAGATTCAAATCTCTCAGGAAGAGTCACAAGAAATTTCTCCACAATTCGTTTATCTGTAAATTCTTCACCAAGAAGTCTAATGTTATTAACAATTAAGGATATTTGATCAGCATACTTACTGATAGTTTCATCCTCCTGCATATTCAAGGAGTCAAACTCTCTTTTCAGGTTCAACACTTGCATTTGACATGTTCTATCGCTGCCTTGATATTCTTCTTTCAACCTTTCCAAAGCCTCTTTTTTGCAGTTTTACAAGCCATGATTCTGTAAAACACATTATCTGCCACAACATTCTACATAAGCGACTTAATTTTAGATTTCTTTGCCTTCTCTTCGTAGTTGGATATTATCTGAGCGAAGGTAGGAATTGTTCGTAGAGCAGTAAGTGGTTTATCTTTTGTCACTGTTTTCCAAAGTTCATAGGCTTCCATAAAAGCTTGCATCTTCAAAGACAAGAGTTTGTATTTTTCATCAGTGAAAGTTAATGGTGGATTTAAAGGTAGGTTGTTTGATGACATTTGTGTTGTAGGTTAAAACTTTTTTTTCCTGTAAGATCAACAAGAGGCTCTGATGCCTTTGTTAGAACAAAACTACTCAAGAAATTAATTTGAAAAAAAAAATAGATTGAACTTATGAAATTTCTTGTGTATATTAATCTGTAGAAAGTCTGAATTTATACAAAGAAAAAAACATAAACATTAAAACAAAAAATAAGAACATGTGCCACTAACTACCATAAAAGGGCGCAACTAACTTCAGAAAGTTCAGCAACTAAAATTGACTAAGTCTAGCTGGAAAATAGAAAGCACAAATTTGAAATAATAAAAAACAGTAAAAATAATAATAAGCTTAAAAAATGTCAATTGTCTAACATTGATGTTCATTTTTATGTCCAAAATGATGTCTTTTCATTTTTATTTATGCTCTAACTAAGCTTGTCCATATGAATAGTTTTACTTATCTGGTTATTGATTTATGATATTCAATTTCTTATATCTATTTTTGATAATCAGTAATGATCTAACTTAAAAAAAACTTATATAGTTATACAATATAAATTTTATTTTTAAATCTATGACCTTTTTATATATAAAAGCTCTTTATTTTTAAATATAGATATCTAAAAATGTCATTTTCTTTTTATTCAAAAATTTATAAAGGAAAAAATATCACATTTCTATTAAATAAGAAGACAGTTTGAAAGGGTAGCAAATACAATATATTCATACTTAGCTAAAAAGAAGTTATCCAATTTGATGAATTTTGCAGGTTGAATTGTGGAAGTAGATAAAAGGTTAAATGCTTTTTGACTTTGATGAAAATTTGATACGGATTGATATGTTAAACCATGTTCTCAATTTGGATAATAAAGAAGATAACATAGAAATAACTATGTTTAACACCTATTAATGGTAACGAATAAATATTCTGGTTAATTATTTTTCCTCATTTCGAAAATTGTTGGAGAGGGACAGACACGAATTACTCTAAATGCCACTACTACTAGAAATAAAGTAAGAAGACAACGTAAAGGAGTTCATCAATGAAGGACAAGAATTGGTAAGGATTGTGAATATGAAATTGTTAGAACTAATGTTCTAAATTCTATTCAAAATGTCTCTAAAGATAAAGAACTGGAAGAGAGAAGGGAGAACTAAATATGAGGAATTTCCAAATGAATCCATATTCTTCCATAGTAAAATATACTCATCTATTTAGGATGAAACAAGAAGAATTGACTTCTCACTATATATCAGTCATGGATTGAAAAGCTTTATTAATATTTACTTTTTGACTCCCACATAACTGTAACGACCTGTTTAGTCGTTTGGATAAAAAATTTTATTTTGGGAAAAACTGGCTGAAAACGACGGACACCACGACGGAACGTCGTGGTCACGACGGACCGTCGAGGGTGTCCCGTTCCCAAATACTTAGAATTATGAATTTGAGTGTTGAAAACTGAGTCTCTGAACTCTGTGACGGACCTGCAGGACGGACCGTCACAGTCACGACGGACCGTCGTGAGCCCCGTCGCAAAACACTTAGACTTTTGAGAATTTGGCGTTTGAAACAACTCTCTGACCGTCGCGACGGACCTGCAGGACGGACCGTCGCAGGCGCGACGGACCGTCAAAGGCTCCGTCATCCCAGTCGGGGTCAGATTTCTGGCTATTTTTAAAGGGGCGTTTTGGACCATTCCGGCTTTAATTTATAAAGTTAGTGGGTTATTGTTATTAGTCCAATTCCTTGGGGGTTGAAAGACTAACTTTGAGTAACTTGGTGGGTTGGTTTCATTACCTTTGAAACTTGAATTCTTGTGATTTAGGGTAAGAAGAGGAAGAGATTGGAGGAAGAAAGAGAAAGAGAAAAGTGAAGAGAAAGAGGCGATTGAGAGAGAAGGGCAAGGTTTCTTGAAGATTTCTTGCTTGAATACAAATCCTTGGTGAAGGTAGGTTATGGTTTATGCTACTTGTAGTAAACTCTCAATAGCAAATGTTATGTGTTGGGTAATCTTGTAAATCCTTCTATATGCTTAATTGTATGATTGTATGAGTATGATTATATGTTTGTGATGAAATAAGTATGATGAATCATGTGAACCCTAAATCTTGATGAAACCCTAATTTACTAGTTATGAGAATTGTGATGCCTTAGTATAAATGAAGGCTTGATGTACTTGTTATGAGAATTGTGATGCCTTAGTATAAATGAAGGCTTGATGTACTTGTTATGAGAATTGTGATGCCTTAGTATAAATGAAGGCTTGATGTACTTGTTATGAGAATTGTGATGCCTTAGTATAAATGAAGGCTTGATGTACTTGTTATGAGAATTGTGATGCCTTAGTATAAATGAAGGCTTGATGTACTTGTTATGAGAATTGTGATGCCTTAGTATAAATGAAGGCTTGATGTACTTGTTATGAGAATTGTGATGCCTTAGTATAAATGAAGGCTTGATGTACTTGTTATGAGAATTGTGATGCCTTAGTATAAATGAAGGCTTGATGTACTTGTTATGAGAATTGTGATGCCTTAGTATAAATGAAGGCTTGATGTACTTGTTATGAGAATTGTGATGCCTTAGTATAAATGAAGGCTTGATGTACTTGTTATGAGAATTGTGATGCCTTAGTATATATGAAGGCTTGATGTACTTGGTATGAGAATTGTGATGCCTTGGTATAAAGAAGGCTTGATGAACTATGTGTGGTATTGATAATGCCTTAGTGATAGAAGGCTCGATGAATTAGAGGATCGGGTGCCACGTTCCGGTACCAGGATAGAAATGAGGATCGGAGTGCCACGTTCCAGCACC
>CM064972.1:29880440-29925542 GCA_032847665.1 Solanum chilense
AATATGGATCGGAGTGCCACGTTCCGGCACCAGGATAGTATATGGATCGGGTGCCACGTTCCGGTACCAGGATAGAAATGAGGATCGGAGTGCCACGTTCCGGCACCAGGATAGTATATGGATCGGGTGCCACGTTCCGGTACCAGGATAGAAATGAGGATCGGAGTGCCACGTTCCGGCACCAGGATAGTATATGGATCGGGTGCCACGTTCCGGTACCAGGATAGAAATGAGGATCGGAGTGCCACGTTCCGGCACCAGGATAGTATATGGATCGGGTGCCACGTTCCGGTACCAGGATAGAAATGAGGATCGGAGTGCCACGTTCCGGCACCAGGATAGAATATGGATCGGAGTGTCACGTACCGACACAAGAGGAAGAAGGATAATGAATCTTGAAAGATGTTATTATGCTAAGTCTAATGAGCCTGTTGTTCCTTAATTAGTATGATGTTGAGGCTTGAGTCCTCCTGGATGAACTTGGTGATATTTATTGATGATTGTAGTATTTGTTGTTACTACATGTTGAGTATTATAGTTGATTTGTGAGATTTATCTGTTATATACTGTTTTCTATTCTGAGTTGGCCGATGATACCTATTCAGTACGTGTGGTTGTACTGACTCCTACTTGTTTGTTTCTTTCTTGTATTTGTGGAGTGCAGCAACCGTGCCGACGTCTTCAACTCGACCGCGATTCTAGCCAGTCTTCACTGCACCGGATTTCAGGGTGAGCTATGCTTCTAGCTTGGACTGGATCTTCTTCTTCCCGTCTTGATGCCTTGAAGTTCCGGCATGGACTAGCTTTCATTTGTTTAACTTCTTAGAATATTCTTAGTTTCATAATGTAATCATAGATGTTCTTGTGATGATGACTTCCGGATTTTGGGGATATGTATCGTATTTATTTTTCGTATTGAGTTAAGTCTTCCGCGTTGTATTTGGTTTAATTTGTTTGGGTTTAGATTGGTTGGTTCGCTCACACAGGAGGGAAGTGTGGGTGCCAGTCGCGTTCCGGTTTTGGGTCGTGACAATAACTGGATGAAAGTAATGATTCAACATTTGTCTTTTCCTTGGTCCAAATGATGATTGTTTGATATACATGTATGCATTTAAAGTCAAGTGGGAGGAAAAAAGAGTTATAGAAGCCAAAATATAGAAATATTGGCTTCTATGGACGTGTCGTAGGCCTCATTTTTATCAATCTTCTCGTATGGATAATATAACCAAGATTTTGATATATAGTGTTACAAATCATTATCACCAGCATAATGAGAAAGATGACGTGCAATGTAGACAAATAATCATATGACTTGTAATATTTTGAATAATTTATATAAACATGTATTAATTTTGAATTTGTTAAATTGTACTACATAAATATTGTTAATATAATAAATTAAGACTTAATTAAAAGACATTAATATAACACTAAAAGAGAGAAATAAAGATAACAATAAAAATTTCCCAATAGTAAAATAAATAAAAGTATAGATTATAGCCATATATAAGCAAACGATGATTGCAATAAATCAACAGAGAGAATTTGTGAAAAATAATGCTTCCAATAAATAAATAATCTAGTTTAATATGTATTCTTAAGATACTTTTGTAGTAATCTAATTGTTCTCTTCCTATTGATTGAAAGTAGTTATCCTCAATCTCAAAACCTATCTACAAGAGTATATACCATGTCATAGAAAAACTAAAACTAATTGAAAACAAAAAAACTTTTATTTATCAATATTAGGTATCTTGTATTGTTAATCAATACATCATGTAGATAGGAGGCCATCCATTCCATAAAATTTAAGTCATACACTAAAAGATGTTTCTAATTATCCATACCCTTATGTAGAAATATATAGACTGTAGTTTGTCCATATATTTGACATTTAAGTTGGGACAAGAGCAGAATGAAGTCTATGACCTGGCACACAAAACAACAAACTGGTCTATTGTATGCCTGTAGAGACCAAAAGGATGAAATAAGAAACATTCTGCTAATTTCAGCAATTACATGATAAGATAAAAAGATATTAATCAAGCATCACATCATTTGATTTTGCTTGTAACATGGAACTTTACCAACAAGTTAAATGAATTAAAATGAAACTCTAGAACTAAGTTTTAAGTTTTAAGTGATTGCCAATGTGCCTTTGTGTTGATGCACATAACTTTTCCATTGAATAGAGGAGGATGATTATACTTTTTAATTAGTTGTAATTAAAATAGCTACATACCAATTTGATCCAATGAAACCTAGATCAACTAAAGATTCATTGTGAAACATCTAGTAACTCGAAAAAGTTAGGAATGGGCTAAAAAACCAAAAATGATTACATTTAGAACGAATAGAAAATTTTGGAACATTTTCGAAGTGTAAAAAGTGAGTTTTTGGCCATTTTCAAACTACCATAACTTCTAGCTCAAGATGAGTTATATTCAATTTCGTATATGGTTGGAAATCCCTTGAAGAAATATTTCCAACGCCGCCGACTTTGTGCATTTTTTGATATCGTGTAAAGGAGATATGTCTATAAGAAGTTGGACTGAGAAAAGTACAATCCGGATTTTAGTAAGGGTAAAGTAGTCTTTTCACCCTACTATTTCCCTAGTTTTTTTTGAAAGTGTTTATTTGGGTAAAACTAAGCCTTTAGTCAGTTTTAAATTTGAAATACGCGTAGAGCTTGGGAGAAAAGAGAAGTGAAGAATGAAAAAGGAGAAAACACTAAGAATTCATTAAAAACGACAAGATCAGCGAGTGGAATTCATCGAGGGTGATCCCTATAAGGTATATGAGTTATTTTTTTTCCTGCGTTAGTTCACCCACACACCAATTTAGTTTGATTCAGCGAAGTATGAATAGATTAAATGATGACAAACGAAATTCTTGATGAACAATGGTATATTCTTGTTTGTTGAGTTGTACTATGTTTTAGTTTATTGTATTCGTGTTTCCGAGTTGTTTGTCGGGTTTAATATATTTGGTATTGAGGTTATTAGAAATCCTATGTGATCGGAGTAAGATCCATGGGAGTTTAGAAGGTTAGAGATGAAAAAGAGAGATGAAAAGTCGGAGGTCCCATCCGAAAGACTCTGGTGTGCCGCGCCTACCATAACTGCTTACGACAGTCTCTGTCTTACAAGATCTGTAGCGCCGCGCCAACCAAAGTGCCTTAGACCATAGTATGTCCATCAGGATCTGTCCCTCGACGCCTCTAAGAGCGTCAAGATTACCTGGAGACCCCATTCTTCTCCTACCTTTTCTTACTAGTTCCTAAGTGATGTATCTATCATTCGTAGTCGATTCCAATATTCTAAGGTACATCAAAACATCATGAAATCATCCATATAAGTGAATCATGACCTTTAATACATAATTTAATTCAAGTAAAGTTAGGATCAAAGTCAAGAAATATAAGATGTCAAGTCTAAAGTTACGAAGTAAGTTAAAGTAAAGTCCCTTAAAGTTTCCAAGAGTGTTATTTAAACGTTTTATCTTTGTTTTAAGGCTCAAGAATCAAGTTAAGGAAAGAGTAAGACTTGATGTCTTTCCTTCAAAGAAGTATAGGGAGACTAAGTATACCCTAATGAGTTAATTAAGATCAAAAGTTTCAATTCATGTAAAGAGTAAAGAGTGAGTAATTTCTCAAAAGATATAAGAGAACTAAGTATTCCTTAGGAAGTTTATAAATGTTTTAACTTTTAAGTTAAAGGGAAAACTAAGATTTCCCAATCGAGGTTTAAACAAGAAAAGGAAACATTGATTGCAAGAGGGTTTTTTAAAGCTAAAAAGGGTTGAGAAAATTATGTCAGCCCAGAGGAAGGAAGTTATTTTAAAAGCATGAGCTAAGGTATATTTTGGGAGTACTATTGAGCACCGATGTAGGGATGAGCGTTCATATTAACTCAATTCTCCATGTAAACCATGTATCAATCATGGTTATTAACGGGTCATACTGTTTATATGATCACGTAAGATAAGCCACTGGATCAACTAGGTTGAGGGTTCTATGTGACAGAAAAGTACGAAAGTTATGACAGCGTGGGCGAGACATTGTATCACCACTTAGGCTCATAGTGGGGGTTGTCGGTTAGAAAAACTCCCACATAAACTATATTACTTTCATATATGAGTAAAGTAGAGTTTGTTATCGTATTTGTTTTACGAGATAAGTTGATTTACTATTTTACAAGCTTTATATATGTCGCATGTGTTTTATATTTCTTTATATACATACATTGAGTTGAGCAATTCTTGAGTTAACCAGAGCTAAAGTGTCTTCATCTTACTCTCATCAAGCTTAAGTTGTTGTTAGCATTCCAACTCGTATATTCAATGTACTGATGCCAGTTGGCCTACATCGTATTATGATGTAGATACATGTAACTAGGATGAGCATTTGACGTGCCATAGATCCAGTGAGCAGCTTAGAATCAGCTGGTGAGCCTCCCTTCAATCCGAAATACATCCTTATCATATCATTTAGCTATTCAAGTTTTCAGGTATTAGGATAATTAAGGGTCCTATCCCTACTTCCATCTTTATTTATATGCTTTACAGACCGATAATGTTAGTTTTTTGTAGTCTTTTCATTTTAATTGTAAACGATAAGACTTGAAATTGTCATTCTGGCTAGGTATCAAATTTAAAGTTATTCCGTGAGTTACCTCTTCAGTTCAAGTCTTCCACTGAGTTAAGCAAGTTAGGACAAGGGTTTTCTCAAGACTAACAATAGTCATTGGGTATCGTCCATGTCCAGGGTGTAGGATCGAGGCATGTAGTCACGAACGTTGAATTCCATGTGGCTATCTTGATGTTAAGAAAATTTATAACAATAGTCATTGGGTATCGTCCATGTTAAGGAATTTTTGAGGATGCATCCCCCAAGCTCACTTGTGTGAGCACTTTTGAGGATCTGGAGAACTATGTGGAAGTGTTGAAGAATTTATTTGATGTGATGCATGTGATTGATGGTGAGCGAGTTGAAATTGGTTGGAACATTGGAAGGGTGGTAGAGATGAAGATGCACCACATCTGAGTTAGGATTTCTTTGAAGAAGCTTTCTTGGGGCATTTCTTTCCCATGAACTGAAGGATGCAAAGGTAAGGGAGTTCCTTACTATGAAATACGACTCCTTTTGAGTTCATGAATATGGATTGAAGTTCATCCAAATGTCTTGCTATGCTCTTGAGATTGTTAAAGATATGACAAGCCGAATGAGCTTGTTTTTTCTTGCTTCGGTTGGGCATCAAGAAAATAAGGCAGAGCTTCCATGCTACTTGGAGCCATGGACATTTCAAGTTTACTGGTCTATGTGCAGCAGGTAAAGAAAGAGAAGCTTAGGGACAGAGAGGAGTACATGAGCAAGAAAGCTAAGATTGGGAATGAGTATCGTCAACAAAAGGGTGGATCAAGTCAAACACAATTTCAGAAACCAAAGGCACATGCAACATCATCTTGTAGTGCACTTGCCCCCAGAAATAGAGGTGAGTAGAACGTCTAGAATTCTCAGAATTTCAAGGCTAGACCATCCCAGTCCCAAGGTAATGTGGCACAAGGAGGATGTTGGCTCCTACATATACTAAGTGTTGTTGGAACCACCACGGTAAATGTCGTGATGGCCAGGTAGGTTTCTTCAAGTGTTGCCGAGAGTGTCACTTCATGAGATAGTGTCCCAAGAATAAGCAAGGTGGTTGGAATCTGGGCAATATACCTCAATCTTCATCAGTTACTCCACCACACAGGGCTGCACCTAGAGGATCCACTTCTGGTATTGGCAGAGGGGCAAACCGTCTCTATGAAATCACTAGCCGACAGGAGCAAGAAAATTCTCCAGAAGTTATCACGGGTATGATCAGAGTCTTTACTTTTGATGTTTATTCTTTGTTAGAACCAAGAGCAAGTTTATCTTCTATAACTCCTTATGTTGTAAATCAGTTTGAGATTCTTCTTGAGAAACTTCATGAACCTTTTTGTATTTCTACCCTTGTTGAAGAGTCTATTCTAGCGGAAAGAGTCTATCGTAATTTTCCTATTTCGATCGATAACAAAAACACATTGGCTGATCTAGTAGAGTTAGCCATGGTAGATTTTGATTTATTTAAAGGTATAGATTGGCTTCTTGCACGATATCCATTAATAGATTGTAGAAATCGAGTTGTTATGTTCCGAATTCCTAATGGGCCAGTCATAGAGCGGAGCAATAGTTCAGCGGTACCAAAAGGTTATTTTGATTTCGTACCGTATGGAGAGGAAGTTAGTTTCAACAGGTGTATCTATCACTTAGTCCGAGTTAATGACTCAAGTGCTAAGGTACCTTCCCTTCAATCAGTTCCTATAGTGATCTAACCGAAGTCCCTTATGAGTGAAAGATAAACATCGACATAAATATCATTCCCGATACTCGTCCTATCTCTATTTTGCAATATAGAATTGCACCAGCAGAGTAAAAAGAGTTGAAAGAGCAGCTGATATATCTGTTAGATAAAGGTTTTATTCAACCAAGTGTCTCACCTTTGGGCGCTCTGGTTTTATTTGTGAAAAAGAAGGACTGTTCCCTTAGGATGTGTAGAGTACCGTCAAACAAATAAGGTGAGTATGAAGAATAAATATACCCTCCCAAGTATAAATGATCTTTTCGACAAGATTAAAGGTGCTTCCTTCTTCTCGAATATTGATCTCAGATCTGGCTACCATCAGTTAAGAGTTAAAGAATATGACATTCTGAAGACAACCTTTAGAACCATATATGGACATTATGAGTTCTTGGTTATTATTTTGGGTTGACAAATGCACCAATAACATCCATATATCTCATGAATAGAGTCTTTAAGCCTTACTTAGATATATTTGTTATCGTTTTTATTGATGACATATTAATCTATTTACGAAATAAAGAAGATCATTCTAGTAACCTCAGAATAGTACTTCACACTTTGAAAGAAAAGGAACTATCCAAGTATGAGTTTTTGCTTAAGTCTTTGGCATTCTTAGGCCACATAGTTATGGGATAAGAGTTGATACCAAAAGTATAGAGGTAGTTCAAATTGTCCTAGGCCCACGTATCCAATTTATATTAGGATTTTCTTGGATTTGGCTGTCTACTATAAAAGGTTTGTTTAAGGGTTTTCATCTATCTCGTCTCCCTTGACAAAGTTGACCCAAAAGACTAACGTTTCAATGGTCTGAAGCTTGTGAGAAAAGATTTCAAGAATTGAAAAAGAGGTTTACTACTACTCTGGTTTTGACATTACAAGAGGGTACTCAATGTTTTGTAGTGTACTGTGATGCATCAAAAGTTTGTTTGGGTTGTGTGTTAATGCGGAAAGGCAAGTTCGTAACTTATGCCAACAGTTGAACTACCCAACACATCATTTAGATTTGGTTGTTGTTGTTTTTGACTTGAAGATATGGCATCACTATTTGTACTATATTCATGTGGATATATTCACTTACCACGAGAACCTACAATATGTGTTCACCCAGAAGGAGCTCAATGTCATACAAAGGATATGCTTAGAACTACTTAATGATTATGACATAAGTATTCTTTACCACCCAGGTAAGGCTAATGTTGTTGATGATGCCTTAAGCATTTATCCATGGGATTACCTCCCATGTTGACGAAGAAAAGAGGGAGTTAGCTAAAGATGTGCATAGATTTGCACGCTTGGAAGTCGGACTTATGTATTCCACAGAATAAGGGATAGTGGTTACTAATGGGGCTGAATCATCATTAGTGTTGGAGGTGAAAGAAAAGAAAGACCACGACCCCATTTTGCTTTATTTGAAGGCGAATGTTCATAAGCAAAGATATTGGCTTTTGAAGAAGGGGGAGATGGTGTGCTGATGTACATGGGTAGATTGTGTACCTAGGTTGGATGTACTCGAAGAGAGGATCATAGAGGAATCTCATAACTTTAAATATTCCATTCAAATGGGTTCCACCAATATGTACTGTGATTTTAGAGGGGTATATTGGTGGGATGGAATGAATAAAGACATTGTTGAGTTTGTTGCCAAATGCCCGAATTGTCGCCAAGTTAAAGTAGATTACCAAAGCCCTGGAGGGTTGTCTTAGAAAATAGAACTTCCGGAATTAAAGTTGGAGATGATTAATATGGACTTCATTATATGCTTGCGAAAGTCTCGCAGAAATCATGATTCTATTTGCGTAATTGTCGATAGAATGACAGAATCAGCCCACTTTTTGCAGATAAAGACTACCCATTCGGTTGAGGGTTATGCTTAGTTTTACTTTCAAGAAGTGGTTGAGACTTCATGGAGTCCCGGTCTCCATTATTTCATATATAGGGGAACAATTTATTGCTCTGTTTTCAAAGACATTCCAAAAAGGTTTGCGCTCGAAGGTGAACATAAATTCCACTTTTTATCCTCAGACCTATTGATAGGCAGAGCGTTGTATCAAGACCCTACAAGATATGTTAAGAGATTATTTGATTGATTACAAATGGAATTGGCATGATCACATACTTCTCATTGAGTTAGTCTACAACTATAGCTACTATTCGATCATCAAAATGGCTCCATATAAAGCTCTTTATAAGAGAAGATGCAGATCTCCTATTGGGTGATTCAAAGTTGGTGATGTAGGGTTGATAAGACCAAATCTAGTTCACCATGTCATGGAGAAAGTGAAAGTTGTTCAAGGGATGTTGAAGATGGCACAAAGTCGCCAAAAGTCTTACTCAAATATTAGGAGAAGTCTGTTAGAGTTTGAGGTGGATGATTGGGTATATCTTATGGTTTCACCTATGAAGGGGGTTATGAGGTTTGGTAAGAAGGGGAAATTTAGTGCCCAATATATTGGACCTTATAGAATATCCAACAAACATTGCAGTGTAGATTATTAGGTGGAGCTACCGAAAGAGTTAACAGTGCTTCTTCCAGTATTCTATATTTCTATGTTGAAGAAGTGTTTGGGTAATCCTTCATTAATTTTACAAACTGAGAATGTTTGGATTAAGTATAGATTATCCTATCAAGAGATTCTTATTCAAAATTTTGATCCTAAAGTTTGCAAGTTGAGAAAAAATGAAGTTGTATCAGTCAAAGTCCTTTGGAGGAACCAATTCGTTAAAAAAGCGGCTTGGGAAGCAGAAGAGGATATGAAAAAGAGATAGTCATAACTCCTTGAATTTGTAGAGAATGCAGATCAATTTGCTCATGTTACTGTCCTTAGCTTAGTAAAAGACTTTTCATTCGAAGAAAGCTATTTCCAAGGGGGAGATATTGTAACATCTCATAACTAAAATATGTAGGAATGTAATAAGAAATAAAAAATAATCACTTTTGGAAAGAATAGGAAAAATCTATAAAATTTCCAAGTGTAAAAAGTGAGTTTTTAGCCATTTTCAAATTACCGTAACTTCTAGCTAAGGATGAGATAAAGTCACTTCTTTATATTTTTGGAAATCCCTTCAAGATATTTGTCCAAATACACCAATTTTGGGTATTTTTGATATTGTATAACAGAGATATCCCTATAGGAAGTTTGGTTGTTGGATTGACGAATGTCCAATCCGGATTTTAGTAAGGGTAAAGTAGTATTTCACCCTACTATTTCCTAATTTGTTTTAAGAGCTTATTAGGGGTAAAACTAAGCCTTAAGTCAGTTTAGGAAAATGGAAATACGCTTAGGGCTTGGAAAAAAAGAGAAGACAAGAAGGAGAAAAAAGAAAAGGCCAAGAATTCATCAATAATGCCAAGATCTTTGAGTGGAATTTATCGAAGGTGATCCCTATAAGGTATGTGATATTTTTCAGTGTTGGGTTAGTTCACCCAAATACCAATTTCTTTTAATGCAGTAAGTTTAAATTCATATTTGTTGAGTTTTAGTATATATTAGTTGATTAGATTCGTGTTTTCGGGTATTTTTTTGGTCTAATCTATTGGGTATTGAGGTAATTAATGATACTAAGTTATCGAGGGTAATATCCATGGAAGTTTACAATGTTTAGAGATGAAAGTAGAGGAGAAAAGTTGGGGGTCCCGTTTGAAACACCCGGGGGTGCTGCGCCTACCAGGATCCTCAATACAGTCTCTGTCTGACAGACTCTGGTGCGCCGCACCAGCCAGAGTGCCTCACATCAGAATTTTTTCGTTAGGCTCTGGTGCTCCATGACTCTCAAAGCGCCAAGGTTACCTTGAGACCCCGTTCTTTCCCTATCTTTTCGTACTAGTACATAAGTAATGTACCTACAATTCCTATTCAATTCCAATACTCTAAGGTACATCTAAACATCATGAAATCATCCATAAACAAGAAATCATGAAACTTTAATCAATAATTCTATACAAGGAAAGTTAAGATCAATGTCAATAAAGTTAAGAAGTAAAGTCTAAAGCTATGAAGTAAGTTAAAATAACGTATTTTAAAGTTTCCAAGAGTCCTATTTAAATTTTTTAACTTTTTATAGGTCTCAAGCTTCGAGTTAAGGAAAGAGTAAGAGTTGATGTATTTCCTTAAAAGAAATATAGGGGGACTATGTATTCCCTAATGAGTTGATTATGATCAAAAGTTTCAAGTTAAGTAAAGAGTAAAGAGCTGAGATTATTTCTCAAAATATATAAGGGAACAAAGTATTCCCTAGGAATTTTATAAATATTGTAACATTTAAGTTAAAGGGAAAAATAAGATTTCCCAACAGAGTTTTAAACAAGAAAAGGGAACATTTACTCTAAGAGGGATTTTTAAAGCTAAAAAGGGTTGAGTAAATAATCTCAACCCAGCAGAAAGAAGTTATTTTAAAGGCATGATATAAGTATATTTTGGGAGTAGTATTGAGCCCCGACGTGGGGATGAGAGTTCATATTAACTTAAGTCTCCATGTAAACCATGTATCTGTCATTGGTATTAATAGGTCATACTTTTTAGATGATCCCGTATTTTAAGCTGGTGAATCTACTATGTTGAGTATGTTCTATGAGACGAAAAAGTATAGGAAAATTTTGGCAGTGTGGGTGAGATGTTGTATCACTAGTTAGGCTCATAAAGGTGGTTTTCAGTTCGGGAAACTCCCATAGAAACTATATTAGTTTCATATATAAGTAAAGTTTAGTTTGTTATTGCATTTCTTTAACGAATTGTGTTTTTTACTGTTTTACAAGCTTTATATCTATCACATGTGTGTTAAATTTCTTTATATACATAAACTGAGTAGAGAAAATCTTGAGTTGAGCAGAGCCAAGGTAAGTTCACCTTATTTTTATCAAGTTTAAGTTGTTGTTAACATTTCACCTCGTATACTTGTTCATTCAATGTACTTATGTAAGGTGGTAACTAGGATCAACATTTTGCGTCCCTTTGATCCACTGAGCAGCTAAGAGTTAGTTTGTGATTCTCCTTTCATTCCGGAGTACATCTTTATCATATCAATTAGCTATTTGATATAGTTTTCAGTTATTAGGATGGTTGGGGGTCCTATCCCAACATCCATGTTTAATTAGCTATTTGATATAGTTTTCAGTTATTAGTCTTTTCATTTCATTTGTAAACGATAAGACTTGAGTTTCCATTCTGTCTATGTATTACATTTAAAGTTATTTCTTGATATTAAGTCTCCCTCTAAGTTTAGTAAGCCAGACCAAGGGTTTCCTCAAGACCAACAATGATCATTGTGTACCGGCCACGTCCAGGGTGTACGCTCTGGGCGTGATACTTTGTTTTCTGAAGGACTGTGGGTTGACCTCAACATTAATTTAGTATCTAGTATTCAATGTTTTATTTTAATCTTCCATAAGTTTGAACTTATTTTATATTCTTTTCATAAGACTACCATGTATCATCCACAATATGTTGGAATTGAATATTTCATTCCATGTGATTCATAATTATGAATTGTTTAGGAATTCTAGTCAATGTCTAGATGAGCCCACTAATTCATCCAAGCATCAGTGAACAAAAATATCAACGTGTTATTTTAATTATACATTGGAATTCCTTGTACTGATGCAACTTATTAAATAGCCTAATATTCAATACATAATATAAAGCAAAGTTGCGAGACAATCACATCAAATGTCGTGGTGTAACTTTCTTGTTCAGCGTTAATTAGCTTTGACGTTATCATGGATATAGTGATGTATGTCGTCTTCTCTATTCACCTTCTCATTGCCCATAGGGAATCTAGAAGGGAAACTTCCATTCCGGGCATGATTCATACTACCCTGATAGATATTGTGACACCATTGAGCGATTCCTTTGATGCCTTCTAACCTAGGATAGTGATGTGTGAGTACGATAAAGGGACCACGGAGGAGGTGACGACTTTAAAAGCCGCCAATTTTGAGTTGAGAAGTAATGTGGACCATTTAAAGTATATCGATATGTCTATGGTATCCGAGATGGTTGCGCTCCCCTGTGCCAGTTGAACAAGTTGAGCCTCAGTCTAAGGCAGGGACCGATGAAGAGATGGTTGAGGTGATTGTAGAAGGTGCAGATAAGGGCCTGAGCAAAACTGAGGAGATTATGATAGACACCGTTGCGTAGGCTACCATGGAAGGTAAACCGTTTATTGTCCCTAGTAATATCCTTAGTGGAGCTAGTACCTCTAAGGCAATTTCGGGCAATGAGGTCCAAGTCAAGGCTAATGGACCAGACAGATGGAGTGACTGCTTTGATAGGATCCCCTCTTTACGTCTCTCTATGTTTTACTTAGATACTTCTATTTCATTTGCATTTTAGGATAAATACCATTATTGTGGTGGAGTGAGGTTTTTTCTGTGAATATAGTGCTCGTGTTTTGTGTACGTATTTGGGCTGTTATGCTTTAAAATTATGATTTAAATGAATTTTTGCGAATGTTGGAGCTTGTGTCTCCTTTTGCTTTCATTGCATATGATTTTTACGCATTTCCCAAAAAACATTCCCCAACTTGTGTATGTATTTTAATTTGGTTGTTCTTTAGAAAATTTGAGGCTCAGTTTGATCAATACCAGTCACTTGGAAAGTACTATCAATCTAACGAGCATGATTACTATGAGGGTAAATGAAGTTGCACATATAATATGTTAATTTTTTGCATCTCATTCTAATTAACTAGGTATCAACTTGATTTTTCGGGATGAATATTCTAAACTAGCAAAAAGTGTGGAGTTTTGTTTGACTTTGTTTTGGGTGATGGGCTTACTGTGAACCATGCATGATGACCCCTAGAATTTTCCCCGTTGGTCCTGTTTACCAAGTGATGTGATCTCATGATATGATTTTAGCAACCTTTGAAAGAGTGTGAACCAATTTGATTTATGCCTCTTTTGATGTCTACCTTGTGAGTGAGGAAACCTCTTTTGAACACCCCGTTAGTCTTTTCTTTACTCATTAGAAACTTTATGAAAAGACGACCATTTTTTATTCCACCGCAATCCTCTTTGTTTTTTATTTATTGAATAGCCAACTTAGGAAAAAAGTCTAAGTTGGGGGTATGCTGAAAAGAAAAGGCAAATCAATAAGTGCAAAAAATGTCTCGTTTGAGCTATGGAGTTGAAAAACATGGAACCCCTCCATACAAAAAAGATGAAAAAAAGAAAAAAAGAAGAAACAAAGAGAAAAGAAAAGGTTAAAGAAAATAAAGTAAAAAAAAAAAGTTAGCATAAAGAAAATGGGTTTTGTTTCGAACAATCCATGAAAAGTGAATGATGGGATGACTTATTAGCACAAATCAAAATGATGAAATAAGGCGAAAAAAAGTGTTGTGAGTACCACATTTCATGAATATAAAAGTCACTGAGCCTACATGGTCATACCTTTGCACTCAACTACGTTACAACGCTTTAAAAGACCTTTTCGATCTTTAGTGAACTGAAACGACAGTTGAATGGAAAATACGGGCAAACCTATGAGTGGTGTATTTTATTCCAGAACGTTATATTTTGAATTACTATGTGTGAAAATGGAATCATTATTTGTGTGAGGGCATTTGATCACTTTTTTTGAGCTTGAACTTGCATCTGAAGCAAGTATCATGAGCTTGAAAATCTTTAATAGTTGTGTGTCACAACTTGATTCTTTAAGTTCACAATTGATCTTTGTGTGAATAAGTTGAGTCATGTTGTGTACATTCATGATTTATTATTTTCTAGCACTTCTTGAGAAATCCATTTTGGACAGATGATCTTGAGTTTCAATTGAGGACAAGCAAATGTTTAAGTTGGGGTGTAAATGAGTCCATGGTTTGGACTCATTTAAGATTATATTTTGATAGATTTATAGGCCTCAAATGCATATTAGTCTCAATAATTGAGGAGACACCAAAAGCCCATAATCTTACCTAATGTTCCAAAGTTTTCATCCCAGAAGGAAAGGATCAACTCAACAGCGAAAAGGAGTAGTCGGTGAGTTGGAGAGCTCTTCCCCAAAGCACTACTACATCGCCCAAAGTTCAAAGATGAGAAAGGCAAAAGCAATACGACAATGAATTAAACAAAAGGGCGGATCACGGAGTTGATTAGTTATCCCGACTAACTATGCGGAGTGATCCATTGCTACACAACTTTTTTTGAAACTATAAATACTCATTAATATTTTGTAACTTACGATCGAATTTGTAGATGTGAACAATAGTTTTTTAGACTTTGCTTCTATTATTGATTTCTTAGAGTTTTGGGAGACTTTGTTCTTGAACCTTGAAGATTTGAAGGTTCCCAACATCAAGAAATTGCAAGTGGGTCTTGAAGAAACTTCATCCTTAGCTCGTCTTAACACATATTCTACGTACAAATTTTATGTAAAGACTTTTTCGTATAAATTTCTATCTCTTTACTGTGTGTAGTTTGAACCCCAATTCTTGAGGTGAGATTATGGGAATATGAGGTTAATTTACTTTTGGCTCTTGCTAATTAGTTTCTACTTTGTTGTTTAAATGTGATTTTGTGTAGTAGTTGTGTTTAATTTTATTGACATTGTGATTGGAAATATGATTTTACCTTCGTGTCTTCGTCTTGCTCAAGAGAGAGGTCTTTAAACGAAAACTACATAATTGATAGCTGGTGGTTATTGGGTTTGTCGTATAGGTTTAGCTCGAGATAGTGAATCCTAAACACTCCCCCAAACATTCTGCTCGAGAGAGTTAATGAGCTAAGACAAAGGCTCAGCATAATAGCGGCTTCTCGTTGTTTGATAGAAAATGCGTTGATTCGGGGAAAGTTGCTCGACAGAGAATTTAACCCACTAAAGTTTGTCTTGGTCACAAATTTGAAAGAATTTACTAGTAATAGATGTACATAGTTGTTTATTTAAGATCATATTCATATTAACTCCCAACAATCCCATCTTCCTATTCGTATTTTTTTTTTGCGGATTTTAGTTATTTATTTGTCTATCAACCCCCCATGGTTAATTGACACTTTTGTCAACTCCTTTAATTTATCATGTTTTAAATCGATAATTTATTTAGGTATGACTAGCATGAGATAATCTATGCTTGGTTGAATTATTCTCAAAAAACCACTCCTTCAACACAAGACCCCAACCCTTGGTTAAATTATATACTTCTTAATGATCATTGACACTTAGAATTGGATAAAGTGTTCTTGACGACGTTAAACGGCTCATCACGTATTGATTAGATTTACAAGATAGTAACAATTATAGGAGTGTGTACGATAGATAATGTTTAATTGTCCACATATAAACTAAAAGGTGTTGTTGAAGATTCGTTTGAACAATGGAAAGGTGAGAGGACAGTTGATGTCGATCCTCTCGATTCGGAGAAATTCAATGGACCTTTTGTTGACCCTTTATATTTTATTGATATTATAGTAGAAAAAGTTGTTGAGTTCATTAAATTTTATTAAGGTGTTATTAGTGTGAAGGAGTATTCCTTGAAGTTCACTTAATTGGTTAGGTTTTGTAACATCTCGGATGTTGAAAATTCAAAAATTAAAGGAAAATTTTAAAATTTGGCTGAAATAGTGAACTATGAGTCCAATCTATGGACCATTGGAAATCCTATAGGATGTAAAAGGAAAATTGTAGAAGGTTGCATGGAGAGTTGTAATTTTATGTTTTGAAGATTGATCTACAACTTCACAAGATGAAAACTATGATGGTTGACGAGTCGTAGGATTTATCTCTTTGAATATTTAAGAGATTTTAATGAGGATCTCAACTCTATGGAATAAAATGAGTAGTTGGCTTATGCTAACCGTTGGAAGGTTTCACAGATGTTTCCCCGAAATAGAAAAATGTTGAAGTGAACCTTGTCCCTAAGGGAAAGGTCTACGAACCAAAGAAAGTTTAACAGAGCGTAGAATGAACTCATGGGAATTTATTAAATTTTTTGTTTTTGGTATTTGGTTTAATAGTTCACTAGTACAAGCCGAAGAAATGCCTACTGATCAGAAGTCACAACTGTCAGGCTGTATGACCGATATTTTAAAATTATATGTGGGTCTTTTCCTACACATTTATTAATAACAGTATGTTCTTATACCCCATTTCTAATTTGCATAACCACGCTTCAACCCCAAAAGTTGCCCCAACTCTCTCTTCCAATAAAAATATCCCTAAATCCTCTCCAATGGTTTCTTTAAAATCCTCTCGATAGATCACAGAAAAAAAATCGCATCACCATGTCAAGCCCCCCCTTTTTGAACGTTGATTTTGGCACATCACCCTCATGATATGCAGGGCTTCATTAATGGGTTACATTCACCCATTGAGCCTCAAGGGTTTTTTCTGAACTCTCACATTCAATGTCAAATAAATTGATTAGGTATTCATTGAAATCTTCATGGGTTCTATTCATGTTGATTTAATTTTATCAATTTGATCTTAAATATGAGGTCTAAGCTATACATAAAATAAAAACAGGCTTATGTAGGATTTGAATCCTAGTCTAGAGGGTTATATCTTTAGCTTCTACCAATTGCACAAGGACACTTTTATATTTTTATGGCTGCACTATTAAATATATTCTAACTTCTTCTAGATTTTCAAAATATATATACATATATACATATGTTTTTTTTCACAATTTAGTGGATGCACGTGCACCCCTTCCATATAGTGTAGGTCCACCCCTGTGAATAAGTTTGTTAAGTGTCTTCTGTAGGGCCTCCTGGTGTTTTATACACCACGTGATGTCTAAATTATACTTAGGGTCATCAAATAGATGGTGACATGGTATAAGGGTTTAGAAAAAGTCCTAGGATGTCTTTCAAGCTGCGCTGAATAGAGTTTTGTTCATGAGTGTGAAGCCCAACACATTTATAAATAAAAGGCTACAAAGAGTTTAGGAAACTCCACTTATTTCATTAATCTAACATCATGTCATATAACCTATATCTATTAAGATTATTTTACTAAATCTTGTTCGACCTTGGATATGGCCCATCAACGATCTCCAGGAGTGGGAATGGGAGTGAGAATATGAAGCCCAAGGCTACTCTTGTTTTTGTTGACCCTTTGGCCGATAAACTGACTCAGGACAAATCAGAGCCACTTTTCAAGTATTAGCTCAAGCTATGACGGATCAAGTAAATCTAGACGCTAATGTTCCCACATCCAAATATGGGTACGACTGTGACAATGATGTGGGACATCACTAGGATGAATCTTTCAGAGTTCCATGGGTCTAAGGTTTATGAGGATCGTCAAGAGTTAA
The DNA here is from genome assembly GCA_032847665.1 of Solanum chilense. Lineage (NCBI taxonomy): Eukaryota > Viridiplantae > Streptophyta > Magnoliopsida > Solanales > Solanaceae > Solanum > Solanum chilense. The sequence continues at coordinate 29,898,071 of CM064972.1, forward strand.
TTGTTGAGTTGTATAATATAGAAGGTATTACTGGAAAGACTACGGTTGAAAATATTGAGTGTGTAATTTATCAATTCATGGGTGTTGCGCTAGTGTGGTTTGAACAATGGAAGAGTGATAGGGTTGTTCATGTGAGTTCTATTTATATGGAGAAAGTTAAGGGAGATTTTATTGATCATTTCTATACTTTTAAAATGAGAGAAAAGAAGGTTCTTGATTTAATTAACCTCCTCTAAAGAAATATGAGTGTCAACGAGTATGATTCTCAATTTTCTAAGTTTTCTTCAACTATGGTTGCTGAATTAAGGGAAAGGATAAGTAAAATTTGTCTTTGGTATGTACGACGTGATAGTCAATGAGTGTCACACTACCATATTTATCAAATAAAAGGATAATTCTCGTTTAATGATAAATCCATTGAAAATTAAAAAGCCAAATCTTAAGGAAAGAGCGAAAGAGACAAAATGGCAAGGATCGATGATGGTGAATTTTTACATTTTATGTTCGGTGTATAAGGGTATCATAAATTCAAAAAACAAAATTCGCTCAATGTTATTCTAATGCGCCGACTCCAAAATGCAACAAAGATATGGTGTCTAACCCTAAGTCTCACAGATGAAATGGTTGTAGTGGATCTTCGATCTCCACCTGCCATGGTAAAAGGCATAATGGCAAGTACTGGTATAGGTGTTTGTTTTTGTTGTGGTAAGAGTGGTGACAACGTGAAGTAATGTTTGTTGCACGCAAATAAGGGAAATATGGTATGAAAGCTTGTCCTAGTAATTATTTTTTGGGTTCTCTGAAGCAAATTACATTTTATGCTCTTCAAACTAGACATGATCATAAGGTTCTACGGATGTGGTGACTGGTATGTTAAAAGTACTTCATGAATATGTTTATGCCATACTTGATGCGGGTGTGTCAAGATCCAAAGTATACCCTAGGTGTAACATGACATATAGAACCTTGATATTCCCTACATAAGCAACATCGCATATATCATAGATGTTAATAGATACAAAGTTTTCAAACAAACATTCATATATTATAAAATAGTTTGATAAAAAGAGGAAGTCTAAATAAGTCATCTACTACATCAATAAAAGTGATATGGATGTAAACCACCCATCATATAAAACGTCTTATAAATCAAATAAAAAAGTAATAAAGTAGGAAAATGAGTACTCAAAAATAATTAATGTAAGTGAAATCAACTAGCCACTAATGTTAGCTCTAGAAGTGTCAAACCCTACACTAAGGAAATAGTGTAGGAACAAGTATGCATTTGTACATATAATTTTCTAAGTATGATAGCAATGCCTAAGATTAATGGAGTCCTACTAAAAAGAACTTTGATATGGAATGAGAAAGCTAAACCATAAGATAAGAGTTTAGAAAATATAAATCATAATCATAGTCAATTCAAGTTAAACGTCTTTAAATCACTTGTGAGAAACTTTAGAAGTAACCTTAGTTCCTTATCGTGGGATGTTGACAATGTAATTGGCATACACCATGTGAGCTATGACATGGAATTAAGTGCCTATCCAACATCAAAAAGAGGATTTCTTTATTTCCGTGGTATGAACCACGAGTCTGACTTAAATTGATCCACTAACTAGTGTCTATCGGAGAAAATGATCCTAGGGTGACACACAATTCATAGAACGAGGGTAATGAATAATACTCCTTTCGGTGTTGAGTAGAATATCCAACGGAATAGTATTTAATCACATTCTTTTCATCATCCATGAAAAGTGACAACTAAACCGCCCACTTTACACAACATTCAGTTAGAATAACTCCTGAACATCATTCAAACTAGGTGACAAAGCCTTTTTTATGGATCCGTTTTGTTGAAAATGTTTTCACAAACATGTTCATAGTTTTAAATGAGAACACTATTTACAACATAACTGATTCTTTACTCTAAAAAGCATCCTCAAATAATATAGATCAACTTTAAAAGAAATGTGTATCATCATAATTAAATGCATTTGTTCATTGTTTTGAAGCTTCATCATATGATCATATTATAAAAAATCATGGTTCATTCCTAGGTTCTTAAAAATGTAACATAAAATCATGTAATTACTTCAATTAATGTATAAAAATATAGAAAATAATCAATTAAATTAAAATATAAAAGAACTTATGTTGATTTTATAAAACTCTTACGTTGAATTAATAATCTAACTAATAAAATTAGACCTTTTATGAACTCTACAGAAGAAATGACTACATAGGTTAATACTAGAACACATTTGTGATTAAAAAAAACACAATCTTTGGTGAATGGGAGATCCTTACTTGAAACCCTAGATTCATCTTCCTTAGCCTTAGAGACAATTTCGGAGGTGAACTTAAACATAAATTTATTAAGTAGGTGAATTATTTAGAATCAGTAGTAATTTGAGGACTTAATCCACTTATACATGTGTTAAAGTAGGGGATAATGTATAATGTTCTTGGTATAAAAAACCTATAGGAAAGACCCAAAAACCCTTTAAAATAACTTCCAACCCCATCCTATGGAACCTTGATTCACGAAAACTATGATGGAGAATGTCCACAGCTTGTAGGATTTCGTACCACTCATACAACCCAAATATAGAACTCAAATTTTGATCATAAAATTTCACTAAGTCTGGGACCTTCCTATAAGACATATCAATGACTCACAGATCACTAGAAGGGACGTATGAGGCAATCATGGAATGAGATATTGAAATTTTATTTTTCTAAAACTCAAGACACCTTCATATGTTGTCTTTCCACGACTTATAGGAAATCCTACATTCTGTAGATGGGACTTGTAGACCACCATTGACAGTCCAATTCCAAATTTTCCTTTTCTTTTAAACTTTCCCAATTACGATATATTACAATATATTCAACTTGGGAACAATTATCCTCAAATGTAACTCAAGATAACATGAATAGAGTAGCAGAGAAACTAACAATCAAAGTTGAATGTAATTTAATAAAAATGCTCACTATCATGGAATATCGCTCTTACTGAACTATAACATCAAAAATGAGGTTTTTGATGAACATGCATGTGAATGAAAAACATGAGAATGACTAAGACACATCAATTTGAAAGAATGAAACACTATGGGTTAATACCTCGAGCTAGAATAGGAGGAAAAGGAAAAATGTGAGGATACATGATCATCATATCTGCTTCGACCTCCCATGTAGCAGCCTCAACAAATGGATTCCTACAAAGAACCTTCACAAAAGCAACATTTTCTTTTCCCAAGGACTTGTCGGTCTAAAATCTGATTAGGAATTCTTTATAAGAATGATTCTCCTTAAGTCCCATACCTTTCAAAGGAACAATAGTTTCAGGATCTCAAACGAACTTCTTCAACAAGGAGGCCTTGAATACTAGGTGTTGAGATGCTAAATCATTAGACAACTAATGTTCGTACGAAACCTTCCCATGTGCCTCAAAATCAAACATGGGCCTATATACTAGGAACTAAGCTTCCCCTTCTTTTAACACATCATGAAACCCTTCGCATTTTCAAGTAAACTCAATCATCAACACCCAACACAACATTGGCATTAGACTTTTGTCGACTTTGAGCTTTTTTGGAATTTAACTTAAAAGTCGAGCTTTCCTAGTTGCCTCATGTACAAACTCGAGATCTATCAAAGCAAATTCATCAACTTCAGAACACTCTTTAGAGATCTTCACCTCCTACAATAAAGATAATCAAATAGATATATACAAATACTTGAATTATAGATATTACTATATGCATACTCAATCAAAGACAAGTGACAATCCCAATTACCCTTGAAATCAATCACACAAAAGCATTCAATATATCCTCCAAAGTTTGTATAGTATGCTCCATTAGGCCTTCGATCTGAGGGTGGAAGAAAATATTGAGATTAACAGGAGTACCAGGAGCCTATTTGAATGACATCCAAAATTAAGAAGTAAATTAGGTACCTCGATTGGCGAAAATTGACAAAGATACTCCATGAAACCTTGTCATATCTCTAATATAAATCTTGGTATAATCCTATAATGAGAATTAAGACTTAATGAGATGAAAGTGAGTTGTTTTCTTTTTTCGGTCCTTTAAGTCCTAATGGGATGAAAGTGAGTTGATTTTTTCATTCGGTCCACAATAGCACAAATCGAGTCAAACTAATGATGAGTGTGAGGTAAATCTGTAATCAAGTCCATATTAAATTCATCCCTACTTCCATGAAAAAATGCTAAGATCGTAAGTCTAAATTTATTATACTAATAATATTGAAGTATCTCAAATTAACAAACGGAAAAGTAATACATTTTCATATAAATTACTCAAAATATAACAAGTCATATGATTACTTGTCATCTTTCAAATTATCCCGGTGAGAACGCTTTATAACACTATCTACAAAAATCTTAGCTATGTTATCCATAGGCCAAGACTGATAAATATGAAACCTAGGACACGTCTACAGAAGCCAATATTTTGATATTTTAGCTTCTATATCTATTTTTTCCTCGCACTTAAATTTAAATACATACATATATGTCAAACAATACTCATTTGGACGAAGATAAATATAAATGTTAATCATTACTTCCGTCCAATTAAGTGGGAGAGAATATAAATACATTTTTTGGATCCAAGATGAAATAAAATGAGAAGTTAATTCTTCTTGTTTCATTTTAAATAGATGGGTATATTCTAGTACGGAAGAAAAAGGCTACATTTTGATATTACTCATATTGTATTCTCCCTTCCCTCTTCTTAGTAGTTGAATCCATAAGATATTTTGAATAAAATTTGGAATAGTTGTTACGAACAAATAATGAAATTGTAACATAAGCATCAATTGTACCTAATAGTAATAACTAATTTTCTCAGAACCAAATTAAATATTCTTCATACTTCTTTGAAAAAGAAGAGATCCTCTTCTATTGATGAATATAATAGAATGATGTTCATTTTATGTCAAAAATCATGTACTTTCACTTTTATTTTAACCTTACTAGGCTTGTCCATATGAATAGTTTTATCATTTGATTATTGATTTATGATATTAAATTTCTTATATCTATTTTCCATAATCAATAGTGATTTGACTTAAGAAAAACTTATCTAATTATACAAACATTTCTATGATATTTATTATTTCTCTCTATAATTTTAAATAGTTCCATAGTGTCACACAAATTAATAATCATATGATATTTCAAGTTAGGTACACCTAGATACATTGTTTTAAAACAATAGGGAGAATTATTAAATACGATAGAAATGTTTGTATATGTAGATTGTTTTTAATTAAGTAAAATCAATAATGATTATCAAAAATAGATATAAGATATCTAATATCATAAAGAAGTTATCAAATAGGTCAAACTACTAGACATCTGACGAAGCCCAGATATGCTATAACTAAAGGTTAAGATACATGATTTTTGACATAAATATGAATATCACATTATTATATTCGTCATTAGAAGAGGATTTCTTTTTTTTGTCTATGATGTGACATGAATATTTTGTTTGTTTCAGGAAAATTTTTGTTATTATTATTAATTACAATAGAATGTCATGCTACTGTTTGATATTTTTGCTCATATGAAAGCCTAAATTTTTCTAATTATTTTCTAGTTTACCATTATAATTTTTATTTTTAAATTTATAACTTATTTATACATTAAGTTTCTTCATTTTTAAATATAGATATCTGAAAAATGTCATTTTCTTTTATTCAAAAATGTCAAAAGGAAAAGTATCACATTTCTATTAAATAAGGAGAGAATTTAAAAGGGTAGCAAATACCAAATATTCATACTTTAGATAAAAAGAAGTTACCCAATTGGATGAATTTTAAAGGTTAAATCATGGGAGTAGATAAAAGGTTGAATGATTTTTGACTTTGATGAAAAATTTATACAATTTGATATGTTCAATCATGTTCTCATTTTGCAAATAAAGAAGATTACATAGAAATAAGTATGTTTTTAACACTATTAAGGGTAATAAATAAATGTTATGGTGGTTTATTTTTACTCATTTCGAAAATGGTTGGACAGGGACAGACATGAAGAACTCTAAATGACAGTGCTACCAACAATATACTAACAAGACAACGTAGAAGAGTTCATCGATGAAGGACAATAATTAATAATGATACTGATTATAAAATTATTCGAACAACTATTCCAAATTTTATTCAAAATATCTTATGGGATCAACTACTTAGAAGAGGGAAGGAAGAATAAAATATGAGGAATATCCAAATGGAGCCTTATTTTTCCATACTAGAATATACTCATCTATTTAATATGAAACAAGAAAAATTGACATCTCCTTTTATATTGATCTTGGATCCAATAGCGTTATTCATATTTACTTTTTCACTCCCATAAAACTACATGGGAGTAATGATTAATATTTATGTTATTATTTGTCCAAATGAGGATTGTTTGACATATATATATATATATATATATATATATATATATATATATATATATATATATATATATATATATATATTCAAGTGGGAGGAAAAAATAGATATATAAGCTAAATATAGAAATATTAGCTTTTGTGGACGTGTCCTATGCCTCATTTTTCTAAATCTTCTCCTATGGATAATATAGCTATGATTTTTGAAGATAGTTTTATAAGGCTTTACCACCAGCATAATGAAAAAGATGACATGTAATGTAGATAAGTAATCATATGACTTGTAATATTTGAGTAATTTATATGAAAATGTATTACTCTTCAATTTGTTTAATTGTACTACTTAAATATTATTAATATAATTAATTAATACTTAATCAAAAGGATTTAATATCATACTAAAAAAAGAGACATAATGATAACAAGAAAAAACTAGCAATGGTAAAATAAATAAACAATCTAGAGTATATTCATATATAAGCAAACGATGCTTTAAATAAATCAATAGAGAGAATTTGTGGGAAATGATGGTTCCAATAAATAAATAATCTAGTTTAATATTTATTTTTTACAAAATGTTGTAGTAATCTAATTGTTCTCTTCCTTTTGATTGAAAGTAGTTATCCTTAAATTCAAAACCTAAATTCAAAACCTATCTGCATGAGTAAATACCATGTCATCCAAAAGTTTAATTAGAAAACAAAACCCTTATATTATACATATTAGGTCTCTTGCATTATCATTCAATATCTCAAGTAGAGAGGAGGACATCTATTCCATATAATTTAAGTCATAAACAAAAATAAGTTTCTAATTATCCATACTCGTATATGGAAATATATAGATTGTAGTTTGTGCACATATTTGACATTTAACATGGAACAAGAGAAGAATCAAGTCATCAACCTTGCACACAAAGCAACTAGTTGATTTATTGTATATTCGTAGAGACCAAAGAGACGAAATAAGAAACAATATACTAATTTAAACAGTTAGATGATAAAATAAAAAGATAACAATCTAGCATCACATCATTTGATTTTGCCTGTAACTCCTCATGAAAAGAATGGAAATTTATCAATCAGTTAAATGAATGAAAATGAAAGTCTACAACTAAATTTAACTTTAAGTGATTGTCGATGTGCGTTTGTGTTCTTACACCTAACTTTTCCATAGCAGAGAGGAGGATTATAATTTTTAGGTAGTTCTAATTAAAATGCTACATAAAAGTTGGATCCAATGAAACCTAGATCTATGTAAGCTTCTCTGTTTCCTGAAAGACTGTGATTTAAGCTCAGCCCAAGAGAACAATCTAGAATTCAACATTTTTATTTCACATTCCATAATTTTGAACATCTATTATATTATTTTCATAGGACTACCATGAATCATCCACAATGTGTTGGGATTCAATATCTGTCACCATGTGATTAAGAAACATGAACAATGTAGAAATTCTAGTCTATTTCTATATGATCCCACCAATTCATCAAAGCATCATTAAACAATAATATAAACACGTTATTTTTAATTACACTAGGGAATTACTTGTGCTTATACAACTTATTAAATATCCTAATACTCCAATACATAATATAAAGCAAAACTTTAAGACAATCTAGTCACATGTCGTGGTGTAACTTTGTTGTTCAGTGTCAATCAACATTTAAGTGATCATGGATATAGATATGTATGAGCTCTTCTCTGTGCATCTTCCCATTGTCCATTTGTAGCCTTCAAAGTTGTAACAACCAAATTGGCTCAGAAAACGTCCACTGTTTTCAATTACTAAGGACTGACTATATTTCTATTACAATCTATAAATATAAGGTAGAGAGAGAAGATTATATTACACATTATGATTTATACAGAAGAGGAGGACTATCGTGTTTAGTTAGCTCTAATTAAATAGCTAACTTGGATAAAAAAAATACAATATACATCTATGGAAGCCAAATCAACTATGACGGATGATCTACAAGAACAGGTATATTCATTTATGTTCATGAGTAGCTAAATTAATTTATTCCTGAAAATCTCTTGTTGATTATAATTGTTTATCATGTTCTAATAATGTTATAATAACCATCTTTAGAAAGTTTGCTACAGAAATATTCTGCGAATAGGTATGCCAAGACTATGCCATCCAAAGGTTGAAACTGATAGGCAAGAAGGCCGTTAGGGGAGTAAACAAAGTTGAGGCGCTGTTAGGGTAACTGATCAAAGAAGAAAACTGTAGTAGTGACCAGACGAGATGATTATTAAACCATTATTATTACATAATAAATAAGTATAATCCATTAAGAGGTTGTAAGGAATAAGATTTTAGTGAAAATGAAAATGATAACAATGAATACTTATCTACTAGATGATGATGCCAATTACAAGATATTAATACTCTATATATTGAAAGGCCTTAATACAGATATAAAAAGAAAAATTTATGATTTATTAGTAACATATGAAATAATAGAAGTAACAACCCAAGGTTGGGCTGAATTAGATATACAAGATAATTTTTAGGATGAATTTTATTATGACATAAATGATTTATATGATGATATAGATATATTCAGAGATCAATGATAAAATATATGGTAAAAGCTAAAGAAAACATAAAACAATATGATAAAATAGAATATAATGATTGAACCAAAAAGGTTTGAAGTTTGGAAAAAACGAAGTAATAATATTCATAAGATAAAATTTATTAAAGACCCAAGTAAATTAAGTAAACTTTTTAAAATTTTGTATAGAAAAATATAAATGAATAATACAACAAGTAAAGAAACTAAAATAACAAAAACCAAGATAGATAAAAAAAGTACGAAAAATATGGAAAAAATTAAAACCCTTATACATAGAATATGAACTGTCACGACTTACTAAAACAAGTAATGATAACACAAATTATTTGATAAATATAATTTCAAAAAAAGAATACAAATATGTTTGTTATTTGAAAAAACAGTATGAATAAAGAAAAATATAAACAACAGTTGATAGAAAAATAACTGAAAAGAGACAAGAATTACAACATAGAAATAGAAGATTAGAAGAATATTTTAGCAAGAGTATGTAATAAGTCAATATTAACACAAAGAAAAGTTATATTTATGCTAGAACTAGAAATAAATTGCCTTGAATATAGATTACAACATAATATAATACAAAATTATAATGAATAAAGAAGAATTTGCAGTAGACGAAAAGATATATGAAAACCAAGACGGAATGATAATAAAAATAATATTTTCAAATTTAGGAAGAAGATATAAAAAAATAGGAAATAACATATATTTGATGTCAGAAAAAGAAACAGCAAAATTAGAAGATAGTTTAACAGCTATGATTAGAATAACAAAAAGAAAATGAAGAAATAAATAGATCAAAATAAATTGAAATAAAAATACAAGCAAAACAAGAAGTACAACATTTAGACGAAATAAAAAATACAAGGATAAGTGAATTAGAACAAAAATTAGCTAAGTTAAAATTATTATATGAAATTAAACAAAAAGAAAAACAAAAAGAAAAAGACAAAGAATTAGAATTAACCAATGAAATAAATGAGATTGAACAAAAATTAAATGAAAATCTTGAAATAAATGAAAATCTTGAAGTAAATGAAAGAGATGAATCAAATACGGTAAACGATCAAAAATCAGAAATAAGTGATATAAGTGAGACATACACAGAAATTCTAGAACAGGTAAATAAACCGAAAAAAATTAGAAATAAACACAGGAGATATGAATCGACCAAGTACGTCAAGAGTTAAGAACCCAGACAATAGTCCGAGAAATAGTCCTACAAATAGTCCTAGATGGACACCACCAACTTATTATACAGAAAGTTATCAGCAATGAAATAGAACAAACGCAATATGGAATAGTAGATTAAATAAAAATTGGATACCGAAACCAATAAACGAACAATATAATTTCTTAGATCTAGATTGTGTTACAGATATAAATAAACCAATATTACTATGGATAGGAAATATATCTAAACAACTAATAGATAACAAAATAAAAACAACAGAAACACCAAGGTATATAGAAAGAACATTTGTAGGAACAACAAGATTATGGATAGAAAATCTACCCTCAGAAAGTTAAGAAGTACTTAGAAGTGACAAGGAAATGGATGGATCTCCATCAGCAACAAATATAGATATACTAGATAAATATGAATCAGCAATAAGAAATGAATTTGGAGGTATGACCACAGATATAAGAGAACAAAATAGAGAAAAAAATAATAAATAGGCAACTTATGACAAAATTAGCTAAATGTAAAATGTGTTATATAGAAGAATACACTTGTGCATTTAAAGAATATTATTACAAAGTAAAATACAATTTAAATGAAGCAAAAGAAATAAGACAACAATATTTTACAAAATTACCAGAACCATTTAGCACAAAAGTAATTAAAGATTGGAATGATGAAGGATTAGTGGATACTCTAGGAGCTAGAATAAAATTTTTACATCAATGGTTTATACAACTATGTGAAAATCAAAAAGAAAAATTAAAAATGGAGAAATTACTAAACAAAAATCTAGCCTGTTGTAAAAATAAAATAGCACCATAGTTTAGATGTACAAATAAAAAGCAAAAGCCTAAAAGGTATAAAAATTATAGAAAAACTAAAACCAAGTATAAATATAAAAAACCAAGACGAAGGTATTATATAAAAAATTATAAAATAAAAAGACCATATAGACCAAAAAGAAAAATATCCCAATGTACTTGTTATAATTGCGGAAAGATAGGACATTTAGCTAGAGATTGTAAGTTACCAAAAGACCCAAAAAGGAAACAAATTGCAGAAGTAATTATAGATAATGAAGACTATATGCAAATAGAATATATAGACTATGAACTAAGTGAAAATGATAGTATATATGAAGTATCAGATATAGAAACAGAAAATGAAGAAGAAAATATTAATCTAGATAATAATGAAACAGATGAAGAAATATAATGTATGAAGATGAGATAAAAATAATATCTAAAGAAGATTATCAAAATGAAGAATTATCAGAACAAAAAATTATATTTGATAATACAATATTTGAACAAATAAAAGGAAAAGAATTAGATTTAACTGTTGAAAAAGTACTTGAAATACCTACTTTAAGAAATTGGTTAAAAAGACAAAAAGAAGAATACTATGTAGTTAGTCAGAAAGAACATATCATAGATTGCAAATATACAAGAGGAAAAGCACATATACCTATACTAAGTAAACAAATAATAAATAAAGAAATACAAGATATAAAAGCTATAACACCAATAAAATATGTACATTTAGGAGGAACATAAATATTAATAAAAGCTTGTTTTAGAGAAAGAATAGATACACCTATTGAAATATATTTAGCAGATGATAGAATTATACATCCTATAGAAAAAACCGTAATAAGTGCAGTAAAAGGAAATTTAATATGCCAAAAATTTAAATTTATAATAAGTGCCAATTATACAGTAGCATTAACAGATAGAATTATAGATAAATCATTAGTTCTATATTGGAAAATGTCAGGAATAGAACTAGCACCAGGTAGCAAAATATTTACAGCAAAATGTAAAAACCTATATATATTAACAACAAAACACAAAGTAACAGCAAGAAATAAAATTGATAAAATAAAGATAGAAAATTCTTTTGAAAAAATAATTACTGTAATAGACAATAATGACTATAGCTATAAAGAAATTGACATAGAAGAAGATTTAGAAATTTTAAAAGAAAGATTAAGCACTTCAAGCGTACCAAATACATTAACAAGAGCTACTCATCAGTGAAACCTACATCACAATCACAATGAGCTAGTTCAAAAGTACGGTTCATTTAAATATTGAAACTAATGTGCTCTATGCTAAAAAAATGCGGGGGAATAGGAAGTCCAAAATACATGATAGGAATAACAACAAAAACAAAAATAATTTGATATATGGCTAGACCTTTTCAACAAGTTGAAATTCCCTAGATGAATTTCATTAATTAATACTATTTATTTCATAGCTTTAAATTTTCACTCACATACTACAGTCTACATAACTTATACTACAAAACATTTTAGAGACATCAACTTAACAAGATATCTCACAGTACAGTGACTGTACAGAAAGAATTATGTTTAAAAGACAAAAATATTACAAAAGAAATAAAATAATGAGTACTAATGCCAACTGCCACGACTTTTTAATGACTTACAGACAAGGTGTGTGTATCACGGTTTCTGTCACATATAACTTACACCTATTTCCCTCTTTATGTTTTTTTAATAGATGTCTTGGAAATGTATGTTGATTCTGGCTTATCAAAATAGTGGGGTAGTGTATGGTGATCTCAGTACTTCCCATCTCTAAGACTACAAAATCACATTTACAAAAGGCATTCATCATTCGAAGACTAATGAAGAGATTTTTTCTTTCGGTTTTTGGACTTTAACTCTAGTTCATTTATTCAATTATTTCTTTATCATGCATCAAACTGATGACAAAAAAGAGGGTATGTACCACAAGTCACAAACATAAGCTTGGTATTTGGTCCTTAAACTAAATTACATGTATTCTGCTACATGTGATACTTTTGCGTTCTATTCCTTAATATATAGGCATGCCAAAGTTATCCTTCTGCCTAACAGACAAGTTATCGATGAAGCTCTTTCTACCAACAAACTTGAACCTCTTCCTAAGACAAAATATTATAGTTGAAACAAAATAATGAGTTCTAAAGCCTATTTCCACAGCTTCTCAGTGAATTACAAAAAAAAACCAGATAGTCGTAATTTGTGATATTCATACAAAATAAATACTTTTAGATACTAGATTTAAAAAACACAATACAAGGTATAATGAGGCATTGCGAAAAACAAAAGAATCTGCCAGATTCAGTTAATACAATACAAATCTAAGGGTTACAAAAAACGATAATCATTAAGGTGTATCAGTAGAACCAGATGTCTATACGAAGCTTGTTTATATTTTAGGCCTCGAATTCAAACTTTTTTTTATTCCCCCAAATACGTTGAGCCACCCTTGAGTAGGACATAGAATCTTGGAGGTTGATTGGAATAAAGAATACTCATCTTAATGTCAGCTTCTTCTGAACACATAACTAAAAGGAGGTAATTGTGTTGACAATTAGATGTTAATTTAAACAAGGAGAGGACCGAAAAGACAAATTTTTATCTCACATCCAACTATTAATGCAGTAATATTCCTTAACTAAGGCTAAAGAATTTTCAAATTAAGAAAATATAAGCTCCAAAATTACATGTACGAAAATCGATATAGAGAGGGAGTTTCATTCAAGAATACTGCTCTCCTATGATGATGCAAGGCTTTCAAATTAAGTGCCCATGCAATGAAAAGGGAAACAGACAAGTCTCATAAAATTTTAATAAATATCTTAAGTGACCTCATGAGGTCATTTTATTGAAAAAATATTATTGACCAAATTTAATAAAAAAAAGAGACCTCATGAGGTCTTTTTTTGTAAAAAAGAAAAATAATTGGCCATATTTAATTTTTTTATTAAAAAAAGTGACTTCATCAAGTATCTAAAAATTAAAGAATTATCTTTTATTTAAACAAAAGCAACCTCATGAGGTCAAATATTTTAGTTAAAGTCACATTAAAAATAAATTTTTAAATAAGCGACATATACTATTCTTTGGTGAATTTGTAAAATTATATAATCGACCTCATGAGGTCTCTCTCTTTAAAAAAAATAGATGCAATAGCAACCTCATGAGGTCCCGCGATCTATTTTTAAGGTTTATTCTAACATTTTCTTTAGTATTGAATGTACCACTACATAAAATATGAGAGACATTGATATTTACAATGCATAGAAGTAATAAGAATCTAGTACTAGTATTGTAGATTATGTTGTTGATGCTTTCATCTAAGAAATGAATAATATTATACTACTCATGTAATGTAGGCACACTAATGCGAGATGTCTGATTATACAATACATATTCACCTACTATAGTTCACAATTCCATTTGACACGTTGAAGAATCCAAATAACCATAGTGTAAAAACAACACACAAGAGTGATTTCTAAAATGATATCTCAACTTAGAAGTGTTTGTCATGTTTATTGATGGGTAGCATGTTCATCCCGTGATTTGGTCTCTTCCCGGTGGATGAGAACAAATTTTGGTTAACTTTGCCCATAACAACTACATTAAATGTTTTTTCAATGTTATAATTCAATGGATGCTTGAAGATGGAAACATAATGATGTTTAAAACTAGACGTAATTCTTACATGGGAAAATATATTGAGAAAAATCTTTAACGATTATAGAGTAAGAAAGTTTAAAAAGGGTAATGAATGACAACTATAGAGTCTCAGTGGGGATTCTTTAAGAAAAGTACCTTTCAAATTCCAACAAGTGACCATATTTTTCAATGTATCCTTGTTATTTGGTAAATATTGTAAAATTTACATACTTATGTTTCTCCTTATTTCACTAGAATTAATGCAATGCAAATATCTTGAGAAATCCTTCTTTCGTTTAAAATATGTTTTGATTTGATCAACAACTTGTCTTTTTTACTTCATATAATTTAAACTCTATAAGAGCTCTTTTGTAGATAATCTAAGACTTTGATAGAAAAAAATCTATCTAAATGATAAATGAATTATACCATATAAATTGGGATAATGCATAGTGAAGCTGACGAGAGCTTGTGGAAATACTGAGTGTCACATTGAATTACTTAGTTTATTACGTCTATTTCTCTATTATACTTTACTGTTCAATGCTTAATTAAGCATGGTCTATTCCTTAAAAATGCATTAGCAGTATTGATTTAAAAGAAAGGATTTTTCTTGTAAAATACCTTTTACTAAAATTAATTGATGATGTACCCTGGATATAGTGTACTTTGATGTTTTAAACTAGAATTTTCATCTTCCTCTTAAGCATTTGTTAGTAGATGTGATGGTATTCTGTAGGAAATAGGTTCTAGAATAATTGGTATTGAAATGTTGCAGCAGTAGTAATTATTGGTGATTGATGACTTTACTTACGAGCTGTAGGTTGGAGTCTTGGTTTGAAGTGGTAATTTCTGGAGGAGAGTGTGAAACAGAAAAATATAGTGGTTTCTACGAGCCATACAATGGATTTGTACAAATGTTCATAGATGTTAAGTTTCAGTGATTGAATGACGAGTTGACATGATCGATTATACAATGATCACCGGACCATAGATCATACCCATAGATGGTGCTACTGAAGTAAAGGATTGACTAATCATTGATAGAGGCCACCTAGGAACTGTAGGAATACTTACGAGTCATAGGTGTCAAGAGTATAAAAGAATACCCAAACTGAATTTCCTTAGATATCCTTTTCCTAGTGTGTTTAGCATTTGATGTCCATAAGTAGTAGTTGTAATTTTTATTTTATAGATTGTTAGACAATTTGATACTTTTAATTTTGGATTTGAGAATTAACCTAAAAATATTTCTAGCATATACTTCTTGAAATGTTGATTTATAATTTTTCTCATTGTTAATCATTTCAAGATTCTATATTTCATTTATCCTAATTGTAAGTTCATTATTTCTTCTATTCATCATATTATGAATTATGAATACTCAAGAATGATTAGATATATTCATGACTATGGTTGTGAAAATCATGAGTAATTGACAAAGCATACCTAATAATTAAGTAGTAACTTTTGAATAGTGTTTATGCATGTATTGTTAATCTCTTCGTTGAATGCTTTTAAACTGTGTGTAACGTTTAAACTTACCTTACTCCTATATGTAGACCCATAGACCAATAACTTAGGAGATATGTAATTTACGAGTACGGAGCCAAAAAGGTAGAAAATATTAACAAAAATTCCAAAAGGGTATATAAAATTTTATATAAACCAAAACGGTAAAATCGCTCCGCCGGCAGCGATTTACTTCAAGTGAAAAAGTAAAATCGCTGCCCCAGCAGCGATTTTGCAAAAAGTTTTTTTTTTCCTTACAAATCGCTGCCCGGGCAGCGATTTATAAAAAAAATATTTTTTTAAAAAAAAAACATAAATCGCTGCCTAGGCAGCGATTTACAAAAAAAAAAAAAAAAATTTTTTATGTAAATCGCTGCCTAGGCAGCGATTTACATTTTAAAAAAAAAAAAATTTTTTTTTGGTAAATCGCTGCCTAGGCAGCGATTTATGTTTTTTTTTAAAAAAAAAAATTTTTTGTTATTAAAAAATGTTAACTTATGTATATAATTTATAAGAAACTATACATTATTTTTAAAAAAATAAAAATAACTAAATATATTTTCTTTCTAAAAAAATATATTATATTGAATTTAAATATAAATAATATTTGAATTCAAATAATTAATTTTTATAAATAAAAAATTTAAGGGAGAAAAATTATTTAAATTTTTTTTTCAAACAAAATTACATACTTTATATATATATATATATATATATATATATATATATATATATATATATATATATATATATATATATATATATATATATAAAGTTAAAAGGATCACGTGAAAATAGTAAATCGTTTGTTTTTTTATTGTAAATAGTTGAAGAAGTTCACACGTAAATAGTATATTAGACTTTCAATTCTATAAATTGGAACTTATCCTTCATATTCATATTACTTTCAATCTTCCAATCTTCCAATCTACCAACAATTTTAGGTAAATACATTTGAATATTATGGGAGAGTCTAGCCAAAATTTCAGTCATTTGAATTGTTTCTCATCGGATTCAACTAATAGGTAAATAAAGTAATGTTTTGTTATTTCTTAAAAATTATTTTTCTTATATGTAATATATTTATATTATTATTTTTATAGGTATGATCAAATTCAAAATGCAGTGAGTTATTGTACACAAATTGTAAATAATAATGTTATGGGTGATGAACGAGTTGGTGAGTTGCACAATGATGAACCTTCTGAGCATGAATTAACAGATAGTGATGATATGTATGACGGCGATGATGATAATGTGTATAATGTACCTAATGCATCCGTTGAAGATCAAAGTATTAATTATCATTCTACAGCGATTCCATACTTAGATCACACTGACGAAAATGCAGAAGATTTTATGTACACGAGAGATAACGGTTCCATTCGAATGGCACTTTGGAATTCAAACAATCCTAAACATATCCAGTCAGGTTCGATTGTTGAAAACTAAATATTTTATATTTGTTTATTTATTTATTTATTGCATGTTGATTAATTTAATTTGTATATGCAACTAGGTATGTTATTTATGAATAAGATGCAAATGAAATCTGCAGTAAGAGCATATAGTCTTGCTATTAAAAAAGAATTTCGTTGTGATCAATCCAAAAGTAAAAGTTGGAAAGTTATTTGCAAGCGTCATGAGTTAGGGTGTGATTGGATGATTCGGTTTAGAGAGATTTCAAGCGGTATGTGGAAGACAGGAAAAATGATTGAACCGCATACTTGTCTTACAGATAACTATAAGGAGGATCATTTCAATTTGAATGATAACATGATTGCATCTTCATTAATACCATATGTTATGCAAAATCCGGACATAAATATTAAGATGATCCGTGAAATTATCAAAGGAAAACATCATTATACTCCTAGTTACAGAAAAGCACAAAAAGGTCGAAGAAAAGCATTTCGAATGGTTTATGGTGATTTTGAAAGTTCATTTAAGGCATTACCTCGATACATGGCTGCACTACAATTATTCAATCCAGGCACTATTATTGAGTGGGAGCATCATTCTACAACAATGCAAGGTGAGCAAATTTTTAAATTTCTTTTTTGGGCTTTTAAACAGAGCATTGATGGTTTCAAAAGTTGTAGGCCGGTCATTTCTATCGACGGCACACATCTTTATGGTTTGTATGATATCAAATTGTTAATTGCGGTTGGAATTGATGCGAATGGAAATATTTTTCCACTTGCATATGCTTTAGTTGCACGTGAGAGTTTTGAGTCTTGGTCATGGTTTCTGAAGTTATTATGGACACATGTAGTTTGTGAACGACAAGGAATTGGTCTTATTTCTGACCGTCATCAAGGAATCTTGCAGTGCGTTCAATCTTATGATTGGTTGAGTCCACCCAACACATATCATAGATTTTGTGTTCGACACTTAAAAGCAAATTTTAATAAAAAATTTGTAAATAGTGAACTCGAAAATCTAATGTGGTTGGCTGCTACTGAGCATCAGGAGAAAAAGTTTATGCAACGGATGCAACAAATCAAAACATTGTCTCCTGCAGCATATGAATGGTTAAATGAATTTCCTTTGGAAAAATGGACTATGTATAAGGATGGTGGTCGTAGATGGGGTGCCATGACGACAAATGTGTCTGAGTCATATAATGGTTTATTGAAAAAAGCTCGGGGGCTTCCTGTGACTGCCATGGTTCGAATGACGTTCAAAGCTCTCGTTGATCGTTTTGTCGAAAGAAACAATCTTGCAATTTCATTACTTCAAAGTAATATGCCATGGCCTCTTGCGATAGATAAAAAATTTAATGATTATTATCAAAGAGCTCAAGGGCACACAGATATGATGACTTACAACACAGGTGATGGAGTTTTTGAAATTCTTACTTTTGCTCATGATGGTAAAGGTGGAAATGTCCACAAGGTTACTGCAAAAGGTAAGAAATGTTCTTGTGGAAAATGGAGAAACTATCATATGCCTTGTTCGCATGCCATCAAATTTTGTGGACTTCGCGGAATCGAGCCAAAATCTTATGTAAGTAAATTCTACAGTGCAAAATATTACAAACGAACATACAGTGAGACATTTAATCCAGTGGGTGATGAAATGTATTGGCCACCAGCTCCTTTTAATTTAATTGCAAATACTGAATATTTGCGGACAAGTGGTACGCAAGGAAGAAGCCGACTTAAGAATGATATGGATATAGCTCCGGCTCGCATGACTAGAAAATGCAGTGTTTGTAAGGAGACAGGTCACACAAAGGCACGATGTCCTACTCGATTTTAAATATTTTGTATATGTTTTTAAGGTTAATGTGTTTTTATTATCTTCTTATTAATATTATAATATATCTTTTATATTTATTTTTTGACATGAATTTAATTTGTCTTGTGCATTTTAAATATTGTACGTAAAAAATAATGATTTTACCTAATATAAAAAGTATTGATTTGACCTAACATAAAAAATATTGATTTGACTTATGATAAAAGAATCTCATTACTTTGTTCAAACTTGCACGAAACAACAAAATTTACACATTTCAAAATTCGAATCTTCAGCCTTTTAGAATAAAAGTGCATAAAAAAAATTATTCTTCTGAATCCGAATCTTCTACATCTTCATTCTCATCTTCATTTTCATCTTCATTTTCAAAATCTTCCTCATTTTGATAGTGACTGCCTGTTCCACATCTAGTTGATTTGTGTAGCCTAGATGTTCTCCTAGGTGGATTTTGTCTATTAAGAAACAAATTTTGTGAAGCCGCAGCATTAAATCTTGAATCATCAAACGCAGTTACCTATAATACAATATAACATAATATAATCAAATAAACATGCAATAAAAAAAAATTATAAAAAGTTAAAAAATTGTATGAAAATAATTATACTTACATTCGAAAAATTCAATCTTCTACCAAATGGAGAATTATGTATCGGAAATTCACGCATACCATGTTGAAAACCATATTGAGAACCACTAAATTGTGCAAACCCAGATATTGGAACCTGCGGAGTTACAAAACCAACTGTTTGCTGACTAGAAAAATTCGGATTAGTGTTAGAGGGCCCTACAGAAAAATCAAATGTGGGATAATAAGGCTCGGGAGTCGCCACATTAGTGTTAGAGGGCCCTGCAGAAAAATCAGCTGTTTCACTAGTGGTCCTTCTACCTCGACGAGCACCCTCTCTCGGTGTTGTTTGTCGTGATCGGCGAGATACTTGTACTGGTGGTGGTTGATCGTATTGAGTGGGAGGATTGTAATCATGATCAAAGCTCAATCGCGTTCCCTGAAAGGCCGCATTCATTGACTCCATTGAAATACGAGCGACTTCCGCTGCATATTGTCTCATTTCATTAGATTGACTTTCATCATTTTCAATCATCCGAGCTCAACGATACTGCATTTCATGACCCCTAGCCTATAATGAATAAACAAATATTAATAAAAAAAATTTATTAAAGATTGACATAATAATTTGAAATTTATGTAATATACATACTAATGCCTCATGTCTTCCTGCCATGTGTTGATACCCTTTTTGTACAACATGGTTTGGATTTCCAATGACCATGCGGGTATGCCTCTTGTACCAACGGAAGTAATCTGTTTGATCACTTACAAATGGAGGTCGAAATATACGATTTTGACGTTGTTCCCATAAATATTGTGTATAATTAAATGTATCTATATCTTGTTGTTTTATTTTTGATCGTTTATCACGCTTAAAATGATATTCGGAAAATTGGGTACACGGTCCAGGAATATGTTGTAAATAACCGAACTGTCTCACAACACGATCAACCATGTGCCACTCACGATAAATTCCATAAATCAGTGGCACCTGTGCCATCCAGACACGTTGTCCTGACCGACACCACTCAGGCAATCCATTAATAACATCTTCCGAATAAGGCTGCCAAATAAACTATAAAAAAATAATTAAGTACGATAATTATAAAAACAACATTGGCAGAAAAAAATATATTCTTATTTAAAATAAAATAAAATATGAAAAGTATAAGATACTAATAATACTAAATACCTGTTCATCAGTTAGATTATCAAGTACATCCCTAATCACACCGATTACAGTTCGTGCCTCATTTTGATGATTTCTACGTCGCGTCCATTTACGTGCAAGCGCAGTTAAAGCATCAAATTGATTGGTTCTTAGAGGCTTTGGCAATGGTTGCAGGGGAATAATTCTTTCCCATGCCCAAATCTACAATAAATAAATTCACCATTACTTATAATGCACTTAAATTTAAAAATGCATATTACTAGTATATAAAAAGATATTTAATCAAAAAATATGTATACCTGCACTAAAGAGAGAAATCCACAAACTTCATTTGATTTTTTCATTGACGCACGGCATAAACAATTATACAAATATGATAATGCGGCCGATCCCCATGCTTGAGTTGACATTAAATCTAAATTTCTCATGTCAATCAAAATGTCCAAATTAATCTTATTATTAGATTTATCCGGAAATATTGATCCACCACATAACCATAATAAATATAATCTAAATCTTTGTTGAACTTCATGCTCAGTTGAGTTATCATTAATAACTTCCAAACCTTCGATATACTCAATCAATTTATATGTTGACAATCTACTAACACCAGAAAAACAACTACTATCGGGTAACCATCCTGTTAATTGAAAAATCATTTCTTGTCTACCTATAATCCCTAAAGAATCAACTCCATTTAAAATTATAGGACTACCATCTACTACCATTCCGAATAAAATTTCAATATCTTGTAAAGTTATGGTAGCCTCGCCAGTTCGCATGTGAAAAGTATGAGTTTCCGGACGCCACCTTTCAATTAAAGCAGAAATTAATCCGGAGTCATACGGCACACATCCAACATCAAGAATTCCTTTAAATCTACAATTTTCAAAATATTGAAGGATGCGAGAATGTAATGGATGATATTTTAAATGTTGCCAAAATTCAATATCACCACGACGCGTATATAAGCAACATCTCTCTTCTTTTATGCTACCATTCCAAATTCCTTCGGAACGATGATGAACTTGAATTTTTAATACATCATGCTCTACTGGACCAGGATGTACGTATAAATTTGATGGATCCATATCTATACACACAAAATAAAAAAAAATTAACATTAATATAAGTATCAAACGATTGAATATATCAACAATATCATATAAAAGTATAAAATTAATTAAAATAAATTTAAAAAAATAAATTTAAACTCACCTTATAAAGAAAATGCTTTTAAAAACTTTAGAAAATTTGAAGAATAACAAGAATTTTAAGATTGTGGAAGATTGAAAGTAGATTGGATTGGAAGATTGAAAAATTGAAGTAGCAATTTATAGAATTCAAAGTATGGAAATTGAAAAATTGAAGTAACAATTTATAGAATTCATATACTATTTACATGTGAATAATTTTTTCACAATTTACAATAAAAACAAACACAATACTATTTTCATGTGATCTTTTAACTTTTAACTTGTGAAAATTTTATTCAAATTTTACAATAAAAACAAAAGATTTACTATTTGCATGTGATCTTTTAACTTTTATATATATATATATATATATATATATATATATATATATATATATATATATATATATATATATATATATATATATATAAAGTATGTAATTTTGTTTTAAAAAAAAATTTAAATAATTTCTCCCTTAAATTTTTTATTTATAAAAATTAATTATTTGAATTCAAATATTATTTATATTTAAATTCAATATAATATATTTTTTTAGAAAGAAAATATATTTAGCTATTTTTATTTTTTTTAAAATAATGTATAGTTTCTTATAAATTATATACATAAGTTAACATTTTTTAATAACAAAAATTTTTTTTTTTAAAAAAAAATCATAAATCGCTGCCTAGGCAGCGATTTACATTTAAAAAAAAAAAAAAATTTAAAGTAAATCGCTGCCTAGCGATTTACATAAAAAAAAAAAATTTTTTTTTTAAATGTAAATCGCTGCCTAGGCAGCGATTTATGTTTTTTTTTTAAAAAAAAAATTTTTTATAAATCGCTGCCCGGGCAGCGATTTGTAAGAAAAAAAAAACCTTTTTGCAAAATCGCTGCTGGGGCAGCGATTTTACTTTTTCACTTGAAGTAAATCGCTGCCGGCGGAGCGATTTTACCGTTTTGGTTTATATAAAATTTTATATACCCTTTTGGAATTTTTGTTAATATTTTCTACCCTTTTGGCTCCGTACTCTGTAATTTACCGACTTTGCATGCCAAACACTAGCAAATGGTTACTATTATAAGGTTTACTACATCATGAACTTGTGGTGAACACATGTACCCTAGTTTCCTCTCATTTCGATCTTACAAGCTGAAAATTTTGTTACTTAATTACTTGTTACTAAAATCAATCAATCATTACTTTTTGTTACACTCCCCCCCCACCCTAAAGAAATAATTTGTCTAAAGTTACAATAAACAGTAAATTAGCCTAAGTGTAGATCACATTCCTCGTGGGATTGAACCTAAACTCTATTAGCTTTTTAATTTGACAACAATTTCTAATACTTCATCAGGGAAGTGCCATGTGACTCAATGAATAGGTGGTGCCTTTAAAATGGAGTTATGTAAATACCGGGTCCCATAATTATACAAAAGCCAATAGGCAAAATTTTTGGGTCGAAATTTTTTTTGTACTAACTTGGAATTTTCTAACCTAGTCCAAATTTGAAAGAAATTGAAGTCACTAAAGTCAATGGAAATATGGTAACAATTGGGTGGTCTAATTATGAATTTGATTACATGAGAAGATTCATAACTCATTAAGGAACCCGTATGACTTTATGGAACAGAATTTGGGCGATCAGAATTCTCATAATCGTTCTTAGCATGAGCGCCTAGTTTCTAAATGTCGTTGGTGGAAAGTGTGTTGTAAAATAGGGTTTCGTAATTACTAAGTTTGCTCATTTATTCAGTGCGAGCCACTGAGATGAGTTTTTTGCTGCCTGGCATGGCCGATATAGAGGGGTGGGTGCCACCATGATGGGCTAGATGCGACATAAAGTTGTGAATAAACCCCAAATATGATTTATTCTACGATTTTAGAACTTGAGATATTAGGAACAAACTAGGGCTTTCCTTAAAACTTTTCCACCATTCTTAAGGGTAAAGAGTAGATTATAATTCCCCAAATCATTTCTTTTTGATTTATAGAATGTAATCTAAAGGGTAATTATTGATGGGGAAGAGTTTTGATCTAACAATTATGGTGGGAAAACTCTTATTTAGATATAAGTATCATGAGCATGGTCTAGGGTTTACAGAACTGTTAGTAATTCGGGTGATTGGTGATTGTTTATTGATTTTCATGTTATTATGATTACTAGTTTCTGAGGACGTGCTTCGCACGTGTGTTTCATGTAAATTTTTATAGATACGTTAGAATGACTAAAATCTCATGGAAATATATATATATATATATATATATATATATATATATATATATATATATATATATATATATATATATATGCAAATTGTAATGAATAATAAAATGTAACAATTACAAAATTCAAAGACTTACGGCAACAAAACATTCATAGAAAACTAAATTAAAAAGTCTAATATAGTGAAAAAAATAAAAAGAAACATAATATTTAAGAAAAAATACAATATAGACATTATTCTTATAAGATTGATGTATATATAGATGAAAATTAAGTACAAAATCAGTACATAACTCTCTGAGTTTTTATCGACTCCTTTCATATTCTATCAAAATTAAAGAATCTTCATCATTTGTTTTTACTATAGAATAAAAATAATAGCCTAATAATCTTGGTAGGGATTTCATGAGATAAAGTTGAATTTATGTAAATAGAATAGAAGGAATATCAAAAGATATCTTAAAGTTTTAGTTTAAATATTTGGAGGTTATGAATATGAAAAGATGAGAGTTATGAATATTAAGAGTATAAAAGTTAAATAAGTAATTAGAAAATAATAATAAATAGATAAAGAATATGAAAAAAAATATTAAAGTTAGCAAATCATGTAAAAAGAATAACTAAAATTCTTATCATGTAATTAAGCATTAATAAATTTAAATTTATGAAGCTAGAGTCATTCTTTAATAATAATCAAGAGGACATTATCAATGTGCGTCTCCATTTTATAGATTTGCACCCTTTAAATTATTAAATTTCGTTATTATAATTAATGATAATACTTTATCCACATCAATTATATTATTCATGAGAGGGGTTAAGAAAAAAGTTATAAGAAGAGGAAAAGAAAAGAAATTTAAGTAAAGAGTTTTTCTAATAAAAAATTATAATTATTATATACATATAGATTATAGATGATAAATATTAATAGATTACATATTTAATTAGGAATTAATCTTAGGAAGTCTAAAAGTCATTAACATTTAATTAAATTTATACAATCAAATATTTAAATATTTATAACAATTTAATTTATAGTAAGGGTAAAAGTGTAATTCAACTTTCAACTTTTTTGTTCATGCTTTTAGTAATATATGATATGATATGATAATTAATTAATATTTTATGATAATATGATAATGATAATTAAAAAGTTGAAGGACATTTTCTTAATCCAACTTTAGACAAAACATCTTCCCACTTATAATATAAAATATAACAATTATATAATATGATAATAAAAAATAAAATAATAATAATGTAATATATGAATGGTATATGATATGATGATGGATACATTATTTTTATTTATCATAACTTTTAAAATTCTTCCGTTATGAGAGTTATGATTATGATTAAAAATAATAGCAATGTACTCATTTATCAAGAAAATAATAATTTAATTATTAAAGGGCTAAAGAACTTAAATTCTGTCATTATGTAATTCAAATATTTGTATTAATTAAATGATTAATCCAATTTTAATTTAGTAAAAGGGCAAAATGGTAATACAACTTTTTACTTTGGAGGTTCCCACTTATAATAATACTAGTTTCTGAGGACGTGCTTCGCATGTGTGTTTCATGTCAAATTTTATAGATACATTAGAATGATTAAAATCTCATGGAAATATATATGTAAATTGTAATGAATAATAAAATGTAACAATTACAAAATAAGAATAAAGACTTACGACAATAAAAACATTCATATAAAACTAAATTAAGAAGTCTAACAGAGTGAAAAAAAAAACAAAAAGAAACAAAAATATTTAAGAAAAAAATACAATATAGACATTATTCGTATAAGATTGATGTATATATAGATGAAAACTCTGAGTTCTTATCGACTCCTTTCATATCCTATCAAAATTCAAGAGTCTTCATCATCTACTTTTACTATAGGATAAAAATAATAGCCTAATAATCTTGGTAGGGGTTTCATGAGATAAAGAAGTTGAATTTATATAAATAGAATAGAAGGAATATCAAAAGATATCTTAAAGTTTTAGTTTACATATTTGGAGGTTATGAATATGAAAAGATGAGAGTTATGAATATTATTAAGAGTATAAAAGCTAAATAAGTAATTAGAAAATAATAACAAATAAATGAAGAATATGAAGAAAAAAAAATTAAAGTTAGCAAACCATGTAGAAAGAACAACTAAAGTTCTTATCATGTAATTAAGCATTAATGAATTCAAATTTGTGAAGCTAGAGTCATTCTTTAATAATAATCAAGAGGACATTATCAATGTGCGCCTCCATTTTGTAGATTTGCACCCTTTAAATTATTAAATTTCGTTATTTATCATAAAGGATAATACATTATCCACATCAATTATATTATTCATGAGAGGGGTTAAGGAAAAAGTTATAAGAAGAGGAAAAGAAAAGAAGTTTAGGTAAAGATTTTTTTTAAAAAAAATTATAATTATTATATACATATAGATTATAGAGGATAAATATTAATAGATTAGATATTTTATAAGGAATTACTCTTAGGAAGTCTAAAAGTTATTAACATTTAATTAAATTTATACAATTAAATATTTAAATATTTATAACAATTTAATTTATAGAAGGGGTAAAATCGTAATTTAACTTTCAACTTTTTTGTTCATGCTTTTAGTAATATTGAATTACATTTTGTTAAAAGTAGACTTATTCTAGACAAAACATGACTTACTCTAGACGAAACATATCATATGCATAAAAAACTATAATCATATATAATAATAAATAAGACAAACAGAAAAGAAGGCATGAATATGTTAAGAATAAAGATAAACTCTATTTCTTTATGTGTGTGTGTGTGTGTGTGTGTGTGTGTGTGTGTGTGTG